>OX387602.1:1004569-1171184 GCA_947568835.1 Protonemura montana | reverse complement strand
CCAGACACAGGACTGTCTCGTGCAATGCAGCTCGACCAAGACCAGGGACTGGTACCAGACACTAGGACTGTCTCGGTGCAATGCAGCTCGACCAAGACCAGGGACTGGTACCAGACACTAGGACTGTCTCGGTGCAATGCAGCTCGACCAAGACCAGGGACTGGTACCAGACACTAGGACTGTCTCGGTGCAATGCAGCTCGACCAAGACCAGGGACTGGTACCAGACACCCAGAGGACTGTCTCGGTGCAATGCAGCTCGACCAAGACCAGGGACTGGTACCAGACACCAGGACTGTCTCGGTGCAATGCAGCTCGACCAAGACCAGGGACTGGTACCAGACACTAGGACTGTCTCGGTGCAATGCAGCTCGACCAAGACCAGGGACTGGTACCAGACACTAGGACTGTCTCGGTGCAATGCAGCTCGACCAAGACCAGGGACTGGTACCAGACACCAGGACTGTCTCGGTGCAATGCAGCTCGACCAAGACCAGGGACTGGTACCAGACACTAGGACTGTCTCGGTGCAATGCAGCTCGACCAAGACCAGGGACTGGTACCAGACACCAGGACTGTCTCGGTGCAATGCAGCTCGACCAAGACCAGGGACTGGTACCAGACACTAGGACTGTCTCGGTGCAATGCAGCTCGACCAAGACCAGGGACTGGTACCAGACACTAGGACTGTCTCGGTGCAATGCAGCTCGACCAAGACCAGGGACTGGTACCAGACACTAGGACTGTCTCGGTGCAATGCAGCTCGACCAAGACCAGGGACTGGTACCAGACACTAGGACTGTCTCGGTGCAATGCAGCTCGACCAAGACCAGGGACTGGTACCAGACACCAGGACTGTCTCGGTGCAATGCAGCTCGACCAAGACCAGGGACTGGTACCAGACACTAGGATTGTCTCGGTGCAATGCAGCTCGACCAAGACCAGGGACTGGTACCAGACACCAGGACTGTCTCGGTGCAATGCAGCTCGACCAAGACCAGGGACTGGTACCAGACACTAGGGACTGTCTCGGTGCAATGCAGCTCGACCAAGACCAGGGACTGGTACTAGACACTAGGACTGTCTCGGTGCAATGCAGCTCGACCAAGACCAGGGACTGGTACCAGACACTAGGACTGTCTCAGTGCAATGCAGCTCGACCAAGACCAGGGACTGGTACCAGACACCAGGACTGTCACGGTGCAATGCAGCTCGACCAAGACCAGGGACTGGTACCAGACACTAGGACTGGCTCGGTGCAATGCAGCTCGACCAAGACCAGGGACTGGTACCAGACACCAGGACTGTCTCGGTGCAATGCAGCTCGACCAAGACCAGGGACTGGTACCAGACACTAGGACTGTCTCGGTGCAATGCAGCTCGACCAAGACCAGGGGCTGGTACCAGACACTAGGACTGTCTCGGTGCAATGCAGCTCGACCAAGACCAGGGACTGGTACCAGACACCAGGACTGTCTCGGTGCAATGCAGCTCGACCAAGACCAGGGACTGGTACCAGACACTAGGACTGTCTCGGTGCAATGCAGCTCGACCAAGACCAGGGACTGGTACCAGACACTAGGACTGTCTCGGTGCAATGCAGCTCGACCAAGACCAGGGACTGGTACCAGACACTAGGACTGTCTCGGTGCAATGCAGCTCGACCAAGACCAGGGGCTGGTACCAGACACCAGGACTGTCTCGGTGCAATGCAGCTCGACCAAGACCAGGGACTGGTACCAGACACTAGGACTGGCTCGGTGCAATGCAGCTCGACCAAGACCAGGGACTGGTACCAGACACTAGGACTGTCTCGGTGCAATGCAGCTCGACCAAGACCAGGGACTGGTACCAGACACTAGGACTGTCTCGGTGCATGTGACGTTATGCCTTCCCCTCATCGGATTGAGTCGCAAGGTTATATCTGACACGTGTATTTGGTTGTCCGCGACCGCGGGCTCGAATTGGGTCGAGATATCCGCTTGCCGCATGAATGGGAAGCTTATCACGGCAGGCGCCGCCAGGAATTAGCCCCCCTATGGCAGGCGATGGGAGGCGATCATTCGATGTCAGATTGGATGGACAGGATAATTGTCAAAATTTAAACATTGCTTGAGTAAAAAATTACGTGCTCTGTGATCGTTATATACGTATGTACCAACGAGAACCGTTGAGTGTATCCATGGAACTTGATGCATGTGGATGCATCGAGATGTCTTAGCGGCGGTGTAAAAAATTATCTTGAAAACAGCTAAATAAAGTTTACTGCATCCTGGCCTTTATGTCAGGATCAGTCCACGTATGTATTAACTGTCGTATAATTCAGTCATAAACATGATCACTAGTGTGTTGCTAGCTAGCCAGCCTCAGCACTCTCGTCCTGTGGTCTCTAGGCTCACAGAATGGTGGCCCACGGGCGTCTTGGTCTCGACTAAAGGCACAAGGTATATTACTGCAGACGAGATATAACTATGTAATTGCCCGCGATGGGACGCCAATAAATAAACGCTGATAGCACAGATGCAAAGCTGCTTATTGTATGAGAGCTACCTGCGAACATTTCTTTACTCCTAGTAAATATAAAGTAGTTTTTAATCGCTCCTTTTATGATGGTAAATTACACAGGCCTGGCCCATTTCATTGCTCGCGGATATTAATTACCTAACTGATTTTCAATCAACGCGTCTCTCGCCGCGGTAGCCATTTTGTGAAGAAATTAAGAAAATACGCCACTCCATCATCATTACTGAAGTCGATTTTCTTTCACACGTGTAACGGCCATTTGGAGTTGTTTAAAAGCACTAGTGATTTGTTCGGTCCCCGCTTGGCGGCGACTAGGCCGCGAGGATCAGGTGCGCATGTGTCACGGGCGGGAAAATGTCCACAGCTGCGCGAAAAGCGGTGCACATAGAGAAGGCGCTGGGCATAAGTCGGGGGTGTGGCATGACACGGCATTACACGGCATGACACGGGCAGGTAAGTGCCGGATAGGTGTTTACACGAACACGCTCGTCGGCCACGCATGCCTGATGTCCACGTTGTGGGAACCAGGGGCGGTGCACAAGACGCCACCCGTCGGCTGGACCTGGACGTGACGCTTTGGAGGCGAGCCGTATTTATAATTCGAGCTCATTTCGATGCCCATCAGTTGTGGGTGGAGGCACCCGCTCACGATAACCCCGGTCGTAAGCCGCCGCGAAACTTGTTCCACTTGCAACATCAGAAGGAATCAAATCCGTGTCGCGAGATGTGTTTGTGTTTTTTTTTACCCAAATCACGATAAAAATGTAGTTTAGTCGGGCATCGGAGAAGGGTACAATTGAGCGACTAGCACAAGTCAACTCCTGCCCCAGCACGCACACGACCGAGCATTGTCATCTGCATACATAACCCGGGACGGGACGGGCGTCGGCCGGCCGGCCGACCCGGGCACCAATCGCACGGTAAAACTGCAGCTGGCTTTTCGTTTGTTTATTTCCAAGACATGATCCTTGCAAAGTGTGAAGGGACTAAAGGCCGGCAGGCAGCTGGCGGCATCTCTACCAAGTTGGTTCTCACACTTTAGCGCGGCTGCCGAGCACGTTGTCGCTCGATGACACATGGTGGAGACCATGGCATGGGTGAGGGGACCGCGCCAAGACCCAGCAGCGTGCTCCCCTCAAGACCTCGAGGAGACGCTTCTTGTTTGGATCGGCGCTAGCTCAACCCATTGTCTGGTCGCGGAGTGACAATAGGGGACGAAGTAAGTCTTTTTAAATTCAGCCTTGGGTTCGAGGGTATACACCCGTTCACCAATTGCCCGAGACGCGTGAGCCGCATGGGACACTTCGCGGGGCAAGCCCCAAAGTGCCCCAAACAACTGCGCACTGAATGGATTCAAGACCGTACAGGACTGACCCACGTTACTCCAGTTCTGCGTAATCCAGAGAAGACGGCACGCGACCCTTGGCTTTCCCCTCGGATCAACGTGAGATTCACTACATTCCTGGGTACATGACAGATCTCAGTCTCATGTTCATTGGGCACCCACCCATCCACCCTGTCACCCGCATGCCTTGCCTAGCGATACCGTCAATCAACTCCACAGCTTGGAAATAGTTAGGAGGCGAGGCGTCTGCACTGATTCAACAACACTGAGAAATGTTAGAAAAAGATGATAAAACTATTTCATTGCCATTTATCATAATTACTTGAATCATTTATAAATAAATAAGAAGTTGTCATTCCCGCCTCGTTTAGTTAGCGGCCTGCGCATTTGACTTGCGCTCTCAAGGGCGTTCTAAACAAACGCCATGTTTAAGAATGAACACAAAAATATACAGTTTTTTAATGCAATTTGAAAGTTAACAATATTTGCAGAATAGGAATTCACACCGAGATAAACGCAGCTTAACGCGGTTTTTTAAAGTGAAAAATAGTTTCAGATTTCAGACTTTTTTCAGAAGTTATGACAAAAGATAGGAAAACCAATTTTGTACAATCACTACAAACCAATACCTGAACATAATCAATACCTGAACATAACCAATACCTGAACATAACTCGAACCCAGTCTAAAAATCTCCCTTTGCAAGTGGAGACTTGTAATATACTGAATGTATTTGTCTGTGGTGATAGGGAAATAAGCTCGGTCGGCTGAGAGGTTCGTTGACAATCTTGGCGAACTGCAATCCTCTCTGTACGGTACATTATTCATCCTCAGTTTTAAACGAACATTGAAATTCATCCGTATATCGAGATAAATCGATTGGCTTCATAACAAACTTGACATGAAAACAATCCGCAACCTACACACTAGTGTTACAGAGAGGACAGAGAGGACAGAGAGGACAGAGAGGACAGAGAGGAGAGTGAACAATTAGGAGATGATCTTATGTCCTCTTATACATTGCATCAGGATACAACGCCGTTAAGTACGCTCCTTGTCATCTGGAAATGCGTGATAAAGTCCATGCCGTGCGGGTATGAGTAGTGGAAGGGGGAGGGAGACAGGGAGGTTGAATTAGGCTGGCTGCCTCTGTGTGCCGGCGGCAGCTTTACAGGTGGCGGCAGGCGAGCGAGTGCGACGGAAACACCGGCCCCGCCCGGTGGAGTAAGCGAGCGCGAGCCATGTGCTACGCTAGCCGGCGATGTGTGGGAACGCGGCTCGGGCAGACGTTCCCACGCCGTGTGCCGTCGGAGGGGTTTGACACGGGCCACGGCACGACGCCCCACCCTGACTGCCAGACCCGGCTTCCAGCACGCACCTGGGTAGGGGACCACCCCCCACCACCGCCCGTATATAACACTCAAGTCCTAGGGCAACTCCTAAACGTGAACACTTCGCCTCCGTCTTTGCTGTCGTGAACGTCGTGCTCTCGATTACAAGTCCTCCGAGTTGTCTCGTGCTACGGTGTCGTCGTAGTTGAGTGGTGTCATCAAACTGTCAATAATTAATCATCAATCAGTTATCATGAGTCCTGGATCGAGCTACATGATGAGTGCGTCGGAATACGATGACCAGCCAATCTCGCGCACATATCAGTACAGAAAGGTAAGCATCATTGACAATGTCTATCAATTCAATCGAGATCATAGTCACACCTTTAAACTGTTAACAGTTGACATCTTCATTACCTACAGTTGAAAAATATTCGTAGCTTACATTTGTCTCAAAAGTACCAACCCCCGGTTTCATATATTTGTTGGTTCCTCTAATGGAAGATGATGAGTGAATTTGTTTGAAGTGCTTGGTGACTAACCTCCTCTTGTTTGTTGTGTCCTTCAGGTGATGAAACCAATGCTAGAACGCAAGCGTCGTGCCCGCATCAACCGCTGTCTGGACGAGCTAAAGGAGCTGATGGTATCAGCGCTGCAGTCCGAGGGAGAGAACGTCAGCAAGTTAGAGAAGGCCGACATCTTGGAGTTGACAGTACGACACTTGCACAAGCTGCGTCGACAGCACGCATTGGGTCTGACACCCGAGGCCGCCTACGCCGACCGTTTCCGTGCCGGCTACACGCACTGCGCCGCAGAAGTTAGCCAATACCTGACCGCTGCCGCCGCGACGCCCGCCGCCGCCGGCGTCGACCCCGCAGCCGGCGCCAAGCTGATCCAGCATCTGGGAAGCTGCATTCGCCGCATCGACGCTGCCGCTGGCGCCGTGGCGCGCGACGTCCACGACGTCTATACTCCTCCGGCGTCGCCGATGCACTATGAGCCGGCGTCCCCGTCGCCCAATACCCGCGTGCTGGAGGTTGCGTCACCTACCCCGTCCGAGGGGTCGGTGTGGAGGCCGTGGTGATGACGCTTTCTAGCGGCATAAAGACTTGTAAATTTCCTTGAAGAAGAACCCGAGTGTTGGTCGTGGATGAAGTTGCGAAGTTTGCTTGGGATATGTCCCGGTGCTGCGGCAGGGAACAAATTCAGAAAATCTCTCAATTTTTAAACTCCATTTCATAAGCTGATTCTTGCGAGATTAGTTTTAAAAGAGTTGTGTAATCTTCCGATTCGAAACTTCGCTTGAACTGGTTGCTTCCAATTGCTCTTGAAATGTCGTTCACGGGAGGTGATCGTTGATATCTGTGATATTAGAATTAGTACGAGAGTTGTGTACCTGATTAGTTGATATTTATAGTTGACATTTATTAGACACAATATTGTAATTGTTGAATATTTTCATACCTGAGTATAACATGATATTGGCATTTGCATTGTCACATTTGAAAATACAAAATCATAATTGCTAACGAACTGGACATATTTAATTGCAGTCCTATAATAAGTTGCCAATCCTTCATCTCCAATTTCCATCCAATTTGAACAGATTGCTCTCTCCTAGATGTCAATGCGTACAGATGCTTGGGTGAGATGCGTAATGCGACGCGTCGATTACAGCGTAGCCATCAAGCACTAACCATTACACGCATGCCTCCAACATGTTGGCAAATTGATTATCCAAGCAAGCAATGTGCCAGTGGTTATGACGGTACCGAGGACAGAGACTAGAGAGTCCTGCGAATCCTGAAGTCGTCCTAGAGTCGTCCCATGTTTGTCGACCACGAGCGGTGTGCACCGAGACGACTTGTTGAGGGCGCCGGGTCCACCCATCGATGTCATCTGGTAGGGACAAGTGACACCCCCCTGAGAGAAGCTGAAATCGAAACGTTTTGGGTTTGTTCGTTTTCCCTGCCACTGTGGCCTGGAAAGTTGTCCGCCACCTGACAATCCTGATTTGAAGAACGTAAGCAACAGATTGAGCAACAATGAGCGTGACCACCAAAATCATTCGCTTACACGTAACTAAATTGCCTTGATTGAAGATAATCAATCCGCATGAAGGTATGATTGGCTTTTATCTTACAACACATTATCTGATTTAAATTGAGAAGCAATCGTTATTCTTCTTTCTCTTTTACGGTATTGCGCGGTCACTGCCAGTGCTCCAGTAGGTTTAGCGGCCCCTCCTCCTCCACTTCTACGGGAACAGTCGAGGTCCACTTTTTTGGACGACATTTCGAAGTGTCCAGCCAGCAGACCAAAGAGTCGGTGCATTTTTTGCAACCAAACGACCGTGGCTAAAGTATCTTCACCGCACTCGGTCGCGTGTTGCGTGCACGCCGGAGACGACACCAACGCCTCCGCCGTCGCCGTCGAGCCGGAGTGTGGGAAAGTGACCGCTACCGCTCGGCACACGGAAGTCGCGGCCCGCGCCCAGCAATGTTAGCAGCTCGCCTCAGCGCTAACAGCACCGTCAACAGCACCGACAGCACGCCACGCCTGGACATTGTCTCTGCACCGAGGACGATCCACTCGGCTGGCGCGGACCGTTAGCTGCGCAGACTCGAATGCGAAGAATTGCCATCACGACAGTCGGCTCTATTATTAAATCCTAGCGAGCGGCAGAAGTGTTCCGCCGCTTAGTACGACGCCGACGTGCGATCTCAACTCAGAATTGATGCGCATGCATCAGGAGAGAGGCGCAGTGAGTGTCCCATGCAGGCGACTGCAGATGAAAGGCGCTCTACTGCAGTTTGTCAGATAGATTTCTTGGCTTACGTCCATTTTCTTGATTTCCTTCAGGTATTTAGGAGTAGTGGTCTAGCTCGTTTCAACAACTCGCATTTAGTATAAGTCACTTGTTGCTTTGATTTCATCAAGGGTCAATTAAAACACGTAACCTTTTAAAGCACTTAACGGCCAGCACGCTTCCTGTTACTTGTTGCTTCACCTGGTACTTTTAAACAATCTCTTCCTTCTTATAGATGTTTCCATTTTCTGGTTCTCAGCTCTGCCATGCACCGACCCCAGCCACGGGACAGAGCGTGCTGCAGGGTCAAGCGGCCACGGGTCATCGAAACAAATTCTGATCTTGATGCACTTGTTTTGTCAGTGCAGTACTTCGAAGTACCGACGCATGCTTGGTACACAGCGGTGCGCATGTCAGAAGGCAGATACAATTGCGCGACAACGTGCAAGCCAATTAGCCATTACGTTGCAGCCGATCGCTCTGCAATTCCAATCAAGCAACACACACGTGCCAGCAATTCTTCCAGTTGCCCGTCGAGAGATCCCAACTAGCCAACTTGCAGATCGGTGATTGGCCGATTGTAAGTCATCATGTAATCGGTGAAGTATCTGCTGAGCAGTATTTTTAATGGGTCTCAGCGAGGTGCTGCCGCCGCTGCTGCCGCCGCCGCTGCTGCTGCGACGGTGATTGGGCATTCGTTGAATGCACTTGGTCATGAGATATGCACTGGTGTGACATGTCCGTAGAACCTGTAACAGCGCAATGCACCTGCGACCGGACCGGACCAGACCGGACCGGACCGGACCTTCCAAATCAGACCCTACTATCTGTCAAGCCGCGGCCAGGCTCAAACAGGCTGGAGATGCACGGGAAGAACTGCAATCTAGTTGAAATGCAGAAAACTAATCTCCTCGGCGTTTTCCCGTACCGCGCGTGTTCTTGACAGCCATGCGGGTACAATTACAAGCGGTCACATAGGTGGCAAGTTGGCGCTCCAAGGATGTACGTCCACACTTTGCAAGGGAGGGCAACGACTTCCTCGGGCTTGTCCTGCTTTACGTTCAACGTGCGGACGACACAAAAATTAATGACGGACGGTCCCTGTGATCATTTTCTTTCCTGCAGCAGCGCACGAAAGTGCGAGCCTCTGCTCTGCTGTTGATAATTTAGCAATTTATAACTTTCTACGCTAATCACTGGCAACGGCACGGCACGGCACGGCACGCCACGGCACGGGTTCACTTCTTGTAGAACGGTTGTGTTGATTTCAGCGCGATTCCGTTGCGAAACAGAACTGTGTTGAAATTGACCGCGTGGCGGTTTGCTGACGACGCCGCTCGATGCGCCGGCATCGGTGCAACAGGTCGGCGTCGTCGGCGTCGGTGTTCCATCCATCCATCACCTGCCACCGTGGGAAACCCGCGCTAAACACGCTAACGAGGCAGGAAAGTAATTGACTTTTTAAGTACTACATCGCACCGGCAGACGAAAACAAGGCGCTCGACATCATTGCATAGTCGACTTTTTGCCGGTTGGACGGGATGTTCTCGAGCTGAGTGCGCAACTCGACGCGTTTTGTTTAACATTCGCGCAGAAATTCAGTCGCAGCAAAAGTTGCCCCCCCCCCCCCCATCAGTACCACCGAGACATGCAGCAGTAATGGCCGTGCTCCCAAATTGATGTAATCTGTGCGAGATTTGATTTTACAGTCCTGTTTAGCGTGCGTAGCATGTAACCGCGCACATACGTACAGCACGGCCGCATTGCACAGATCCAACCAACAAAGCTGCTCCAATACGACAGAGCAATAAGTCTTATCATTCGACTCAAATTTACCAATTACCAGCCCATTATGTTCCAATCTGTTTCTCGTTTAAGAACTCCGGCTATTTACTACTTAGACGCTTTCATTGAGGACTAATGCGATCAAGAATCTTTTATAGGTAATTGAGACTAAAAGATTCACCCTAAATTGAAAGACAAGACAGCGATAGTAAGTGTCCAGATGGTCGGCAGTCTCGGAGCCCGCGGAATAAGTTGTACGATGCAGCGCTATGATGGATGGTAGGGGGGGGGGGGGGAGGCGTTGGGGGCTTGCAAAGGGAGGCAGCGTGCACTGCGCCATGGCAGGGCGGCACCGGCAGCTCCCGGCAGCTCCCGGCAGCTCCCTGGCCGAAGGCTACCACGCCACGCTGTATCTGTGCCCTCTCTTGCGTGTAATAGTCATCGGAAATTTCTCTTTTCATATCATAAAGAACTCAGCGTTCCCACGCCTTACACTCGGGCCAGGAAAATTCAACGACACAACAAAAACTCTGCTCTAAAGTGAGTAAAAACGGTTTAACAAAACGCTCGGTCGGTGGTTGTCGGTCGATAATTATACATGAGTCCATCGCCCATCGCCAGGCGATCTGGTAGCACGACCGCTGGCTGAAGCAGGGGGCGGTCACGAGCAGCCGCTGCCGCCGCCGCCGCCGCCGCCGCCGCCGCTGCGTCCAGCCCACTCTAATAAACAGCTTCGTCCTATAAGACAGACACGATCGACTTTACGAGATACTTACGTTTATAATGATTATTTATATCATGCAATATGCTGCGCATTATGGGGTTATTTAGGCCTTTTTTTTGTAGCGATGTGAGTGGCTAGCCTTATTGGTATTCAATCACGTAATTTTCTCAGCAGCACCGCACGTAGGTACCGGGATAGCAGCATCGGTCGAAATCACTAGCTGCTAGAGGTGTACTTTCACGCTCCGGCCGAGCTCGGGGGGCAAGGGGCCCACGTCCCGGGTAAGGTGCAAATTGAGTGCTGCCAGAGGTGTGAACACATGCATCGTCCGGGCTCGGATTACTCAAACTTCAAACTCGATTGTATCCAATTTCCTTCGATTCCACTGATCCAATAGAGATAAAAAGAATCTCTGCGAGTTCGTGACACAATCACGGTGCAGCAATGCCGCGCTTGACCGCACTTTTTTGTCGCCCTCTGATTTTCGGGGCGTACCTCGGCTGCTCGAGGGCCGCGCTGTAAACCGCGGCAGGACGTGCTCGTCGGCCTCGGTCCTCGATCGGGCCGTGGGATCTGTTGACTTGTCATTTCACACCTCATCTGCACTTGTTTACTCCGGTAAAGAAGCGGAGGTGGCAAAAAAACAAGCCTGCATTATCGGCCGTCGCGCCGCGCCGCTCAGCCGGAACAAAACGCAAAACCAACCGACGGAATTCGTTATTAGGACTCATTTTATTGGTTGCGAGTCTTGCTCGTTGGTCAGCGTTATCGTCCTGAAAGCCACAAGGTCCACAAAGGGGCAGAGCACTGACAGGCTACCATGGAAATCAGAAGATGATGGTAAATCGAGCTAGAAAGTCGTCCTCATCTCGAGACATTAGTACCAGAGTATGCATGGTGCATAGTGGCTTCTACCCCTGCCTGGTTAGCTCATGTCCAGCCTAAACTGCCAACACAGCCAATACTCGCTTCACAATCAACTTTGTTTCATTAGAGAGATAGCCTTGTGGAACGCTGACGCGACGTTATCAGCTATCAGCACGTCGTCGCCGGGTCGGCACGCATCTTATCAAGGTGTCCGCCGTGCCGAGGAGGTGATTGCACTTCCGGTTCCCGCCTGAGACCCCGTGGGAACCCGTGGCAGGTGTCGGCCCTCGTAGTGATACCGAGCCAGCTTTGCTCTGTCTCTCTCTCTCGGTCGGTCGGCCTGCGAGCTCAGCACGTGCCTGTGGACAAGACGGGGTACAGAAGAGAAAAAACCAGAGCCATTCATCTCGTGATTTCCCCCTCCCACCGCGCGGAGCGCTCGTGACCGACATGGTGGGGCACGACTCTCTCCCTCTCCTTCTCTCTCAATCACACTTGTTCTGTCCATGCTCTTTCAATATGCATTCTTTCTTCATTGCCTTTGTGATTCCGTACCTCCAATAATCGGCCGCCATGCTCGTTAGGATGGAGGCCCACCTTTCTTGAAAGCGTCGCTCTGCGAAGTGGCCGTCCTCGACGCAAGCATCCCAACCTTCCTCTACACTCTGGGCACCGAATTACGTTACGGTTTCCCTTCCACGAATCATTTGTGTCATTCATTGCATCTGACGTCTTTATCCGGCGGATCTCATTAGCCGCTGACGGACTCGCCCCGAGAACGTCGCTCCTGCCTCGGATGCTGCGAGCCTGGCTCAAGATCTACCCTCCCACAAGCACACCTCGTTGCTTGCCAACGGCACAAAAACAAGATCACGTCCCATAAAAACCAACATAGTTACCTGGACATGGGACGAGGACCGAACGCAGCCGAAGAAGAGAGCATACCATGATAGTTACTGTAATGATAATGCGGTTTCAAAGAAACACTGCGGCTTGGCCATAAGGTCGTGATTCCTACGCTCTACCCATGTAAATTGAGCGTAATCGTTGTGTGCATGCTGTTACTGTATTCAGCCAAGTCACTAGAGGCGATTATCGTCTGAATTCCAATACAGTTTCTATGCGATGTGATTCTGTATGGAAACGCGTCTGGTCGACCCGCGCGGCTGCGGGCAGCGGAGGGACGGGGCGAGGGTCGGCAGGAAGGTGGCCGGTTTGGTTGCATGCAGGCGACCGAGTGTTTTGGGAAGGAGTCTCGGCGGAGGTTCCCACGCTTCCAAAGGAGCCTGCCTGCTGCTGCTGTTGCTGCTGGCTGCCTCGCGCACACGTCCGCGGCGGCGGCGGCGGCGGCGGCGGCGGCGCGTGCATTCGCCTCGAGGCTGGCCACACGATACACACGCTTCGACCGTGCGGCCGTGCGGGTTGCGGACCTCGCAGGGGCAGCGCACCACGACAAGGCGCGGTGCGTGCGCGTGACAAAGGTGTTTTCTTGACGCTCACCCCACCCCACCAGGAAGTGTGCGTGTGATAGTGCGTGATAACGCAGTGACAGCGGGTACGTGAGGTGCGATGTGATATGCACGTCTCCTCTCCAGTAGGTCGTGACTCTAACCAGATATTGTGCTTCTGATTTAAATGTGTCATACATTTGGAACATTGCTTCGGGTGGGTTCGTTGTGTTGTTCTGGCGGCCCACGCTTGTCTCGGCGCCTGCGTTCGTTGGCGCCGTGGCCGTGGAGCACAGGACGCCGGTCAGAGGGCGTCGCGCTCGGTTGCTCGTGAGAAATGCGAGCGCGGGTCGCCGTGCCGTCGTTTCCGCTGACTAGCCCACTGACAGCCCACTGACAGCCCACTGACAGCCCATTGACACTGACTAGCCCACTGACAGCCCACTGACACTGACAGCCCACTGACAGCCCACTGACAGCCCATTGACACTGACTAGCCCACTGACAGCCCACTGACACTGACAGCCCACTGACAGCCCACTGACAGCCCATTGACACTGACAGCCCACTGACAGCCCACTGACAGCCCATTGACACTGACAGCCCACTGACAGCCCACTGACACTGACAGCCCATTGACACTGACAGCCCACTGACACTGACAGCCCATTGACACTGACTAGCCCACTGACAGCCCACTGACACTGACAGCCCACTGACAGCCCACTGACAGCCCACTGACAGCCCACTGACAGCCCACTGACAGCCCACTGACAGCCCACTGACAGCCCACTGACAGCCCACTGACACTGACACTGACACTAACCAGGTCGTGGGCCAAGCGTAGCCCGGGGTTGACCCGTTGCAAATGCATCACAGTATTCTGCGGGGCTCCGCGGGGCTCTGCGGGGCTCTGGGGTCTCTGCGGGGCTCTGCGTGGCTCTGTGGGGCTGTGCGGGGCTCGTGGGGCTCTGTGGGAATCAGGGCACGTTCTGTCACTCGGACCTACTCTCCTCCCCATCCTCTTATCAGCAAGTACTTTTCGACATGTCTGTAAGAGCTCTGAAAGTAAATTGCAGTCAAATAGGTCAAACAAACAAAGAAAATCAAGACAATGAGGGTGTAAAATAAAATATAAAAAATGGAAAACCAGGTGATAAGTCAGGGATGCAAAGAAATTGAGACTTCAATGCTCTCGCTACGCTCGTCCAATTTTTCTCATGAGGTCTCCGGAGTTAAAAGTGGTCCCTGTTTTTGTCAACACTGTATAAACACAGAGACATCAGCTCTGTGGTAATCTGTGTTTGAGCAAAGCTGAGAAAAAGTGGATATGATTGTGCAAATGCTAACTGCGGCAGGTTCAGAAGAGACGATAGAAATCATCGAGAGCGGCCGGATGTTTCGTCGAACTCGACACTCTTCATGTATTAAACATCATAGTTTCGCCAAGTATTATAGGTTCATCGAGTATTTCGAATACCGGAAAAAATGTCTAGACAAAAGATTTCATCAAGGGACTGTCAAAAGAGGCTAATTTTCGAACAAGATATGTCCGAGACAATGCCTCGCGCCGTCGCTTTTTCTCCGCTCGGCACTCGGCAGCGAAATCGGTATTCACAGCGGATGCAAGAAGGAAAAACGCGAGATGAAACGTTTGGCTGGAATCAATGATCGATGCTTGGATGGATCAGATGGGAGGCTGGGAATCTGTTTCGCTAATTATCCCGCTGATGCAGCTGCTGGACTCGGTCCACTGAGCTCTGCACGACCACGCCGTGGAGGTGCCGGCTCGCCGCGTGGAGGCGCCAAAAACCCAGCGAGAGTAGATACAAGACGTTGACAGGATATTAGCAAAGAAGCCACGCGTCTTTCCACTGAAAACGTGTCTTGTTAAATGTGTATGTACCAAGCGGATTTAAACTCAGACTTAATTGAAGAACCATGTTCTGGACTTTACCTGCAAGTTCACAAATGAACTGCTACATTTCAAGAAAATCTGTCGCATGTCGCATTTTCTTGTGCTTGCAGTCGGAGGAAAAAATACAAGTTGATATTTTTTCTCTTTTGAAAACCATCTTTTTACCACTCGATGCATCTGAAGAGCGACTTTACTGTCCTCTTCCGAATTTTCAGTTCCACGGCGACGGGGGCTGAGATAGCAACCGGCCACTGGACGGGGGCTGACGGTATGCACAGCGAAAGGGTAGCAAAGGGACAATGAGTTCAGGACAATGAGTCCAGGACCCCTGCGACGGGTGGGCGATGTGGTATTGGCGATGAATCCTCGCAGTCGTGAACAGGTGCAGGGTCAGGTCGGGTCAGGAAAAAATCTCGCGTCGCTGAAAGTTCCAGTCCCCAATCTAACATGTCCCGTGACACCGGCACGCATTATGCGTTACTCTTATTATCTTCGTATTATTATTATTTCTCCTTCGTTCGCCGCTTTAAGTTATTCAGATTTTGCTAATTAGAGACGGTTGTTACAAATGTGTTGCGCTCATGGCGAGTCATTTGACTTTTGGGAAAACTGGATGTGATTTCTTGGGAAGGGAAGGGCATACATAGCAAGGGCGAATTAGCCCCATGTTTTAGCCAATATTTATTTCAAAATAGGTACTCGTTCGAGGTGTTCTTGGCAAGCAATTCCCAAGCAAGTTGTGTTGGAAACACGTAACTCGAGACGCTGGCTCAGCGAGTCGAGTCAAGCTCTCGACCTGCCACCAAGGAGTTCATTCGATCGCTAATTTAAATACACAAAAAAGCTTGTCAACAAAAAAAGGGGAAAAAAGTGAATAAAAGTAGCAATTCAGTTTGCAATTAGCAGCGATAAAAGCGAAGTGCAGTTCTGTCGACCCTTTTTCTTGACTATCTTTATTGGTGCTAAATAATTTGTAAGTGGATGATTGAAGTGAGTTTTATTGCCCGGCATTTGCATAGCTAAATTAGTGGTAATTATTGATAAGTATCTTGCAATAAAATATATCTGCAATTCGCAATATGGCGATTCCGTGATCGACGTGAAAGAATCGGACGAGTAATTTATTTCGATGTCAGCTGGCATTCAACGTTAACTGGAAGCGAGAACAGAGAACGTCGGAATTTTCATCCAAGATGTGAAAGTGAGAGAAATCCTCCCTGCTTTGTCTAAGATTTGCTGCGCCTGCCCCAGGAAGGCGGCTGCTGGCCGTGGTTTATTCATTAATTGAAGCTTGCGTGCTTAGGTTAATTGCTGATCTTTCATAGAATCAGATAAACGAGGCTCGTTATCAGACAAAGCTACCGAAGGAGTCGACAACGCAACCAGAAGCGCACGACGGACCTTGCGGGGTATTGTTGACAGGTTTAGTGGGAGGGTTGTACAGTCGTGTGTGTTACTCCACGCTGTGGTGGGGGGGTTACAGGTGGTGGAGTGCGTCGCGATGTGGCGAGCGTGTCCCCCCCCCCTCCCCCCACCTCCACTCCCCTTCACAGGCAGTGTGTGGTGTGTGTGTGTGTGTGTTTGCTGCAGTGTGTGGGAATGGAGCACCACGCCGAGTTCCCACGATCAAGTCACCCTCGACTCGGCAGACAGATTCGGGAGGGACCGAGCGACCGACCGACCGACCGACCGCGCCCGGGTGGGATGGGGCACTTGTATGCAACGCACTCTACCTGGGGGTGGTATTTTCTGACAGGGCTGGGCAAAATTGCAGTTTGTCACTTAATTTTTTCCACTTTTTTTATTTTACAAGACTTTAATTTCGAACGCCTCGAGGCTTGTGTCCCGGGGATCTGCTTTTCCTCTACTTGCATGAATAAAGCGAAGATTTATACAACAATAAACCAATTAAACGCAATTTGAAGTTGCTGTAATACGCATCATTAAAAAATTCTTTGATGTAATTAAAAAAGCCGACAGATATCTTTGATTTTTCACTAAAAATAAATTGCAACAAAGTACTTAAAATTTCCGAAAGGCGAAAACAAAGAATAAGTATGATTTAAGCAAGTATGACTTGCATGGACTGCAAACACAGCTCCCGTTGATCTTCTTTAACCCTCCGAGCCATGTGCACCCCTGGCAATGGGTGCCCCCCCCCCCCCCCCCACACCCCTCATGTTGGGGCCGGATCGCGCCGAGCCCGCGCCAGACGCGCGCCTCGATGGAGGCGTCGACGACGGCGACCAGAGGGAGGCGGGCCGACCACCGTGGGCTGAGCCGTCGGGAGTCCGGAGCTCGGCAGTAGTCTGTTAGGTCTTGCCGTGTGCAGGCAACATGATGGAGCATCACGCGCACCACCACCAGCATCACGCGCACCACGAGCACCACGCGCTCCACGAGCTCCACGAGCTCCACGAGCTCCATGAGAACCACGAGCACAACGCGCCGCCAGTGTCCCGCACTACACAGTACAAGAAGGTAAGCGAGTTCAGAGTTTGTCACATGGGAGATTGTCACAATGTCAACTTCGAAGGATTCTAGTACCCTAAACTTGGTGCTATTTGACAATCATCAAGGCTAAAAGGTGACCGCGCATTGGTCGGGTATAAGTGAATAGTGGGATAGAGTTTGACCAACAGCTCGGGTATAGAGTGGAGAACGAATGAAGATGGAGGGACGTGTGTTCTCGGCCACATGGTGAAAACAGGTCATAAACAAAGCGTGGGAAAATTCATTGCGTTCTGCGACAATTCAAATTAAATTATACGCGCGAACATGTATTTTTTATTATTTTTATGGGCATTGAATGTTAGTACGCATTTATCGTCTTCTTGTAATTATCCAACAAAAAAAGTATTGCAATTTCAATTTGTCCTTGGGAGGTGCAAGAAATCAGGCCCCCTGATTGGTGCAGAAAGACAGAAATCAAAATGGCGTTAGCAAAGTTTGTATTATATTTTGAAAGTAGAATCGAAACATATTCGTTTCACATCTGAAACGTTGCAGACTTTTGAGTCAACGCAGTAATGAGGTTGTCAAACTGTATCATATTTTTAGTTTCCATTTACACATAGCAAGTTTTAACTTATTTTGAGGAGACCTTTTTTTGACCTAAGCTTTATCATGATTCATAAGTAATAATCCCTAAGATTAAAAATTGAGCAAAAATTGAAGACATGAATCACAGAGATTGTGGAGAAAGGGAATACAGACGCAGGCATCTAACTATGCTAAACAAATGTGAAATGTACGGGAACCGCGGAAATACTTGCTCCACAAATGTCCAAACAATTGACGAGTTTCCCTCAAATATGTTTAAAATATTAATCAACTATAGATAGCCTCGAAGCTTGTATGCACTTCTGAGTGAAATCTTTCGTGCAATCTGTTTCAAATGTGCCATTGATTGGGTTTACTATTTGTAAGCAAAATACCTTGTATATAAATGAATTGTCAAGACAGAGCAAGTTGACCAGCCGATCTTAGTACCTCTCGGCTGGCGGGTTTGAGTTCCCGACAGTTCCCGACAGTTCCCGGCAGTTCCCGACAGTTCCCATCAGTTCCCGACAGTTCCCGACAGTTCCCATCAGTTCCCGACAGTCCCCGACAGTTCCCGACAGTTCCCGGCAGTTCCCGACAGTTCCCGACAGTTCCCGACAGTTCCCGACAGTTCCCGACAGTTCTAACAGATTCTGCGGTTGGTTTCAGGTGACCAAGCCGCTGTTGGAACGCAAGCGACGCGCCAGGATCAACCGGTGCCTAGATGAGCTGAAGGACCTCATGGTTGGTGCTCTGGAGGTAAGCACAGGACAATTTAAAAAACCTTAAAATTTCAAATTTGAAACGAACCGTCTCTACGAAAAACTGTCGCCTCGACGTAGACTCGTTTTCTAGTAAGTGACAAGTACATACGCGTACTTGGTTGGATGCACAGGTAAGCTCAGGTCAGATCAAAACCTATAAATTGTAGTAGAAATTAATTCGCCCATAGTGAGATTCATCTTCGTAGCGGATTGGGAAAAGGTGTCCAAGGGATGTATCAATACTTTGCATATATTTACTGGAACGCGGATGAACTTGGCTGGCACGTCAACTAGATTTTATGCAAACTTTTGACACTTTCTGGTAAAATTAATCTTAATTGTATCGATTTTTTCTTACATTTTCAATCTCTCTTTCTAAAGCGAATGCATCAAACTTTTACGGTCGAGAGTTCATGCTGTACCAATACACTCGTTGTAAATATCCGCTCCCACAAAATGCACCGCAAATAAAATGTGTGTTTTGTGCATTTTTGAAATTTGTTTGGTACGCGTGCAAAACCGATTTTCTTTGAAACGCTGCGATGCAGACTTGTCCTCGAGAGTGACCCGACAGTTACACGGCACATTAGCCGCGTTACAATGTTTCGAGACTCGCCGCTCCTCGGCGTCGCGGGATCCGCGACGAGGCCGGGGACTCGAGCGTAACAGTCACGGCAATCGCAAGAATCCACAGAAACAAGTGCAAGAAAAACGCGGTGTTGTCTCTAGGCGCACGTGACGCCATCTAGCGGTCGGACGAGACGCACGAGGAGCCTCTACACACACAATTACGCTGTCCAGATAAAGTTCCCATGACGGGAGGAGACCACGACCGGAGGCTCGGAGACCGGTGATCAATCGATTCCGTAGCTCTTAGCGTGACTACTGCACGTCGCTGTCAGGAGTTGCCGTCGTCCTGGCACTGCGTCCTCTGGATCTAGTTGTCTTTATCAATGTTTATTCACTCTACAGTGATATATTTGCCAATGCGATATGTAAACCATTATTTGTTTTCTATTGGGAATTGAGTTGATTCTAGGTAGCATATTTCTAATGGCCCGTTTGTTCGCAGTCCGAGGGCGAGAACGTCAGCAAGTTGGAGAAGGCCGACATCTTGGAGTTGACAGTGCGTCACCTTCACAGCCTCGGCCGGCCCAGGGACGCCGTTGAAGACGCGCACCGCTTCCAGGTAAACACCATCACAATTACATCCGACTCCGCAATCCTTGGCTCGGCGTCTGTCCGGCGCATTCACACATTCAATCTTTGAGACGCACTTCTGCCAGTATGCAGTTTATGACAGGATGGTATTACGATCATTAAAATTGACTGGACATTTTCTTGGTATAAACTTGCTGCTATAGGACGATGGTGTAAAATCCGCAAATACGGCACTCGAACGTCGACTGAAGCTTAGCGGTGATTTATTTGACTAGAAGAATTCTAACGTATCGTTTTATAAGAGAGAAATAATCAATCAGGTATGTCATTTTTTTGCCGGGAAGCAGTTTACTCGGAAAAAGATCCTGTTGTCCTGTTCCACATGTGTGCCGTAATAGACCGGGGTTTGATTACCCAAATCTGCCATCTTCTATGTAAAGTAAACTTGATGAACGATTGCGTTAATTCGGTCGAACATATGTGTCTCCACTTCGGCCGCTTGTTGACCCTGTTTATGTCACCAGGCCGGCTTCAGTCAGTGCGCCAGTGAGGCCTGCCAATTTCTCCTCTCCGTTCCCGGGCTGGACACGCACGTGGGACGTCGCTTGGTCTCGCACCTCGGCCAGTGCGTCGCGACGCCCTCGCCGGCGCCTCTCAGCGTCCAGGTGCCCACGCCGATACGTTCCTGTTACTCTCCACCCGTCTCACCGGCGTCTAGCTACACGCCACGCTCTCTACCCTCCGTCTCGTCGTCGTCAGGACCTTCCCAAGGCGCCGGCGGGCACCGCATTGCCTGTACGCCTAGCGTGCACGACCTAGCACGTCCCATCGCCGGTCTGCTGATGACCGTGTCGCCGGGCCCCCGACGTGACGCCGACGTCGACGCCGTGAGGTTCGTTGCACCCCCTCGGGAGGCGCACCTTGCGTCCCGAGCTCCGAGGACCGAAGTTCGTCGGCAGGACGAGGAAGACGAACCTGAAGATCTCTCAATGTGGCGGCCGTGGTGACGGCTAGACCCGAGCTACGAGCTACGACACTTTTTACGATTCTTTGTTTTCTAACGGTTACTTTATTGAAGAGGTTAATTTTAAATAAGACGCGATTGTGCGGTCCAGTACATAACGATGTGATCTCAGTGTATATGCTAGCGTGCAACTTGATGGCCGTGCCAGTCTTCAGTTATCATTATTCGAAGTTGGTAGCATCCAAAAGCTGTTGTAGTAAAAGCATGATCGCGGGCGTGCAGTGGCGTGCGGTGAGTTTTGCTGATGGGAGGCGGTGAGCGGACCTTTTGACAGTGAAGTATATGTGTCCGAGATGTAACCAAAATAAGGGGGGGGGGGGGGGGAAGGGGGGTCAAAGATATTTTTTGGATCAAACAAACAAGTAGCGTTCACGGGTGCTGTCGTAGGTACACAGAATGTTCAAACTTTTTGCTTGACAAGTTATTGTACTCACTACTTGCCCGACACAGAATTTGGACACTCTGCAAATAAGTTCAATTAGTAGAAAATATTGATCCTGAGCCCGTTAGCACTGCAATGTCATGCTGGGGCTAGCAGTGCATACTCCTTGCTATACTTTAGCACGGCGCGGTGCTGTCAGAAGCAGCGTTACCCTCCCCCACCCCGTCATTCCAGCCTGATACCAGGCGTCGAGCACTGCAATGTCATGCTGGGGCTGGCAGTGCATACTCCCTGCTATACTTTAGCACGGCGCGGTGCTGTCAGATGCAGCGTTACCCTCCCCCACCCCGTCATTCCAGCCTGATACCAGGCGTCGTGCACTGCAATGTCATGCTGGGGCTAGCAGTGCATACTCCTTGCTATACTTTAGCACGGCGTGATGCTGCCATAAGCAGCGTTACCCTCCCCCACCCCGTCATTCCAGCCTGATACCAGGCGTCGTGCACTGCAATGTCATGCTGGGGCTAGCAGTGCATACTCCATGCTATACTTTAGCACGGCGCGGTGCTGTCATAAGCAGCGTTACCCTCCCCCACCCCGTCATTCCAGCCTGATACCAGGCGTCGTGCACTGCAATGTCATGCTGGGGCTAGCAGTGCATACTCCATGCTATACTTTATCACGGCGCGGTGCTGCCATAAGCAGCGTTACCCTCCCCCACCCCGTCATTCCAGCCTGATACCAGGCGTCGTGCACTGCAAGACCAACATCGCACATCAATAGCATTAACGCTTACTCTCAGGTAGCAGTTTTCAAATGAAAAAGTTGAAATCAGTAAACTGATAAGAACGAGCAAAACAGTTTGTTTGAAGTCCTCGCGGCTTGTGAGGTGTACAGCTGCGCCACTGGAAAGAAGTTTAAAATTCTTCTTGATCTGCTGTTATTTTATCGCCCCGTACGCCCGCGTGAATGACTTTCTTGTATGTTTGAAAGACAAACTAGTTATTGCTATTATTATTGTTATTTTAGTCATCTTTTATGTGTACCTACGCTTTAGCTGTCACATTAAAGATGAGTATTTGCTATGAAAATTGGTTTTAATGGGAAAGTATTGTGATATATAGAAGTATATTATTATTATTATTATTATTATATAATTTTGAATGACGCTTGTCATCGACTGTACCTGGCTAAGGATGTTTTTCACTTTTCTCGCTGAAAATTCCTCGGTAGTTTGTTGAATTAGCAATGAAAGTAAAAGTGTCTTCTATAATGAACTGTCAAAATCTCACACACTTTGGTTAAATTAATGATTGTTGCACCAGCACCAGGAATGTCCATGTCAAAGCGATTGTTACAATCTTTAGTATCTTTGGTTAAAAGTGCCTTCATGCCCCCAGCCGATCGAGTCGCGTTCGGGGCATAATATTGCACGTGTCGAACTTGCAGGATGCGTTGCAACATTACATGTAAAAACAAATAAACATTTTATATTTACCTGCATTTTGTTCACTTATTCACACACTTCAATCGAGTTCGGTACGAACGATAAAGTTAATATAAGTAGATCGAATTTGAGTCAAATCCAAAAATAATGTTCAGCAAAATTGCACTGAGACTTACGAAGTTTATCATAGTTTCGAAAGTTTGATTTTAAGTAATTACTCAAGAGATAGGATAATCAATTATCTATACAATACATAGTCGACACCCTCCTCTATGTTGTGTTGTCAAAATCAACTCATTTTGAGTCAAGCGCTGTCCCCTGGGCCCTGGAAGTATTTCCGTCACCCTCTGCCCTTTTTTTGTCTATGATCGAGATAGAAGATGATTTGATACCTCGGCAAATGTGAAATGTTAAGATTGGTCTTTGAGTTCGATGCTCAGTTAGCACTACTTGTTGACATTGGTTAGAAGAGATCATCTATCATGCTATGCCAAACAACCAACAACTCGTTCAGACTCCACAGACAACTCAAGGAATGACAGAGTTTACTTGTGCATAGATATTATTTCCGCTACGAAAGGAAAACCGTGAAAATAACCTCCCTTCTCTGAAATCTCGCCAGTGTCATTAGTTTCTTAGCCTAAAGATGGTTTGCCATCTATCAATTGGTTTGATTGAAAAAAAAGAACGGAAAAAAACATAATTAAATTCTTGGTCCTAGATTAGAATTCTAAGAACCAATAAAACTTGTATCCTCTTATTCGACCTTCTCTACAGTCTTCTGTTTTCACGGCAAGACAGTGTGGATCGTGGACAATCATGAGTGGTCTTATGGACTCTTATACTATGTGTTCGGCTTGGTTTGACCACAACAACACCTTTTATATAACACCACTGCTTGATGGTTGAAATTAGCATACCCTGAAGTCGGGAGGGACATAAAAGATCTAAAATAGATCTGCCTTCGCACAGATTATTTCTGCTGAAGGCGCCAGTGCAATTAAATTTGATCGCTTTGCTACATTAGGATTTTAGCACACCAATTACCCAACCTGTCTACCTAAGGACGAACAAAATGGCATGTTACTTGGACGTCTTCTCCGCAAGTGCTATCGCTGTTGAACAAAGCTCGGCAGGCAGGTGCTTGAGATAAGCTGATCGAGCGCCGTGTCCATGGGGGAGCCGCATTAGTTGAGAGATACACTGGGTGTGTGACGGGACCATGATGCCATCGGATCCGCGCGCGATGGCAAAAAGCTGGCCAAAAAACCAGAACTGTTCTGCGGCAGAGATCGCCTCCCATGATAAGTGTCCGCGCTATGGCCGGCCACGACGTGTAACCCATTAGCCCAATGGCCAACTAGGCGAGGCGGGACCAGACATGGGCAAAATCACAAGCAGAGAATCACTGCTAGGCACACGTGCGTGCACCTGTGAGATGAATATCTTCAAAATAACTCGTCTGAACTGAATGGTTTGCTGGAGATATCACAGCGGTTTCATGAGCAACTAAGAACAGCGTCCAGATTTTGTTTTTGGTGACAGGATTTCTCTCCTTCGCTGTGATGGTTGCAATTCACCGCTCGGCGTTTGTCTCCGTGCGTGATTGCGTTACGGAATTGTGTGTTTGGTCATTCTCTCGATTGTGGTTTTAGATAAATGTCTCGGTAGAAGCCCACAATTTAACTAAACTTGTTCAATTTCTTCTGCATCACTTAATAATTACAATCCAAATAGTCAGAGTATGTATCGAGAGCGTTTTAATACTTAAAAATATGGATAGGCAAGAAAATCGATGTGAAATTGAAAAATTAGATCAACAAGCAACGCTGCCACCTTCAAACATTCTCTGATATGCAATCCGTGACTACAGCGCATTCTAGGTAAATCAAGCTACACTTTTTTAGTTTGACAAACTGCCGCTACGTGGCAGCGCAGTGCAAGGATCGTAATACGATTTAAGCAGTCCTAGTTTTTTCAGAACAAAATCGAACATGTCGTAGACCTAGGTTTTCGAATTATTTTCTTTATTTGCCACAATTTAATAATCTAATAGAGTACTCTAATAATTTCTTCAGTCTAATACTAATTAGATCAGTAAATTAATGAACTTTGTTCAGGATAACGCAAGAAGCAAAGTAAATTCTTGGCAGACCGGAACTAGATCCTGTTTCCTGTTTAACATACTCGATTATTCTTACCTCAGAGGTTGGTACATAACATGTCCGACCAGCTCGATCTGTTTCTTGAATTTTCCACTGATAATTTGAAATTGTATCTGCCTTGGTCAACAGGACGTGTTGTTGCATGGGACAGAACTGCATGGGACACATGGGACAGAACTGCATGGGACAGAACTGCATGGGACAGAAGTGCCTGGGACATAACTGCATGGGACAGAACTGCATGAGACAGAACTGCATGGGACAGAAGTGCATAGGACACATGGGACAGAAGTGCGTGGGACAGAACTGCATGGGACACGTGGGACAGAACTGCATGGGACAGAACTGCATGGGACACGTGGGACAGAACTGCATGGGACAGAACTGCATGGGACAGAACTGCATGGGACACGTGGGACAGAACTGCCTGGGACACGTGGGACAGAACTGCATGGGACACATGGGACAGAACTGCATGGGACAGAAGTGCGTGGGACAGAAGTGCGTGGGACAGAAGTGCGTGGGACAGAAGTGCGTGGGACAGAAGTGCGTGGTACAGAAGTGCGTGGGACAGAAGTGCGTGGGACAGAAGTGCGTGGGACAGAAGTGCCTAGGACAGAAGTGCGTGGGACAGAAGTGCGTGGGACAGAAGTGCGTGGGACAGAAGTGCGTGGGACAGAAGTGCGTGGGACAGAAGTGCGTGGGACAGAAGTGCGTGGGACAGAAGTGCGTGGGACAGAAGTGCCTGGGACAGAAGTGCGTGGGACAGAAGTGCGTGGGACAGAAGTGCGTGGGACAGAAGTGCGTGGGACAGAAGTGCGTGGGACAGAAGTGCGTGGGACAGAAGTGCGTGGGACAGAAGTGCGTGGGACAGAAGTGCGTGGGACATAAGTCGTACATTTTTCCACGGTACTCATTGTTGATTTTATTTGTAAATGTTTTCGTTTAAAACTAACGCTTACATCTTCTTAGCGACTCACTACGTAACACTAGTCTCTCTCAAAATATTTTATAAATTACCAGAAATTGGAAATTTCGTGATCAGATTTGAACACTTTTGTGAAATCGCACGTCATGCAAAGGGAATTAAATTCTTCCTTCTTGTCAATTTCAACTCGTATTCGGATTCAATTCGATTTACAATTTGATTCTAAAAAAATGGTAAACTATAATTACATTACCTACGTCGTTTTATTGTCATCAACTCTCTCAGTTCTGAAAATGTCGGGATCGAACCTGGCCACGAGGCACACCGGAAGTTGGTAAGTTTCATTTCCGGTGCGGTTAGTTCGCTGTGATTCCGATACAATTATTGTCATTGAAAATGTCAGAAGACTTTTGTGAAATAGAATGCAGTTGGATGTCCATTTGCAGCCCAGTGCAGGACCGCACTTTAAATGTAACATACACGGAGACATATTACCAACATTAACATGTATAGAATAGTTTCGATAATCTTTCATAATGAGATTAATTACAATGAGAATTTTAATGTCGACCACAGCATCGACAGAGTTACATCACTGTAGACTCGCCATAATTTCGAAATTTAAAGATATTTTGCATTTGCATATTAGATATATATATATATTTTTTTTTCCCAAGAATAAATATTCCAGCTTCTTATTGTGGTTTGGTGTACGATTATATGAGAGTTGGCGCCTAGAGCGCGAGTTGTGAGGAGAAGATATTCTGAAGGAGGTTCCCATTATCGCCGGATGGCACAAAAAAGTAGCGACTCCGAGAGGAAACCGTGAGCGGTCTCTGCGCTGCCTCTAGAAGAGATCGTCGTCCCTGAGCGAGGGGCGTCGGCGTCCTCCAGAGGGTGGCGTCTGGGTCTTCGGGCGACGTCCCATCTGCGGAATCCTCCCTGAAAGCAGCGGCAAACTCGATCTGCAATCCTCGTAACTTCCGGTAAATGACAGTAGCTACACAATGTCCTAGCGAAAGTACGCTGCAATGAGCTCGAAATTAGGTGTCTAGTGTACCTTGAGGCGTTAGTTGTCGCTTTGGGGTGACATGTGAATCAACTGTCATTTTTACAACAGTTTATCTGCAGTTTATCCACAGCTGGAAGAGTTTCTAACACACATCAGAAATCAGCTCTGAAAAGCGATGCTAAAAATGATGTGATGTCGAAAGTGGGTGGGGGCTTTAAGCACCCAGCTTTAACCTAACGTTGGAATGCTCTTTTAAGTCGCACCCTTGGGTGTGTCAGTCCAGGACGCTTATGAGGCACGAAGGTTGAAACATCCGGACCGCCACGTCCATTGGAGTGTTTTCCAAAAGAGAACAATAATCCACTTGCTAAATCACTGGATTTTTTTTTTCGTTAAATTTCGACTCTTTCTTCACTCGCTCGAGGCAATTAATTGGCAGATCGATTAGCGTTTGTAATTAAATTTGTAAGCTGTGAGTCGCGTTGCCGTGGAATGAAGCCCACCATTGAAGGGTGATTTAATTCAAATGAAATGCATTGAACGTCGCAGACCCCGACCCGACGTCTCGGCCTCTTGGGACGCCGTTGAGAGACGAAAGTGATCTCCTGTGCTGAGTACAAGATTGTACTGATGAGCTCTATTCACCTTCTGCAGCTTATCAAGAGCGACCGTGCGCTCCGGCGAGCTTCTATCAAAGACTCAACTAAGTGGGAAGGTGCGGGATCATTTTCCCGGCGAGTTTCCCGGCGAGTTTTCCGGCATAAAGCGCGATCGACTCGAGCCCGCTTCGTACGTGCTCCAGCCGGCGCCTCCCGTAATGAGCAGACCATATCAAAGTTAATACCCCTTCTCGGAGTGTCCTATTTTTACAACAGAGTAGGAATTCCTAGACTTAAATAATAAATAAAATAAATAAATACTGCAATTGCGAGGCAGCGAGCTGGAGGTTCGTGCGTTGTGGGCGAGGAAGGGGGGGGGGGGAGGGGGGATGAAATCAACTTTCACGTGGCACGAAACCTACACAGGAAACACGACCAATTGGGATGGAAGACGACTGAGAGTCGACGCACGCGCTGCAAAGTGGTTCATTAGAGATCTTCTTAAGAAGATGAAGTTCCTGGCTTCAACTCAGATATCAAAATAGCTCGACGAGATCGCCACGTAAAACTTCGCTTAGGAAATAGGAAATAAAGTATATCAGTGCGATCAGAACTCCAACTGTAAAGATCTGTGTAAAATGAGCAACGACACAACGAGGCGACCGCCGAGTTGTTCCCTAACTATCGGTCGGTGGAGAAGATTCGTTGCCACTTGCCAACCTGGAGTATGATGCTGCAGTCGCCCTCTTGCACACTCTCGAGGGCATGGCGCGGCCGAAGCGGCGGTACCGCGAACTGCGCAGCTGAGGCAGCCACCCCAGCCGAGCCAGTGCCCCAATGTGCCGCTTGCCCATCGTGTCTAGGCTTCTGTATCCGCGGTCTCGGCTAGAGTCCCGAAACCACCCACCTCTGGCGACAGAGCCTGCAAGTTACCGTCCACACCAGGCTGACTACCTCCTAGCTAGTGCGCTACTCTCTACCGACATTACGACAAAACTACATAAGCAACCACTACATAAGCAACCACTACAACCAATCTGCTGACATGATCTACATGATCTACATGATCTATCAGCCTCCAGGCACGATGAACGTTGCATAACATTACAAACACCAACACTACCAGAACAACGCAGTTCTACACAACTATTTTGTGATGAGTCCACCAAACTCAAAGACGGCTGTAACGATCTGAAATGCAGTACAAACAGGGAACATATCATGCATCAACCAAGTCGTTTCCAACAGCTCACTCAGTTTTGCAAGCAGAATAGAACAGCGAAGCTAAACACGTGTAGGTGACATGTGTACTATGTTGGTATCTACTCTACGATTTAAACCATCAAATACTAAAAAACAGATGCACACAAATGACAAAGACAAACGAAAAAATGATGACAATATCGGTTGCAGTGATAAAACGCGACGCTATGGCCCTGTATGGTCCAGGGAGCTGGCGTTACTTTCAAACTAAATAAAACGTGAAAACATTTCACGAGTCAAGTTCTCCCTCATCCCGATGGGGGAAAGAATCGCTTCTGGGATGCGACTTTACTGAGCCTTCTTTCATTAAGTCTCGTGCCAATATCCAATCCGACCAGTCGATAAAACCCTCATCAGACCCCGAGGCTTCTGGAAATATTTCGATCAATCATTGTCTCTTCTCCTTGAATCCAGCCCCCCCCCCTTCCCTCCTGAAATAAGACTGCCGAGTTTGGTTATTACTTCGTTATTAAAAGTAGAGATTCTCTCGCATAATTAATAATTCCACTTGTAACTGATATTAGTTTCCCGAGTCCAGAGGCATCGTCAACTTTGTTTGCGTCGGAGAATTCCGCTCTAATTAAATCCAATCGTTTGTCAGCGTCGAGTGATTCGATTCTCACGAACAAGCACACTGTACACTACAAAACACTACAGTCGCTTCACAGGGAGTTACAGGAACTACAAGCACAGGCAACCGCGCTGCGCCATGCGCTTTCCACGTAGGAAGTCATTTCACAATCAGTCAACTTCTGAGCACCACTTCTGTCATTTGCACTAAACCGAGTAACCCTCGTCAAAAACAAACTTACTGAATTGGTCATTCAATGTCAAATCAACACAAAAAAGAATTATCTGATCAAATAAAAATCTTGGAAACTCAGAAAATAGACAGACAGAAAAAAAAGTGATTTTTTTTTTGTAATTTTTCATGAACAGTTAATGCGCAGTAGTCGTCCAAACGTTAGCACTTTTTAGCTTTAAAATGGTAAGGCTTCCACATCGTTAGGGCTTAGAGCTAACGACCCGTTAAAGATAAGACATCGTGCTGCGAGATGCGGTGAGTTTCTACGCGCTGGGAATGATTTTTAGACCGATTGTTGAAAACTCCACATGAAATTCCACATTGGAATTAACCTCTGAACCAGTCCTGGGATATCACATGGCACAAACCAGCAACAGTTTTGAAGAGTGGCTTTACGCGAGTTTGAAACTCTAGTCTCAAGAGCTTTACTGGCCACAAAACCAAGAGCTTTCCTCGTAAACAGAAGTTTAATGTAAGTCAGGATTACAATTGAAGGAAAACACTTACAACGCGTCGGTTGGTCGCTTGGATGTACGTAGAGTTTATAGGGACGTCGTCACCGATCTACGGCTTTAATTAACATATCTACTGACAAGTCAACAAATGGGTTCTCTATACTCATGCAAAACATCTTACTAGAAAGCAAACCACTTTCATAGACACCTTCCCTCTACAGCCTCTACAGCCTCTACAGCCTCTACAGTCTCTAAAGCCTCTACAGTCTCTACAGGCTCCACAGGCTCTACAGCCACTACAGCCTCTACAGGGTCTACAGCCTCTACAGCCTCTACAGCCTCTACAGCCTCTACAGGTTCTACAGCCTCTACAGCCTCTAAAGCCTCTACAGCCTCTACAGCCTCTACAGTCTCTACAGCCTCTACAGGCTCTACAGCCTCTACAGGCTCTACAGGCTCTACAGCCTCTACAGCCTCTACAGCCTCTAAAGTATCTAAAGCCTCTACAGCCTCTACAGCCTCTACAGCCTCTACAGCCTCTACAGCCTCTACAGCCTCTACAGTCTCTACAGTCTCTACAGCCTCTACAGGTTCTACAGCCTCTACAGCCTCTACAGGCTCTACAGCCTCTAAAGTATCTAAAGCCTCTACAGCCTCTACAGCCTCTACAGCCTCTACAGCCTCTACAGCCTCTACAGCCTCTACAGCCTCTACAGGTTCTACAGCCTCTACAGCCTCTACAGGCTCTACAGCCTCTACAGCCTCTAAAGTATCTACATGTCTAGATCATGCAGTCAGAATTAGGCCCACCAGCTCGGTTTTAATAACACAGAGAACAGTACGCATTATTGCACATCAATTTCACATCAAGAGCAAATGTTTTAAAAAGGACAGAACGTGGGAGAAGAATGTACCTCTACGTGACAGAGCTGCGATCCCAAAATAGGCAATCAAAAGTTTTTGAAGGAAAAAATTAAAATAAAAGGTTTCACAAAAGTGTTTGCATGGTGTGGTGGATCAACTCGATTGTTTTGTTTGCCGGGGGTTTTTTTTTTAAGCGATTCACGGGGCCACTTACCAAGGAAGCGTTTCTCCGGAGCGGCTGCTCCGGTCATAACTTCCATCAGGTCGTCGTAGTCAAACAGCTCGGAGTTCTGCACGTTCGGCATGGGATACTCGTCGCTAGACGGCATCATGTACGCCGCCTCCCGCTTGGGCCGTCCACCCCCGGGAGTCTGCTGTACGACAGATCTCTTGCCCTTCAGCGAGCTGATGTGGCGCTTGGTCTCCACACCGCCCTCCATCTCCTTGTCTTCAGCGCCGGCCGCTTCGGCGGCGTCGGCCTCGTCGGCCGCGACCTCCTCCGGTCCCACCGGAAGTCGTCCCTGCCTCAGCAATGCCGCGACGTACCGCTTGGCGATACCGTCCACGCTGTTGCCAGCCTCGCTGTTGTAGTTCCATGTCTTGGCGATGGCCATCGGTGAGACGCGCTTTGCCTCGCCGCCGATCCAACGGTCGCGCTTGTGCAGTGGCAGGTTCTGGCTGCGCGCCAACGCTCCTAGATAGCGCTTGCCCTCGCGCAGCGGCGAGACTCGGCTGCGCGCGAGCGCTGCCAGGTTGCGCTTGCCTTCCTGAGCGTAGCGCGCGTACCCACCGCCCTTGGCCAACGCGCCGAGGTTGCGCTTGTCAACGTCCTCGGCGTCGGCGTCGGCGTCGCGTGCCAGCTCGCGGATCAGCGCCTCCAGCTCGTCCAGCTCGTCGCTCTTCTTCTGGGGTAACAGGTTGTTCCGGGCCAGTGAGCCAATCCCTCCGCGCTTTCCCTCCCTCAGCTGGCCGTTCTTAGCGAGCGTCGCGACGCTGCGCTTGCCGACGCTCTCCGGCTCTTCGGAGGCGTCGTTACGCGCGGCCATCGTGCGCGGCGTGGCCGGCAAGTAGCCTGCTCGCGCCAACGCCTCCACACTACGTTTGTCGAAGCCGCCCTGCAGCGGAAGGTTACCACCGCGTGCCAGCGACGACATCGACCTCTTCTGCTCCTCTTCAGCATCCGTCTGCCAGGCGTCGTCCAGTAGCTTCTCCTTCAGCAGCTCGAGGTTCAGCTGTGACTCCAGGTAGAGCACCGCCTCCAGCGCCTTGAGCTTCTCTAGGTCCTGTTCGTCGCGGGCGTCCATAGCGTCGAGTACTCCGACGTCGACGGCGTCGCGCTTTTCCTGGAACTGGAACGGCAACGCGCCTGAGCGAGCCAACGCCCCCATGTAACGCTTCTCCCCTGGCTCTAGAGCGTCCAGATCGGGCAGCTGATTGCGGCTGGTCATCCCAGGGTGTAGCTTCTTGTGTACGCTGTACAGGGGCAACGCGCCGGCGCGAGCCAACGACGCCACGTAGCGCTTGCCCTGGCGATAGGGTAGGGCGCCGGTGCGAGCCAGGACGCCCACGTTGCGTTTCTCGAGCGCGTGGCCTCGAAGGGCATCGTCGTCCACCGCCGACAACACCTGGAACAAAGGGCACAACGGTGAAACAGAGTCAACGGCATAGAAGTTATTGGTCAAACAAATGCCAGACTCAGTAACCAATGGTTTGTACCAACAATTTGCTTGGCGCTATTTATTTGACACTCGATCGCCTAGCAACCATCACATTCGACATTTCTCAACGCGTCTCAAGCGCCGAGCAGATTTGCTGAAAGAGTAAACAGTTGAACCTGAGGTCTTTTGCCGCAAGCGTGAACCAAAGAGTGGCAACCCTGCAAGGAAACCTCAGACTCGAGTAACGCTCGACGCCTCTTCTTGCATTGCTCCCTGCTGCGACAACGCCCACCACGACGGACGTCGAGTGTGTCGACCCCGCGTGGCAGACCACCGCCATCGTCCTCTGGACCCTCTGGTGTGTCGGTGTCATGTTTCACTGTTGCATTGTGCGACGACCAGGCCGCGGGGGCTGGTGACCGACACTTCATCGCATTCAGGGTAAAACAGACTGATACCAAACATCTCTTGAGAGCCGACCTGATGCCGGTAGCCAGAATAACGCCAAATAGTTGCTTCTTTTTTTAATTAATTTGACAATTAAAGTGGCTGACACATTTTTCAAGTCGCAGGACTTAACAGGGATAAGTGATCAAACTTCGGGAATATTAGTTGTATTTTAATTAGCTTTCAAAACCCAGTTGTAAATACATATATATATATTTTTGTTCAAAACTAGAATAAAGAAGTCATGCGTCTGACAACCATCACGAGTTTTTAGCACCAAGCTCAGCATTTCCGGCTACAATTGAACTGTTAGTTGTCAATATGCTTTCCAATATTATTGCAGACGAGATGGCCGTCAATCCCGGCTTCTACCTCGTGGCGCTCTCGCTGGCGCGTCCTGTGATCGGCACAAGTCCATGGTTTCGCTCATCTGCCTCCTGCGTGGATCCTGTCTGGAAGACGCTTGCAATCATCTGCATCGTCCTCTGGATCATTGGGGTGCTCATTAACTTATGTATGTGTGCTTACCACTTTGGAAGACAAGCGCGTAGTGAGGGCCATGAGAGTCAGCGCACGCCTGCAATAGTGATCACTCCCAACCGATAACAAAATTGTCATACTGATTTTTACTGCCATTCTTAACCATATTTTAGAAAACATGTTATGAAATAAATGTCATTGCAATCCATTTAGATTGTTAGGAACTACCACAAACTGGCATACACTTTTGAATTAGAAAATGTACAAATGTTTGTGTTTGTTCACAATGTCGCAACTAAATCTGCATCAATTGACTGCACTATCTACCATTAGCGTACTTCAGCTCACTTTGCTCACAACAGATTTAGATTGTGTAAGTTTCACTAAAGTTACACTGAATCTATTTCCGTTCTAAGATCTTTTCTTTGACAGTAAATAATATTTGCGCAGCCCGCCACTTCACCCTTGCCGAGCAGAATCCGATCGTGACCGAGGCGGACCGAACTTGCGGTGCCATCTAGATACCAATCATTGCACTCTAATCGAAATCGAAATCGATTTCGCAACAATGGTACCTACTTTCTGTTGCTGGGAATTTGTTTCGAGTTTCAAGTTTCAATCTGTCAGTTTTGTTCCTGCTGCGTGTTGTGTGTTTCTGTGTTTTCGATTTTAAAATTCGTCTCTTGTTGTAATTTATAGCAAGTGGACAGATTTTATCGATGTTTAGTGTTAAGAACGGTTCATTTGCAGAGGCTTCTCTCGAGACATTCACAGCTAGTACTTACCAACCGTTCTTTGCCAAGAAGTCTAGGATGCTTTCCAACAGCTGTTCTAGCCAAAGATGTCCTAGCGAAACGAAGCCAGTGCAGTCCACAAAAGAAAATATAGATACAATAGCAACGATAATGCCCGAATCAATAATAAGTAAGAAATACTCTTCTATTACCTGATCTTAATTTATGTTATTATGACTGATAGCTAGATTTTAAAGCGAGAGATGGAATTTGCGTTTGGAAGGTGACTAAGGTGGGTGTAACCTATTGAAAAATGCATTTTGTTATTCTACCAGGTTCAACGGGCATCGGTTTTCTGCTGTTGGACGATTATCCTGATCCTGACAGTCCGTATGAGTCAGATTCTGATGATGACAAACTTTACATAGACCTAGATCCACCTGCCAATTACCAACGCAGGGTTTCTGTCAATTGCTTCACCACTCCCATTCATAAGGTAGTTGTAAAGGACGACTCAGTAGTTCCAGGGCAGGCACTGCCAGCGAGTGCTCACACCTTTAGCACAGGACACAAGAACGCACCGAAGGAAAAACCAAAAGAAAAGTCGAAAGAAAGATACGCGGAACATCCCAAGGATAAGTCGCATGAAATACCAACGGAGAAGTCCCAGGTAAAATCAGTAGAGAAGTCAAAAGAGAAATTGGGAGAAAAGTCGAGTGGCAAAGGGTCACACTCAGAACGGGACAAGAAAGAGAATGGGAAGAAGGGCCATGATAGCAAGAGGAAGAAGAAGACCTTCGCAGACAAGTCATCTCAGACTGAGATCGAGTACATAATACCAGTGAACATCAGCTCAGTGATAGGCCCGGAAAATTTGGAGCAAGGCCAGGAGGTGCTGCAGCCACCCCGCAGTGGCATGGGCACCCATGGTAGGAATAAGAGAAAGAGAAATCGACTAGGGGTGAGAGACAGGATGTGGTCTGCCAGAGACAAGTCGCCGTTTGAGCAGGAACGCGTTGATCTCAGCTTCACTGGGACGGGAAATGATAATCTTGCTAAGAGGCAGCGAGGTCCACGTCAGGTCGAATATGACAGCGACATGGACCCACCGATTCGAACCATCACATAGTGGTATTATATGCGAATTTTACTCGTTGAATGCCATGTTATACATATTGATATAAATAACAGCTCATTCAACATTAATATACATCATAGCTTATAATTATTTATGCATATCAATTCCAACGCAATACATAATCAGTTGGTTCCAATTTCCTGTCGAGTAGAGCACATATGAATGCCAGTAATCATCGAGGTTGATATATTTTGAGAACTTAAAACATACTTATAAAACATCGTTGTAACTTTGTAACACCAACGCCTCCATAGCCTGAGATTACAAATATATTTTCCTATGGCTGCGGTAGTAAGTGTAGGTAAACAGGTAAGTAGGTTTTGAAGTGGCTTATACGTGTAAGCGGCGCAGGGTGAAGTGCTCTCACGAAGCCAAAAGGAACATTGCGGGGTTGGTTGTACTACATACATAGACGACTCGACACATTTCAAAGCACCAAGACGATGCGGCTACCAAACCACACCAACATCCCGTCCCGCCCCCGCCCTCGTCCTACATCGGTGATTTACACCCCCAAGGAGCGAGCTGTAATTACAACATAATGGAGCAAACACTTTGTCTTTAGAGGATAATGGTTTACTGAGAATGTGTGACTTGCAATTAATGTCTTAACGTGACTGGTATGTAACCTTTTGACTTTCCAGCTAAGAGAACATTTAAATCACAACGTTTTTGTGTGCGCTGCATGAGTTTTCATAAAGTTGTCGGCTTAACGGCGTTCTTCCCTGTCGCAGGGTCTAAGATGGCGTCACAGACTTAAAAGGTAAAGCAAATACTGACACATTGCAAAATATCTTCATGAAAACATATTACAGAGCCATCGCTAAAATAACCAGAGATTTGAAGAAGGTTTTTTCTCAGAGAGGTTTGCAACCCCAATGTTTGGTAGAAGCCGGGCTGCTAAATGTCAATATGAACGTTATTGCTTGCATCGGGGCCAAAGATGATCGGGGCTAAGCAGCAACAGATTTACGTGGAATGCGGACTTTCCAATTTCGAAAAGAAAATACTCAGGGTTTGAGCAAGGACTTTGAAGTCTGATGGAATGGCTGTCTTACGTCCGAAAACTTTGATTCGACACCAATCATCTCACAGTTCTGTTCGGGAGACAGGTTGGAGGGATGAAAGTTAAGCGACACTGCGCTGGGTCAGGTATTGGATGGGTGACCATCATACACATGCCCAGTTCTGTTCGGGAGAGAGGTAGGAGGGATGAAAAATAAGCAACACAGTGCTAGGTCAGGTATTGGATGGGTGACCATCATACACATGACCAGTTCTGTTCGGGAGAGAGGTTGGAGGGATAAAAGTTAAGCGACACTGCGCTGAATCAGGTATTGGATGGGTGACCATCATACACATGACCAGTTCTGTTCGGGAGAGAGGTTGGAGGGATGAAAGTTAAGCGACACTGCGCTGGGTCAGGTATTGGATGGGTGACCATCATACACATGCCCAGTTCTGTTCGAAAGAGAGGTTGGAGGGATGAAAGTTAAGCAACACAGTGCTAGGTCAGGTATTGGATGGGTGACCATCATACACATTACTAGTTCTGTTCGGGAGAGAGGTTGGAGGGATGAAAGTTAGTACAGTAACTTCACTCGCCTTGCTTATCAACCTCTCGACAGCATGGATTTGTGGAGGAATCCTGTTGTTCGCGTTGTACCGTCCTACAGTAGGCTACGTGCAGGCACCGCCCCCCCCCCCCCCCCCCCCCCCGCCCCTTTCTTGGCTAGGCTAGGTTCAGTACCATTCTCAAGCACTCATTCACAGACGCCATTAGACCAGTGGCGTAGGTTCTGTTGTCAAATCATATGGTGCGTCGCGTCGTTAGAAAACTTAAAACTGGCAAAATGAGCGCGATAGTAGAGGATAGATCGACTAGTGCGGCATTTATTTGTCCTCGAACTAAGGAATAAGCATTAGACTATTTTTTGAAAAGACAGCAAAGTTTGAAACATGAAAATGTTTGAATGGACGTCATGGAATGGCGAGGTAGTTCCTAGAATGTAGTTTCACTCGATCGATATCAGCTGTCAGGTGAATGTGAAGTCCATGTACGCGGCAGGAAACTTGTTCAGTGTCCTGGTGTGCGACGTGCTCGACTCGGCATGCCCCACTCAATCCCACGCACACGCACCGAGGCGACCACTCAATTACACGCACACGCATCGAGACGACCACTCAATTACACGCACACTCACCGAGGCGACCACTCAATCACATGCACACGCACCGAGGCGACCACTCAATTACATGCACACTCACCGAGGCGACCACTCAATTACATGCACACGCACCGAGGCGACCACTCAATTACACGCACACGCATCGAGGCGACCACTCAATCCCACGCACACGCACCGAAGCAACCACTCAATTACACGCACACGCACCGAGGCGACCACTCAATCCCACGCACACGCACCGAGGCGACCACTCAATCACATGCACACGCACCGAGGCGACCACTCAATCACACGCACACGCACCGAGGCGACCACTCAATCACACGCACACGCACCGAGGCGACCACTCAATCACATGCACACGCACCGAGTCGACCACTCAATTACACGAACACGCACCGAGGCGACCACTCAATTACACGCACACGCACCGAGGCGACCACTCAATTACACGCACACGCACCGAAGCGACCACTCAATCACATGCACACGCACCGAGGCGACCACTCAATTACACGCACACGCACCGAGGCGACCACTCAATCACACGCACACGCACCGAGGCGACCACTCAATCACACGCACACGCACCGAGGCGACCACTCAATCACACGCACACGCACCGAGGCGACCACTCAATCACACGCACACGCACCGAGGCGACCACTCAATCACACGCACACGCACCGAGGCGACCACTCAATCACACGCACACGCATCGAACTCGACTCATTTTCCGCACAATCTTCAAATTAAATCTAAAAAGAAACTCAGTTGCGAGGAGAAAATAATTTCCGCCACAAGATTTTGCTGTGAGAATCCATACTTGACTTTTCTATCGATAGAGAAAGAAAAATTCATTTCAAGGGACAATCGCCGCAAGATCAATAAATCTCATCAAAAATTATCTCGTGAAATATCTCGTGCCGGTTCTAAAGAGTGGGCTTTCAAAGTGTGAACTTCACACAAAGCTGTGTAAAAACACATTGAATTGATTGCGCAGCGCTATTCCATAAATATTTCATAGCCAATTTGGGGAAATTCAATATGGTTGGCATCTCGATAAATACGTCATTAGTTCAGCACTGATCGGGAAATGTATCGTACGTTTCGTTCAACTTGCGGCAAAAACCGCGAGGAAAGAAAACTCCTTTATTCGATAATGGCCGATAAATCAGAGAAACCGCAAAGCGAGGGACATTTTCTTGCGGCTGCAGAATAGAATCTGATCTTGAAGCAAGCCAATATCTTTCAAGTGTCTAATAATATGAGATGAGTTACTTATTCACTGCAATTTTCTCTCCTTTCAGTCATAACTCTGTGCCGGAGGGCAACCAGCCCCGGGCTTTACCCCCAGAGCTACTCGGCAGGGCATGAAACGTTTGGTCCCGGATATTTGGGAGATAACCTCCTGTAACTGAAAGCTTACATACATGTAACCGTTGAGTGTAGGTTCTAGGTAGAGTTTCAACGTCAATGTTACAGTCTCTGCGTGAAAGATGGCCGCCAAATTACTGCCCTACCGACAAAAATGCAGAGTACCGGAACATCACGTTAAGTGGAGCCACTGTCGTATGAATTTTAATTTCGATATTTCTCGTAGGTTAACTCGCTTTTGAGACTTTTCATGCTCAAAAAATCTCCATCAATGTTTACTTCAACGATCGACATACAGGTAACGATATTAAAAAGCGAGTAACCTACGAGAAATATCGAAATTAAATTTCATACGTCAGTGGCTCCACTTAACGGGGTGTTCCGGTACTCTGCATTTTTGTCGGTAAGGTAGTCATTTGGCGGCCATCTTTCACGCAGAGACTGTAACATAGACGTTGTTTCTCTACCTAGAACCTACACTCAACGCTAGCACAGGCTTTGCGTGGGCGCCAACGAAATAAATATATTGACGTAATTGCAATGAAATGGGAGCTCGATGATGCCGAGCTTGAATGGTCACTTCTGACAGCTTTGTGCGTCTGCTTCCCAATCTCTTCCAACTCTTTGCGTTGACAAGATATGTGAAATATTCTTCGGCTAAATTAAATTCCTGCTGGCACTTTCGACGCCTACCATCCATTGTAGCGCCAGCCTCGCTACATTTGTGTACGAAGAGTTGCCTAGCCACCAGGCGTTCCACATCGTGTATAACACATTGCCTAGTCCCCAGGCGTTCCCCATCACACGAACCTAGCCTAGCTAAAATCCACAAAACAATCCATCCGCCAATAACGCCGTGAGCTTCAAATAAGAATAGAAATCCAAATTTAATGTCATAAAATGTGTTTTTCCTCATTTCATCCCGCGCTAGACGTTTTGATGGCAGGTTTGACATACCAATTGTTGGGACGCGGGTGACGAGCAAATGATTAAAAGTGTGCCCTCGAGCGCGTGCGTCGTTATGAATCGTCTCGAATCTGAACTCTTCGCAGTTTGACAGAGATAAATCTTCTCTCTTTACAATTTGCAAGCCGCGCATGTCCCGTGCGCTGCAGAAGACGACCATCTGGTCGAAGTTGAGGCATTATTAGATAAACATGCTTCGAGAAACATTGAACCATCTCCTCGGGCCGTCAGTGTTTTCAGTTTGTTTTTCATTTCGTTAAAAAGTGTTTAAATTTTAATTAAAGCCGAAAGCGCCACAAAAAGCGGTAGAAAATATGACAATCTCAACCTGGCAAAATTCTCTCCGCTCGAAAGGGGGGGTTCGGAGAATGCATTTTTCGTGTCGCAAAATTGATTGGGCAAGATTTAGAAACTTTTTGAGGGTTTCACGTCCAAGAAGTAACTTTATCAAAACACCCTTCAGTGGAACTTAATGCCCATTACGGGCAGCTGCTAGGTTTCCGGGGAGAGAGGGAAAAGGCAGCTCTCTCTTATGTTTAAGTCTCTTCCCGAATCAGTCCCGACTCCAAAGCTTCCTGCTCCAGGAGAAGGGAGAGCAAAGACGCGAGAAAACTCATTCCCCAGGGACGAATGGGATTTCCACGGTTATTTATTACCAACATTTCGTTTACCGAACACATTCTGTTCCGTTTCATTAACCCGGCTTATCTCGAAGCTGAACAAATACATACTTTTCTGCACACGGCATAAGAAGGAGGTTTTTACTTGGCTTGACTTGGCGCGGTACTAAAGATAATATGTGTGACATCGTGCGTATAGTGCGTATAGTGCGTATAGTGCGTATAGTGCGTATAGTGCGTATAGTGCGTATAGTGCGTATAGTGCGTATAGTGTGTATAGTGCGTATAGTGCGTATAGTGCATACAGTGCGTATAGTGCGTATAGTGCGTATAGTGCGTATAGTGCGTATAGTGCGTATAGTGCGTATAGTGTGTATAGTGCGTATAGTGCGTATAGTGCGTATAGTGCGTATAGTGCGTATAGTGCGTATAGTGCGTATAGTGTGTATAGTGCGTATAGTGCGTATAGTGCATACAGTGCGTATAGTGTGTATAGTGCGTATAGTGCGTATAGTGTGTATAGTGCGTATAGTGCGTATAGTGCGTATAGTGCGTATAGTGCGTATAGTGCGTATAGTGCGTATAGTGCGTATAGTGCGTATATTGCGTATAGTGCGTATAGTGCGTATAGTGCGTATAGTGCGTATAGTGCGTATAGTGCGTATAGTGCGTATAGTGCGTATAGTGCGTATAGTGCGTATATTGCGTATAGTGCGTATAGTGCGTATAGTGCGTATAGTGCGTATAGTGCGTATAGTGCGTATAGTGCGTATAGTGCGTATAGTGCGTATAGTGCGTATATTGCGTATCGCACGAACTGTCGCACCGGTGCGTATTCGGTTGCACAAACTATGACGTGGCAGGTACGGAAGGGAACAAGGGCAAGGATGCAGCAATTAGTGTCAAATGCCGTAGCGCCGGGGGCCGGGGTCGGGGGCCGGGGTCGGGGGCCGGGGTCGGGGGCCGGGGGTTGGAGGTCGGGGTCGGGGAGCGTTATGGACGTCTGGTTGAAACAGCTACATGCTCGTCGAGCTGGCGATAAATCAGCTGAGCGGCCCGCTACTCCGCTCCAGCGCTAGCTGAGCAGCCCGCTACTCCGCTCCAGCGCTAGCTGAGCGGCCCGCTACTCCGCTCCAGCGCTAGCTGAGCGGCCCACTACTCCGCTCCAGCGCTAGCTGAGCGGCCCACTACTCCGCTCCAGCGCTAGCTGAGCGGCCCGCTACTCCGCTCCATCGCTAGCTGAGCGGCCCGCTACTCCGCTCCAGCGCTAGCTGAGCGACCCGCTACTCCGCTCCAGCGCTAGCTGAGCGACTCGCTACTCCGCTCCAGCGCTAGCTGAGCGACTCGCTACTCCGCTCCAGCGCTAGCTGAGCGACCCGCTACTCTGCTCCATCGCTAGCTGAGCGGCCCGCTACTACGCTCCAGCGCTAGCTGAGCGGCCCGCTCGGCTGTTCAACGCAGCGCTACGCAAATTTGACAATCCATTATTACTAGAAATGTAACGAAAGTTGAAATATTTGGGGAAAACTAGTTTCCAAATATCGATGACTGCAAGTTGTGAATCTGAAATATTGTGTGAGTCGGAAGTTGAAACTGACCGCCAGTTGTTTTGAAGCCGGAACTGTTGATTGGTTTCTGTGAGAAAAACAGGACAAGAATTCCCACTAAAAACCTGCGTGGACATTTTGAGATTAATTCATCTACATTTGTCAGTAGCTACCCAGTACGTACGTGTACTTAAAATCATATTACATGAAGTTATTTTGAAAACATAGAAAATATTTTCCGCATTCTTTGGGGGTAGCCCCCTTTATCTGATCAGTCTTTTCAATTACATTCAATTTTATTTTATTTTATATTACTTTGAGCCCACGTTCCACACCGTCCAGTTCCACAGGCAGAGACTGTTTAGAAAACCAGCTGAAAATCCGACACAACTTGCATGTGAATCGACCATCTACTGGAAATGATAAATCAAGCAAACTTACATTAAACTTTAAACCAGGGAACGGATATTATTACAAAATGAATGTTTAACCCAAATTGCTGCCGAGAGTCGTAATACCTGCATTGAAGGTTTTAACAAATTGAAAAATCATATAATCTTTTACTTGGATAATTGTTTTGTGTCTGTTGTGGTAATGCACCTGTACGTGCAGTGAAAACAATGCGGCAGTTCCAACAGAAGAGTTTCGATCAAGAATAATACTTGCTTTCTGCAAATAATAACTTGATATTTTATTAAGAAAAACTATTTGAACTGGGTTTTGAATGCTAAGTAAAGGGCTACTAAATTTAGTGCTAAGGATAAATCAAGTAGATATGAGTCTAAAAACCATTGATATTTTATCTTCAGTGATTTTCATTAAACTCTCATATAAATTGAAAAAAGGAAAAATCACTTGGTATCAAAGTTCCACAAAAAGTAATGAAAATTCAAATAGATTTATATGATGTTTTGAAATCCGTTGAATTCTTCAACACTGACTTTTGGTGGAAGCAATTTGACAAAAACACAAAGATGTAGTTTAGCAGCTTTCACCAGAACAAGAAGACTTTCAAACGCTAGCAAAGCAACTCGTGGAGCTAAACAAACGTGTCCAACTTTACCTGTGGCAGACAAACTAGCAGTACGAGCGAGAGACCGACGGCAAGCTTGAGCGACTCGAAGAGAGGAAGGCGTCCAATCATCCTGATGTCCCTGCACTAAACTGCAATGCACTTCCCGGCGAACACTGGCTTGTCAATACTTGTTGCTTCCGCGGAGGACGCCCGTCGTGTAAGGACCGACGCCGGGCGTCGCGACTTTATCACCGACGTCGCTGCAAGGGCGCACGCCTCTCCCTACCAGCAACTGCGCACACGCATATTATTTCCGGGGTAGCGGGTGCCGGTGGGTGCTGGTGGGTGTCGGCAGGGGCCCTCTAAACGAGCAGAGAGATTCAATCTCGGCTATATTTCGCACGACGACGTGGGTTCGATTTGATGCTGTTTTGCGGCAGGAGCCGAGAAGGGCTACGGCGATATGTGGTCGCGTGGGGAACGCTTGACGCTTGCAAAGGATGCAAAGGATGTATCGAGTTTCCTGGAGGACGACGTGGGGGATGTTGCTGGGATGTTGCTAGGAGGTCCGAGCTGGTCCTTGTCAAGCACTTGGCTCTAAGCTGGGGAATACGGAGTGCTGTTTACGAACCGTTGCGCTCGTTTTGCAATCTCCGCTATGCAAATAATTTTCCTGAGAAATTCTGGAGGAGCTGCGAGCATAAGAAGGTAATTTGTGTTCTTGAGGACTCTTCTTTACGAGATGCGAGGCGAACACTTGCTGTCGAGGGCGAGTTAGATTAATTTGCGTGAGTTTTCAAGCGTTCTCCGTAACAAAAGCCTCTAAGCGCATATAGTTTGGAAAATAAGTCGGCAGCTCGCTCAGAGACGAAAAGAAAATTCAATTAGATTTCTTTGAGTTTTTGGATAATCTTGGACGCGTTCAAGCAGCCTGGAAAGTGACGCTTGCATGAACGGTTCTTTCATTATATCTTCTCAATAAACGAATCGAAACAACTTTTTAATTCTCCATTCACAACTTTTCTGCAAGTTGATACCGATAATGAAACAATGGTTCCAGTGAAAAAGTGAGAACATGCCTTGGAAAAAATACTTGCACCCACAGTCAAGATTTAGCAAATATTTGTCGATAATTTGTCATTTGCATGAAGCATTTCTTACATTTTTTTGTAAAAGTTCGAAAGATTGACTGAGATTATTAAACATTTTGCAATAAACACAAGATAAATCCAGTTTTCTTGCATAAAATTTGCTGGCGTAACAACTGGAGTGGAATAACGCTTGAGCGCGATCAATTTAGGTCGACGATGTTTTTATCATAACACTTTTAATTAAAAAGTTACCCGTGCCAGCATCATTTATCTGAACCCGCCTGGCGTTGCCCAGCGCGGCAACTCACACTACTTGCGTGTTAAGCGGGCAAGCATTTCATCGTCTGCAGGAGACGGCTTGGCGCCGTCGAGTTGACTTGTTGCATTGTTGTTGACGAGCACTCGAACTGCGGCGTCGGCGTCGGCGTCGGCGTCGGCGTCGGCGTCGGCGTCGGCGTCGGCGTCGGCGTCGACGTCTGTCAAGACTTTCTACTGTTGCTTTGTAGATTTAATTCAGTTGTGAATCATAACTCTGTTATGATTTGTTCACCATCATCTCTTCCGTCTGATAATTAAGATGCAGTCGTCCTGAATCCTTGCTTCTGAGATGAGAACATCCACTTTACCTTTGTTTCTAAACTCAGCACTTGTTATTTGAAAAGCAAACATGAACATAGAAAACACGTACATGTAAATACCGCTTACATTACGTAGAAGCACTGCTACACTAGGATTAATTTGAGTTTGCCACTTTCTGGGCTGCTTGTACCAACCTAGAAAACATGACACCATGATGCTACTGTTAACTATCCGATTTAAAAGCAACAAAATAATGTTTTTCTTTGGTTGAAACATTTAATAATTCCAGGAAAACAAAATATTTAATGAAAAACAATAAATTTTTATCAACCAAAGTTCAAATTAATATATTTTGGATTACTTTTAACTTTTATCAGGTTTAGGCAGGAAACCAAGCTCGCAAACTGCTTTTTGGCAGCCATTGCTAGAATCCGCTAGTGTACGGTAGGTATTTAGCAGAAGTCATTAGGACTTTTAGTTTTGCATTTAAGTTCTTATTTTTCAATATAATTAATTTCACGTAAATAAACTGATAAATTCACAAAGAATTTAAGTGCATGATGCATTGTTTGGTTATAATTTTCTGGTTAATTTCAAACTCCCCGGTGAAGACTGGCTTTATTTTGCATTCTAAAGTTGGCAATGTGTAATCAGAGTCCACCAGCTTGTGGCAAGGTAAGGCTAACACAACTGTAGTCAGAGTCCACCAGCTTGTGGCAAGGTAAGGCTAACACAACTGTAGTCAGAGTCCACCAGCTTGTGGCAAGGTAAGGCTAACACAACTGTAGTCAGAGTCCACCAGCTTGTGGCAAGGTAAGGCTAACACAACTGTAGTCAGAGTCCACCAGGATGTGGCAAGGTTAGGCTAACACAACTGTAGTCAGAGTCCACCAGGTTGTGGCAAAGTTAGGCTAACAAACTGTAGTCAGAGTCCACCAGGTTGTGGCAAGGTTAGGCTAACACAACTGTAATCAGAGTCCACCAGGTTGTGGCAAGGTAAGGCTAACACAACTGTAGTCAGAGTCCACCAGGTTGTGGCAAGGTAAGGCTAACACAACTGTAGTCAGAGTCCACCAGGTTGTGGCAAGGTTAGGCTAACACAACTGTAGTCAGAGTCCACCAGGTTGTGGCAAGGTAAGGTTAACACAACTGTAGTCAGAGTCCACCAGGTTGTGGCAAGGTAAGGCTAACACAACTGTAGTCAGAGTCCACCAGGTTGTGGCAAGGTAAGGCTAACACAACTGTAGTCAGAGTCCACCAGGCTGTGGCAAGGTTAGGCTAACACAACTGTAGTCAGAGTCCACCAGGTTGTGGCAAGGCAAGGCTAACCCAACTGTAGTCAGAGTCCACCAGGTTGTGGCAAGGTAAGGCTAACACAACTGTAGTCAGAGTCCACCAGGCTGTGGCAAGGTTAGGCTAACACAACTGTAGTCAGAGTCCACCAGGTTGTGGCAAGGTAAGGATAACACAACTGTAGTCAGAATCCACCAGGTTGTGGCAAGGCAAGGCTAACCCAACTGTAGTCAGAGTCCACCAGGTTGTGGCAAGGTTAGGCTAACACAACTGTAGTCAGAGTCCACCAGGTTGTGGCAAGGTAAGGCTAACACAACTGTAGTCAGAATCCACCAGGTTGTGGCAAGGTAAGGCTAACACAACTGTAGTCAGACTCCACCAGGTTGTGGCAAGGTAAGGCTAACACAACTGTAGTCAGAATCCACCAGGTTGTGGCAAGGTAAGGCTAACACAACTGTAGTCAGACTCCACCAGGTTGTGGCAAGGTAAGGCTAACACAACTGTAGTCAGACTCCACCAGGTTGTGGCAAGGTAAGGCTAACACAACTGTACATACAACAATTTACAAGTCTTTGCAATTTTTGAGAAAAAAAACGAATATTTATTAGATTATAAATTAACTATTTGATAGAACTATACAAAAGGGATTTCAAAGATGCATGATATTCTACTCTTCTCAATGACTGCCTTTTATCTAAAATTAAAATGTGCTGCTAAAATTAAGTTCCGAACGTAAGTTCGCCTCCAAACGTTTCAATCTTAGTCTGTAAATTTCACGAGGTGAAAGTTAAGTTCAGTTTCGACGACTTTTCACTGCAGTAAGCCAACAGATGATTAGTTCCCATGACGACTTAGACTTCCATTACAGACGCTTCGCATATCCCTGGAATTCCCAAGACTCTCCGCGTCCAGCCAATCAAAAAGCCACCACTACAAACATCCTCGCGAAATGCGGCACTCCGAAGCATTCCGACCTTTTCATGCAAATCCCGAATCAGGAATCTAAACCAGAAATTCAAGAGATGTTTATGAGTAAACGAGTGGTGACTGAAAGCAACGTTTGGCGACGTCTCATGTCCTTGTAGAAGCAGTGGTCATTCCATGTCAAATCAACCAACCAAAAAACCGTCACCTCTCAGAAATCAACCAAACTTGGTAGGATGATGACCACATCATTTCTCTTGTTGACCTATTTTTTCGTTTGCCTCTGAGTCAAATGATTCGCCCGGTACGGCCCCGAAACGGCGGGACGGCACTGAAATTTGGGGCACACGCGTCTTTTTTCTTTCTCAAATTGCGTCGGCTGTAGATAAGATGGACTAAAGAAAAAAAAAAAAATTATGGAAGGTATTAAAATGTTGATTCATAACTGACATTCATCGTGACATTCAAGCACGTGACAGTCAGCACTGCTTGGTGACGTCACATGCATCACACGATGTGCTCGTTGCAGCACGTGACAGTCAGCACTGCTCGGTGACGTCACATGCATCACACGATGTGCTCGTTGTAGCACGTGACAGTCAGCACTGCTTGGTGACGTCACATGCATCACACGATGTGCTCGTTGTAGCACGTGACAGTCAGCACTGCTCGGTGACGTCACATGCATCACACGATGTGCTCGTTGTAGCACGTGACAGTCAGCACTGCTCGGTGACGTCACATGCATCACACGATGTGCTCGTTGTAGCACGTGACAGTCAGCACTGCTTGGTGACGTCACATGCATCACACGATGTGCTCGTTGAAGCACGTGACAGTCAGCTCTGCTTGGTGACGTCACATGCATCACACGATGTGCTCGTTGCAGCACGTGACAGTCAGCACTGCTCGGTGACGTCACATGCATCACACGATGTGCTCGTGTGTAGCACGTGACAGTCAGCACTGCTCGGTGACGTCACATGCATCACACGATGTGCTCGTTGTAGCACGTGACAGTCAGCACTGCTCGGTGACGTCACATGCATCACACGATGTGCTCGTTGTAGCACGTGACAGTCAGCACTGCTTGGTGACGTCACATGCATCACACGATGTGCTCGTTGTAGCACGTGACAGTCAGCACTGCTCGGTGACGTCACATGCATCACACGATGTGCTCGTTGTAGCACGTGACAGTCAGCACTGCTTGGTGACGTCACATGCATCACACGATGTGCTCGTTGTAGCACGTGACAGTCAGCACTGCTCGGTGACGTCACATGCATCACACGATGTGCTCGTTGTAGCACGTGACAGTCAGCACTGCTCGGTGACGTCACATGCATCACACGATGTGCTCGTTGAAGCACGTGACAGTCAGCACTGCTCGGTGACGTCACATGCATCACACGATGTGCTCGTTGTAGCACGTGACAGTCAGCACTGCTCGGTGACGTCACATGCATCACACGATGTGCTCGTTGTAGCACGTGACAGTCAGCACTGCTCGGTGACGTCACATGCATCACACGATGTGCTCGTTTTAGCACGTGACAGTCAGCACTGCTCGGTGACGTCACATGCATCACACGATGTGCTCGTTGCAGCACGTGACAGTCAGCACTGCTCGGTGACGTCACATGCATCACACGATGTGCTCGTTGTAGCACGTGACAGTCAGCACTGCTCGGTGACGTCTGATGTCTTGGTTTGGATCGTGGATTTTGAATGCGAGCAGCGCAGATGAAGTTTATAAGTAGTATTGAAGGGTTGACCGAGTTGGGCAAGATTTGAAGCAAAATTTTGAGAAAACGAAAAAATAAGGAGAGAATACATTTTTAATTTGCGGGGAAAACATTCAAATGTAAATTTTAACCCGGACCTGCTTAGCTGAAATCAGAGATGGGAAATAACGATGTCGGTTTGTTGAAATCGTATTGAAATTGCAAACGCTTGCAATGCAATGCGCCGGGTAGTTTATTATTATCAACATTATGAACGTCTCAAATATTGATGCACTAAAATGCACTTAAATCATCTTAAAAAGTCAGTGTCCAAGTAGCTCAATTGGTTAGAGCAACACCCGCGACAGGTGGAGATCGGGGTCCAAGTAGCTCAATTGGTTAGAGCAACACCCGCGACAGGTAGAGATCGGGGTCCAAGTAGCTCAATGGGTTAGATCAACACCCGTGACAGGTGGAGATCGGGGTCCAAGTAGCTCGATTGGTTAGAGCAACACCCGCGACAGGTGGAGATCGGGGTCCAAGTAGCTCAATTGGTTAGAGCAACACCCGCGACAGGTAGAGATCGGGGTCCAAGTAGCTCAATGGGTTAGATCAACACCCGTGACAGGTGGAGATCGGGGTCCAAGTAGCTCGATTGGTTAGAGCAACACCCGCGACAGGTGGAGATCGGGGTCCAAGTAGCTCAATTGGTTAGAGCAACACCCGCGACAGGTAGAGATCGGGGTCCAAGTAGCTCAATGGGTTAGATCAACACCCGTGACAGGTGGAGATCGGGGTCCAAGTAGCTCGATTGGTTAGAGCAACACCCGCGACAGGTGGAGATCGGGGTCCAAGTAGCTCAATTGGTTAGAGCAACACCCGCGACAGGTAGAGATCGGGGTCCAAGTAGCTCAATGGGTTAGATCAACACCCGTGACAGGTGGAGATCGGGGTCCAAGTAGCTCGATTGGTTAGAGCAACACCCGCGACAGGTGGAGATCGGGGTCCAAGTAGCTCAATTGGTTAGAGCAACACCCGCGACAGGTAGAGATCGGGGTCCAAGTAGCTCAATGGGTTAGATCAACACCCGTGACAGGTGGAGATCGGGGTCCAAGTAGCTCGATTGGTTAGAGCAACACCCGCGACAGGTGGAGATCGGGGTCCAAGTAGCTCAATTGGTTAGAGCAACACCCGCGACAGGTGGAGATCGGGGTCCAAGTAGCTCAATGGGTTAGATCAACACCCGTGACAGGTGGAGATCGGGGTCCAAGTAGCTCAATGGGTTAGATCAACACCCGTGACAGGTGGAGATCGGGGTTCAAGTAGCTCAATTGGTTAGAACAACACCTGCGACAGGTGGAGATCGGGGTCCAAGTAGCTAAATTGGTTAGACCAACACCCGCGACAGGTGGAGATCGGGGTTCAAGTAGCTCAATTGGTTAGATCAACACCCGTGACAGGTGGAGATCGGGGTCCAAGTAGCTCAATTGGTTAGATCAACACCCGTGACAGGTGGAGATCGGGGTCCAAGAAGCTCAATTGGTTAGACCAACACCCGCGACAGGTAGAGATCGGGGTCCAAGTAGCTCAATGGGTTAGATCAACACCCGTGACAGGTGAAGATCGGGGTCCAAGTAGCTAAATTGGTTAGACCAACACCCGCGACAGGTGGAAATCGTGGTTCAAGTAGCTCAATTGGTTAGAGCAACACCCGTGACAGGTGGAGATCGGGGTCCAAGTAGCTCAATGGGTTAGATCAACACCCGTGACAGGTGGAGATCGGGGTCCAAGTAGCTCAATTGGTTAGATCAACACCCGTGACAGGTGGAGATCGGGGTCCAAGTAGCTCAATTGGTTAGAGCAACACCCGCGACAGGTGGAGATCGGGGTCCAAGTAGCTCAATTGGTTAGAGCAACACCCGCGACAGGTGGAGATCGGGGTCCAAGTAGCTCAATGGGTTAGATCAACACCCGTGACAGGTGGAGATCGGGGTTCAAGTAGCTCAATTGGTTAGAGCAACACCCGTGACAGGTGGAGATCGGGGTCCAAGTAGCTCAATGGGTTAGATCAACACCCGTGACAGGTGGAGATCGGGGTCCAAGTAGCTCAATTGGTTAGAGCAACACCCGCGACAGGTGGAGATCGGGGTCCAAGTAGCTAAATTGGTTAGACCAACACCCGCGACAGGTGGAGATCGGGGTTCAAGTAGCTCAATTGGTTAGAGCAACACCCGTGACAGGTGGAGATCGGGGTCCAAGTAGCTCAATGGGTTAGATCAACACCCGTGACAGGTGGAGATCGGGGTCCAAGTAGCTCAATTGGTTAGATCAACACCCGTGACAGGTGGAGATCGGGGTCCAAGTAGCTAAATTGGTTAGACCAACACCCGCGACAGGTGGAGATCGGGGTTCAAGTAGCTCAATTGGTTAGAGCAACACCCGTGACAGGTGGAGATCGGGGTCCAAGTAGCTCAATGGGTTAGATCAACACCCGTGACAGGTGGAGATCGGGGTCCAAGTAGCTCAATTGGTTAGATCAACACCCGTGACAGGTGGAGATCGGGGTCCAAGTAGCTCAATTGGTTAGACCAACACCCGCGACAGGTGGAGATCGGGGTCCAAATAGCTCAATGGGTTAGATCAACACCCGTGACAGGTGGAGATCGGGGTCCAAGTAGCTAAATTGGTTAGACCAACACCCGCGACAGGTGGAGATCGGGGTTCAAGTAGCTCAATTGGTTAGGTCAACACCCGTGACAGGTGGAGATCGGGGTCCAAGTAGCTCAATTGGTTAGACCAACACCCGCGACAGGTGGAGATCGGGGTCCAAGTAGCTCAATGGGTTAGATCAACACCCGTGACAGGTGGAGATCGGGGTCCAAGTAGCTAAATTGGTTAGACCAACACCCGCGACAGGTGGAGATCGGGGTTCAAGTAGCTCAATTGGTTAGAGCAACACCCGTGACAGGTGGAGATCGGGGTCCAAGTAGCTCAATGGGTTAGATCAACACCCGTGACAGGTGGAGATCGGGGTCCAAGTAGCTCAATTGGTTAGAGCAACACCCGCGACAGGTGGAGATCGGGGTCCAAGTAGCTAAATTGGTTAGACCAACACCCGCGACAGGTGGAGATCGGGGTTCAAGTAGCTCAATTGGTTAGAGCAACACCCGTGACAGGTGGAGATCGGGGTCCAAGTAGCTCAATGGGTTAGATCAACACCCGTGACAGGTGGAGATCGGGGTCCAAGTAGCTCAATTGGTTAGATCAACACCCGTGACAGGTGGAGATCGGGGTCCAAGTAGCTAAATTGGTTAGACCAACACCCGCGACAGGTGGAGATCGGGGTTCAAGTAGCTCAATTGGTTAGAGCAACACCCGTGACAGGTGGAGATCGGGGTCCAAGTAGCTCAATTGGTTAGACCAACACCCGCGACAGGTGGAGATCGGGGTTCAAGTAGCTCAATTGGTTAGAGCAACACCCGTGACAGGTGGAGATCGGGGTTCAAGTAGCTCAATGGGTTAGATCAACACCCGTGACAGGTGGAGATCGGGGTTCAAGTAGCTCAATTGGTTAGAGCAACACTCGCGACAGGTGGAGATCGTGGTCCAAGTAGCTCAATTGGTTAGAGCAACACCCGCGACAGGTGGAGATCGGGGTCTAAGTAGCTCAATTGGTTAGAGCAACACCCGTGACAGGTGGAGATCGGGGTTCAAGTAGCTCAATTGGTTAGAGCAACACCCGTGACAGGTGGAGATCGGGTTTCGAGTCCCCGTTTGGGCATCAATTTTTGAGACGTTTTTAGTGTTGATAATAATAAATAAAGGATGTAAGTTATGTATGGAAGAACATGCTTCTAATGTTTAGCTTCTAGTGCCTTTCTTTGATGCCGTTCATCAAAATGTTTGGAATATTTGTTAAACAAAGTTGATGTACAAGATTTAGCATGTAAGTTGCATTCCCGTATGAGAAAATTGTTTACCATTTGCACACAAACAGATATAGCAAGCGCATGCTTCAGTAATAATATGCGAGCAGAGCTGGCATATTTTTCCAACTTCCATGAAATTAATCTTGAATAAGATGAACGCATGTCCCGTTCTTTTGAAGCGTATTTCAATTTCGAATGCGCCAACGACCGTCCGAGAGAGTGGAAGGGGGGGGGGGGGGGCTTAGGGGAGCTGCTCAATTCTGCTATCTTATGTTACCACGGGTATATCATGGCCTAGCATAGGAGGTTCAATGGTAGATTCAACGTTTGGTAGCCATGGAGATGCTGAGATCGCCTGACAGAGCTTCTCAATTCTGCTATCTTATGTTACCACGGGTATATCATGGCCTAGCATAGGAGGTTTAATGGTAGATTTAACGTTTGGTAGCCATGGAGATGCTGAAATCGCCTGACAGAGCTTCTCAATTCTGCTATCTTATGTTACCACGGGTATATCATGGCCTAGCATAGGAGGTTTAATGGTAGATTTAACGTTTGGTAGCCATGGAGATGCTGAGATCGCCTGACAGAGCTTCTCAATTCTGCTATCTTATGTTACCACGGGTATATCATGGCCTAGCATATGAGGTTCAATGGTAGATTCAACGTTTGGTAGCCATGAAGATGCTGAGATTGCCTGACAGAGCTTCTCAATTCTGCTATCTTATGTTACCACGGGTATATCATGGCCTAGCATATGAGGTTCAATGGTAGATTCAACGTTTGGTAGCCATGGAGATGCTGAGATCGCCTGACAGAGCTTCTCAATTCTGCTATCTTATGTTACCACGGGTATATCATGGCCTAGCATATGAGGTTCAATGGTAGATTCAACGTTTGGTAGCCATGAAGATGCTGAGATTGCCTGACAGAGCTTCTCAATTCTGCTATCTTATGTTACCACGTGTATATCATGGCCTAGCATAGGAGGTTCAATGGTAGATTCAACGTTTGGTAGCCATGGAGATGCTGAGATCGCCTGACAGAGCTTCTCAATTCTGCTATCTTATGTTACCACGGGTATATCATGGCCTAGCATATGAGGTTCAATGGTAGATTCAACGTTTGGTAGCCATGAAGATGCTGAGATCGCCTGACAGAGCTTCTAAAAATGACATTCTTATTCCACCGGAACTAAGCATCAGTTTTTTTCTCTGCCCGGTTATCATAGCAACTCGACTAATTACCAATCGCATCACTTTCATCCCTCACTTACATCAAATATTTCATCATGGAGAGACTATTTTGACCATTTCAGTGATGTATTTTGGCCTCTTTTTTTACACCAGTGATAAGTTTAAGCCACAACATAAAGTCGGGTCAAGTTGTCATTGTGCAGCTGATTGCAAACTAAATCTTTACTAGAATCAAAATATTTGAAATTAGCTAACATCACTCAGTGCATGTAATTCAACCACGACTTACGCTTGGGTTATTAATTTATAACAAAATATTGCCCATTTTCAACACCAAAAAAACCAAAAGAGATTCGAGGTATTTAAAATGAATGTGAAAAAATTCTTAGCAGATAACGCATTTTATTCTGTAAATAGTATTTTAGCCTTTAAGACTAAAATATGTAAAGACTGTGTAAACATGTAATTATTGTAATGACATGTCTCATACCAAAGTTTTTGGTCAATCGAGAAATAAACAAATACAAATAATAAGAATTATAATTAATATATCAGTTTTCTAAGACAAAATCTATTTTTTTTTATTATGAACACTATAACCGTCTCAAAAATTGATCCCCGAACGCGGACTCGAACCCCGATCTCCACCTCTCACGGGTGTTGCTCTGAACCATTGAGTTGAGCTACTTGGACACTGGCTTTTAGAGACGATTTTAGTGTATTTGATGAGAATGACGGATCTCCAAGGAGTAGAACCAAGAGGCTGTGAATACTCACAGTCACTCTGATTCTAATGGGCATCAATTTTTGAGACGGTTATATAGTGTTGTTAATAATAAAATACCCCGCGCATTGCAAGCGTTTGCAATTTAAATAAGATTTCATCCTAATACAAAATCACTTCTTTGTGCGCGACAGAGAAAGGTTGTCGACCGTATGCCGCAGAGTTCCTCTATTTCAAGCGTTACATCCGAAAACTGGGGACTTGTAAAGCTTTTATGCAATTTTATTTTGCAAAACAAATAAATGCAAGTGATCCCAGGCAGTATCTTCTTCGTAAACATTACCGTCTGGCATTGCCGTGATGCATTGTTTGCTGAAAGCTGGTGAAACGCCCCCCACATAAGATGTCTAGCGCCTCTCTATGTCACATCGAGGGCTCTTGAGATCACTCTACTCACCTCGCTATCGACTTCCGTCGGCCGGGTTGTGCAACACCACGTCTCAACTCTGCGATCGACTTTCAGCTTTCATGTCTAGGAGGAATATTCTGCTGCATTCAGGATAAAATATACTCAAGCAAAATCTAGTGGAAGGTGACTCCAATAATTTTACAATAAAGTGTAGTATAGGCATTAGGATTGCTGGTTGCCTGATAGAAAGGGGCTTCCCAAGATCGCGTCTGGATTATATTTTTCAAGCGCTGATTTTGACACCGGTTGCGCAGGTCAATTGAATTGCGGGGTTTTATTGATTTTTGTATTGAGTTGTTGTGATTTATGATGAAAAGTCAGCGAGCCTTGCTATGCTTGGTGAGAGGTAAGAGAGCGACCTGCATGCCGAGCAAGAAATCCGAGGGTATTGGTACGCAATGCTGGCTGTCCTGGGGTTGGGTGTAAGCCGCCGCCGCCGCCGCCTACAAGTATTAAAGGACAATTGTACGCTAATTGGCAGGGGAAAATAGCTCGGTGCTTTGCCATGAAATCTCGATGTCTTCTTTTTTAATGCGGTGAAGCCCCTATTTTGCTGAGAGAAGCAATTATTCTGAATAAAGTACCGCTAAGTTTGTAGCCGTGGCAAGGAATTGAGATAAGTTGTCAAGAGCGGCTAATATCTGGCACAATTCTAAACTCGTGGGGCGTGCGACCGTTCAATGCATTACCAATGATTGTATATCATTAACTTTCAACTAGCTAACAGGAAACTGGGCGCCATTTTCACCCAGAGAATTCAATTGTTTTGAGGTTTAGGTATTAAAAGCTAAAACACAAAGTTTATAAATCATCAGTCTTACGTTTAATTATTTACAGTACATCAGTTATTTTACACATCTAACTGCACAGGACAGGTTAGGTTAGATTAGATTCGTTCTAAAATTATATTTCCTATATCGTCGGTGCTATGCTGTGGAGGTGCCAGGTATCTCATAGCTTGAGTTATGGCACTCTCGACACGTTTTACAAAGGCTTCAAAGATATCTTATCCACTTGAAAAAAAAGTAAGTTGGTATCGTGAAAGACATTGTGAGCTGAAAAGAGTCTCATGAAGTCGCCAAGTTGATGGATGATGAGTGATGTCATCTCAAGAACGCCAGCCGAGTCGCGTCTTTAACATAACATAACATGCACTTCGGTCATTTCACTGCTTTCAACAATATTGACAACATTTCGTGACGTTGCACATAAAATGCAAGAAATAGTGTCGTGAATCGTGGAGTTCATTATTTGTACCAAATCCTGTGTAACATTTGATTGCCTCTCAAAGGTGCATTCTTCGGTGGACAAGAATCACAAGCGCGTTACATCCCGAGATCGGCACTCGAAGCGGTTTAAATGCCCAGCGAAAGGGATTTGATTTCAAGATGTAAAGAGCATCAAAAGGAGATGCACAAAGAGATTCGACAGCATTTCGCATGTCACGTTGGGTCTGCGACACCTGCAGAGTAAAACTGAAACTAGCACACTCTGCAGATTGATAGAACGAAGTAGAGGCACAAAGATGTTGAGGACGGTGGCGGGAAGACGAACATGCTATGTCGCTCACATGCGTCAGTAAATCCCTAGGGTGCTGGTCACACTTGACTTGGTGTTGAACGGGTTGAATTGGCTTGGGTGCTGGTGGTGCGTGGTCTGATGGCCACCAAAGTGTGAGCCGTAGTGCTGCCCGCCGCCGCCACCGCCGCCCCCGCCGCCACCGAACGCGTCGGAAGCGCCAAGCAAACCGTATCCAGCATCGGTGATCGGAAGCCCGTGGGACCAAGACTCATGGGGGAGCCGCGAGCCCCACATTCCCTCGGGCATCGACGCCCCTGACGCCGCAGGGTGGTACTCGGCGCTGGACGTCGCCATCAGGCACGGTACCGATGATGTCGTCACCGGCGATCCAAGACACGATTGCTCCAGCGAAGCTTGCAGCTGCGCGTTGTGTTGCTGATGCTGTTGATGCTGCATGAGCGTCTGATAGTTCCCGAACTGCGCGGCACTGCGGCTCCAGCAGGCGGCCGGCGTCGACGCCGGCGTCGCGACGTCAATGGCGGCGGGCGCGTACTGGTAGCCCATTGAAGGCAGAGGCAGCGGGATGCTGCCGGCGTGTTTGCGACAACGGGCTCTACGGTTGCTGAACCACACTTGTATGCGTGCCTCGGTCAGTTCCGTTCTTTGGGCGAGCTCCTCGCGTACGTACACGTCCGGGTACTGTGTACGCTGGAAGGCCACCTCGAGTTCCTCCAGCTGGTCACCGGAGAAGGTGGTGCGACTGCGACGCTGCTTCCTCTTGAGCGCGATCCCCGGCTCGGACTCTGTATCCGACTCGTCTGCGCAACGGCCTGAAATAAGGACCACGAATCGAATATTTAAGATCAGTCATGATCCTAGTAGCCTATCTAGTAGCCTACCTAGTAGCCTATCTAGTAGCCTATCTAGTAGCCTATCTAGTAGCCTATCTAGTAGCCTATCTAGTAGCCTATCTAGTAGCCTATCTAGTAGCCTATCTAGTAGCCTATCTAGTAGCCTATCTAGTAGCCTATCTAGTAGCCTATCTAGTGGCCTATCTAGTAGCCTATCTAGTAGCCTATCTAGTAGCCTATCTAGTAGCCTATCTAGTAGCCTATCTAGTAGCCTATCTAGTAGCCTATCTAGTAGCCTATCTAGTAGCCTATCTAGTAGCCTATCTAGTAGCCTATCTAGTAGCCTATCTAGTAGCCTATCTAGTAGCCTATCTAGTAGCCTATCTAGTAGCCTATCTAGTAGCCTATCTAGTAGCCTATCTAGTAGCCTATCTAGTAGCCTATCTAGTAGCCTATCTAGTAGCCTATCTAGTAGCCTATCTAGTAGCCTATCTAGTAGCCTATCTAGTAGCCTATCTAGTAGCCTATCTAGTAGCCTATCTAGTAGCCTATCTAGTAGCCTATCTAGTAGCCTACCTTGGCACTAACCGCCTTGAGAAGTGGTCTGCTCGGTATGACTCTGCATAAAGTAAGCTAGAAACATTTGCCAGGCAATTGCAAATCAAGGTTTAAAATTAAGGCCAAATTATTTCAATTTTATTAGTTTTTTGTGCATGTTTAGTTCAGTGTGAGTTTCAGCCGCTGCTTGTCATACGCCGAGCTAATCTTTGACTACTCGCGGTGCGAAATGGATTCCTCACAAAACATAGTAAAGATATTAATCCCGTCCCGTCCCGTCCCGTCCCGTCCCGTCCCGTCCCGTCCCGTCCCGTCCCGTCCCGTCCCGTCCCGTCCCACGTGCGCAAGCGCGACGACGCGTTCTCGCCTGGGTCTGACAGATTGACAGGGCTTACATACCTGGGTGAGGGGGGGGGGGGGGGGGAGGGGGGTACTAATTTGTTGAGCTGCTTGTCCGATTATGTATTAGTGACTGATAAATAATACCTACTCAAAGTCTTTGATTTGCTGCATGTAAGCACCAAGGACTACGTCACCAGAGCAAGAGATGCCGCCGCTAGAGCGAGACCGACGCAGTGGTGGTGGTCGGTTGTGCGAGAGAGACCCAATGATTTGCAATGTGTGTGGGCCTCGGCACAAGGTGATAAATGGGAACTTCTGTCAAGCCGCAGGGTGTCTTATATGTAATACCTTTTGACAAGTGAGCTCGCGAGAAGGGGCGGGGCGCTGAGCAGGGGGGGGGGGGGGGGGTGAGTCGCGTCGTTCTCTGTTCGGAACCCGACGTGGATCGGGACGCGAAGGGGTGTCGACGACTCTGTTTGAAATAGCGATGACATATTACTTTTTGCCCTGTTTTTGGCAACTGGTTGGGGTCAGAGTGTTCTGAAGACTGGACGCTAATAACGGTTTATTACTTTCTTGCTTTTCAATCTCGGCCGAGTGCACGTCGCCATTTGGTCCAGGTCGATATGTTTTGCTCGTTTAAAATCAGGGCGCTGAGTGAGGGGCGATGAAGCATTGGGGATTTGGGGACTTGGGGGATTGGGGCTTGGGGCTTGGGGCATTGGGGTTTGGGGCTTGGGGCATTGGGGACTTGGGGACTTGGTGCTTGGGGCATTGGGGCTTGGGGCATTGAGGCATTGGGCATTGGGCTTTGGGAATTGGGGGCTTGCGGCTTGGGGCTTGGGGCATTGGGGGCTTGCGGCTTGGGGCATTGGGGCATTGGGGACTTAGGCATTGGGGCTTGGGGCATTGGGGCATTGGGGACTTGGGGCATTGGGGCTTGGGGGTTTGGGGCTTGGGGGTTTGGGGCTTGGGGCATTGGGGACTTGGGGACTTGGGGCATTGGGGTTTGGGGCTTGGGGCATTGGGGACTTGGGGACTTGGTGCTTGGGGCATTGGGGCTTGGGGCATTGAGGCATTGGGCATTGGGCTTTGGGAATTGGGGGCTTGCGGCTTGGGGCATTGGGGGCTTGCGGCTTGGGGCATTGGGGCATTGGGGACTTAGGCATTGGGGCTTGGGGCATTGGGGCATTGGGGACTTGGGGCATTGGGGCTTGGGGGTTTGGGGCTTGGGGGTTTGGGGCTTGGGGCATTGGGGACTTGGGGACTTGGGGCATTTGGGGACTTGGGGCATTGGGGACTTGGGGACTTGGGGCATTGGGGCTTGGGGGTTTGGGGCTTGGGGCATTGGGGACTTGGTGCTTGGGGCATTGGGGCATTGGGCATTGGGCTTTGGGAATTGGGGGCTTGGGGCTTGGGGCTTGGGGCATTGGGGGCTTGCGGCTTGGGGCATTGGGGCATTGGGGCTTGGGGCTTGGGGCTTGGGGCATTGGGGCATTGGAGCATTGGACATTGGGGCTTGGGGCATTGGGGCTTGAGTCCAACGTGATGTCGACTCTAGTACAACACTCATCAATCGACGGCCGTCAAAACTGATCTGTCCGATTTGAACACCCCTGCCTCTAACAATTACACGACTCGTAATACAATTAATCTCGCAGCTAATTGATTTCAAATCATCCCGCGAGGATCGTCTTAAGAAATATTTCACCTCGCAGCCTTTGTTCTGTCGCGACAAGCGGCGTCCTACAAAGGTTATTGCGATGTCTAATCGGGACCCCTGCGTGCCTCGCTGGTTCCTCGGGCTCCTTCGGGGCCCGTCGGGACAAGGCCGAGCCTGCCAGATGGACCGACACGGAGCTCGGCGCACGCGGTGGAATGCAGCCCAAACCTTTCTGTTAACTACTCACTAATTACAAGCAATGCGTCGCGAAAAACACGCGGCAAACATCACAATCCGAAATCACCGCGATCGAAACGGGAGACAACGGTTTACCGTTGCAAAGCGCCTTCATATTTTAGCGACAATTTCACCGATACAGATCGAACCCACGACCATTCTTTCAACTGAACAACATCCCTCGCATTGAGACAAACATGTATAGGTAAGTCATATTATGCATGCAGTTGTATGCATTTGGCGCTGAGATCAAAGGACACCGCCATATTGTATCTCCGGCGGTGGTCCTCGCAGCAACAGAGGAGGCCGAGGGAACGTTCATTGGACGCATCATTGTGTTCAATAGACTCTATAACTGAGCTCAATGACTAACTTCTTCCGGCTGACGGGACGACCGCGGCGATGTTTAGTGCTTGCTTACAACGTGTGATCTGTGAACTACACCTGTAAGGGTAACATGGTCTCTTAAACTGGTATCATTGCTTGTGTGGGTATCTATACCTATGTATACCTTTAGAGGTCCTCTAGGTTTACACGCTGGTACGCATCGCACGGCATGGCCCTTCGTTGTAGACACCCGAGATCACCCGTTGCATTCTCTGTCCCAGCATTCGTTCACTGTCACTGTCAAGTTCGTTTGGACTGAATTAGCATTGTACTTGCTTTTAAACAACCTCTAGCTAGACGACCTGCCTGACATCCAACGCGAAAATCAACTTTCATCCATAAACGATGAACAGGACCGCCGTCCCCGGGACACGCAAGTTAATCTTGCCGCGTGTCGGACAAAGTTTTTAGTTGTGTTTTTTTAGACTGGTCAACATCAGTCAGGCGAGATCGTGCCAGCCCGACTGGAGCCTTGAGATTCGAAATAACTTGTGTGAATGTGAAGAGGCAAGGAGGGTGTCTATGTCATCTCTCCAGGGGGGCAGACGCGCTCAAAGAAACTGGATCATTTCGGCGCCTTTGCAGAGGCTCGCCAGTAAGAAATTGTGAAACTCAAATCTATGCTATAAATTTGACATCAAAACGCATGCCATCGTATAAACGACGTCATTGGGAATCGAAACGAAGCAATAATTTATTTTTTGTGCAAAGTGAATTTAGATAATGAGCAATCTCCGATGAACTGCGTCAAACGTTGACACTTTCCGCCTTGAACCACTGACCTATGAAGCGACTCGTGTTTTTTTTTACCGCTAAACATTTGACCAAAAGAAAGAGTGAATTCTTGCGCTCCATTTCTTGTGTCGCAGTCTTGTAAACCAGGGTATTGTTCGACAGGTACCTCGGCGGCCTGGGAACCATGAGGTGTGTGGGATCTCGCCCTGTAGAGAGGCGTCCTGCACATTTATCAACGCGGGCCACCAACGTGACGACAGGTGAAGAGGGCGGTGTCTTCAACCTGCTTGTGACGTATGTCCTCTCGAGGGGCCGAAAGTCCCGAACACTTCCGCAACTCGCGACGCTTCAAGCTCGACTAGACGTCGAGTCTTCGCAGCGTCGCGACGCTTGAAGCTCGACTAGACGTCGAGTCTTCGCAGCGTCGTGACGCTTGAAGCTCGACTAGACGTCGAGTCTTCGCAGCTTTGTTTGGGGCGTCGATGCCCATCACCGGGGCGACGTGAAAAGGCTGCGACGGCGCGCAATTTGGCGTCGTTTCTTCTGAGCGTCTACTTAGCGGTCAAGGCGTGCACGATGTTATCCTAGCGACCTGCTGTCTGCCACGAGGCTCATAGAAATTCTTTGTTACTTTTTGCCTTCTTTTATAATTTATTTCACAGCAGATTGCTACTAAAATTTTCCACGAAATGTTCATTTTTCTACCAATTTCCCCTTCTTTTTTTCGGCCGGTGGTCTGAATTTATTTGCCTTCCGGTAATCCCGTGCGCCTAGTGACCGTCCCTTGTTCCGGTTCCGATGGGGATAGGGACTTCGTTGGAGAGCTGGGAAGCTACATGTTCACTGGGTTTGCAATTTATGCAGCATTTTGCTCCCTATGTGACGCTGCGATTCGCTTCTATGTTGAAAGCGTCGACGCAGACAACCGCCAGTAATTATCCGCCTCCACGGGGCGATCCCAGTCCGCGTCGTGCCAACTCGGAGGACTGGTTTCTAGGTAATAATGACAACCTCTAATCGGAGAGATCGCTCAACTAAAGTGCGGATTAAGAAGACGACTTGATTTAAAACACTTCAAAGTAATGCTCGGCAGCGACAAACGTCAGAGCTCAGAATGATGAGAATGTGAGTTTGAAAATCCTTCCATCGACAGATCCCGACTGATCACATCCGGCGCGGCCAGAGAAACGCCTCGAAAAGTCAACCATTCTCTGCAGCCTTCGTCCGATTTAATCCACACGTCTTGCGTGCGTCAAACTGGACTCGATCGTATCTGAAGGAGGAGGCTGCATCCTCATCAGATGCACGGGGCCAGAGAGCTGGACGACGCGGCGAGCTTTGTGGCTTCGACAAACGCTTTCGTAATGTCACCGATGAATGGGGAGTAAAAAACACATTTCAAAGAGCTCTTTTGTTGGGGGATGAGTCAAGTCTGAGTTGTTGCTGGTCTCGGCATTGGAAGGCAGGCTGGGCAGCGAGTTCTTTGAAGGTGTATTACAACATGTTGAGCCCGGCCGAGTCGAGCCAAGCCGCGGTAATAGGCAAGCAAAGCTTGATGATGCTAATTCTTCGGTCGGGACCTTTTGAAGTCCGCTCTGGTCGACGCCCCCCTCCCCCTCGCCCCGGCACACCTGTGCAGGACTGCCTCACACCCACGACAGGCGCGGCGACCAACGAGTCCGACCGACACTTGACCGTTGTCCGGCGCAGTCACGTACATGTGCCCTGTCCCTACTGGTCGGGCAGTCCATGCGCAGACCATGCGCAGCGCCGGCCGAGAAGATCCACTCGAACAATTTAAGTGACATAATGGGCATTCTTGAACGAAAGATAATATCTAGTACGCGACAAAGTTACAATAGTAATTCGTTCGGATCTAGATTGCTATTTGGGGCCCCGCTGTCGGATAGTGCCGCCAATCCAAGGAGGAGGACGTGTTACGGTGCACACGTGGATGGTACCAGTTGACCGCGTTGGGAAGACACGATGGAACCGAGGCAAGGGCAAGCAAGGGCTGGCCTTTCAAGTCAAAGCGGACACCGACAACGAACGGGACACAAAAATAAAGAAATTGCGCGCGATTTTGAGCTTAAGTCGGACCCCGATTAAGATCCGCTTTGTGTTTTTTCGCTTTTGTGACATTTTTGTCGCTTTTTTTTCTCTCCGCTTAGAAGGGCGATCGTATTGGCTACGGAGATCGGCCGACATTAGTATCTTTATAAAAAACTGATTATCGGCGAAAAGGTTGCTCCTAAACTAATATCAAACAGAAAGGACCTGACACTGATTCTCCCAGATACATCCCTTCCATTCATTTTGCCCGCCCTATTAAATACCCAATAAAGGCAGCCGCTACACGATACGGGGCACCGTGAATGATGAAGAGATGATAGCGCACCAGAAGCTTACCTCCCAGGATTCCGTCGATGCTGTAGTCCTTCTTTAGGTCGCCGTCGTCGCGGCGGCCGCCTCGAAGGATGCGGCTGATGGAGGAGACGCTTGGTGCAGCAGAGTCGTCGCACATGCCTTCCTGAAAAGATTTATAAAGTGCATTTTGAGACGGAAAGTCCTCGCGTGGAAAGACCGCATCATAGGGCGCAAATATGCACATATTGAATGTGGCATGGGTTGGGCATGGACGACTCTCTATACCTATATACACACTCGTATATGTATTAGGAAGTCGGGTCCGGTCTCTCTTTTCGCGTTACGTTATGAGTGGCATTATTTCACCGACCTTTTACGTCAAACCTATTAATCTGAAACGCAAGGACAGAGCGCCATTTTGAGAGGTCGGCATTGTGTCCGCAAGAAAAGTCTCGACTGCGACCGGCGAGACTCATGCATATTTCATGAGGAGGCGGCAAGCAAAGTGTTCGACTCGAGGATCGATTGCAAGACGAAGCTAATTATATGTTAGTTAAAGTATTAGTTGAACGGATGTTAACTGAACTGTCTCATGATCTCATCGGTCGACTCCAGACCTTTTCAATAATTCCATGAACTTTCATTCTGTCCACCATGCCTCGGAAAATATGGATCAAAATTCAAAAGAGCACATTTACATAATATTATGGATTATTCTAGGATCTAGACCGAAGTAGACGTGACATATTTTCTTGCAACATTTCCGTTCGGAACTTTTATGCATGTTCAGGAGTCCTGAAAAGCCGAGGCCCTTTCTGGCCGCGGGTGCCCATCAACGACGTCGCGACGCCGGCGTCGCTCGTCCGGCCGCAAGGGGCATTCGGCGGCTGAAGAACCCGGGGGTGTATTTGCTGACCACACCTTGCTTGGCACCGGCCTGACCCAAGTGTTTTATCAACCCTCCCACCGAATTTCTCCCCCTGGCACGGGGAAAGGCAGCGACCCGAGAGCGTAGCTTCAGTCTTTAGAGGATAACATCGTCACGTCGCAGCAGAGTGAGCACGAGGCCGAGAGGCGTTTGTCGGCGTCCAGCAGTCTACAACGAAGACCCCGCATCTTTGATTGACGTACCGATTGAAGCCATTGTGCACCCCTGGTCCTCCTGAGATGGCGATGCGTTTAATGGTGGTATTTAGTGGCGCTGCACCGCCTTGGGAGGGGGGCGTTGGCAGTCACGCCGCGGAGAGCCGACCAGCGCCCGACCAGCGCCCGGCCAGCGCCCCAACCAACATACACCGACCGACTGGCCGGCCGGCTAAATGATGTAATTTGGATATCATGCTTATCTTCCGAAGAGCATTACATAATGCTAGGTTTCTGTCTTTCCATCAGTGCAATTACTAGAGCGCGAGGAATACCGTCGCTTAATTCTGTTTCTCGTCCACCGTCCGGCCATTTTGTGGGTGGGTTGAGTCTTTATGACCGATTGAGTCGTTCTATTTACGACTCAATCGTCTTACTTCTTTTCGTCTGCTCGCCGAGGTGTCGCAGTCGGCTGCCATAGAACGATCACACGGCCGGACTAATTCGCAGCCCGCGGAGGTGGAATGTCGTCACGCTAAACGAAACCCCACTAAAAGCTTGCTGAGCGGAAACCTCCGCGAGCGCCACATAGCCGCCGAGGGTAGCTTTACCTTGACTAGCTTCTCGCGGATTTCCCAGCTGAAGATGCCTGGATTTAATTTCTTCAGCTCGTCGATCCTGGACTCGAGATCGTTTCCAAGCACCTTGGTCTTAGAGCCTCCGATGACTCCTGGTCGGATCGAGCCGGTCTCCTGGTAGCGGTTCAGGATCTTAGACACACACCCGTGACTGACTCGCATTTGACGCGATATGACGCAGGGTCGGACACCGGCCGCCGCCATCTCAACGATCTTCAGGCGGATGTGATTGGGCAGTGGACGTCCGTTGATAAACACACCGCCCAGTTGATTCACGCGGCCCTGGCCTGCGGAGAAGACAAACAGATTCACACGATTAATCATCATTAGTAGGGATCGAAGAGATCGACGTTGCGACGTCACTTTCTCCCGATTCTTCTCTCTGGACAGAGTTCCCTTCGAGCAGACTTTGTCGCGTTGTCGGAAGATCCTCTGGTCGCTCTTGGGGCTCAGTGGGAGTCGGTGCACATTGCGCCGATTTGTTGACGGTTGTGCCATAAGGATGAACTCGTGACAGCAGATTACCCGAGGAATACTGATCCAGTCCGACAGTCGGCACTCGGCGAACCAATTGTTAGATATGTCAATATGCAACATATGAATTTTTATCAATTATTGTTATTTTTACTTTCCTAATATCATTGCAATGATTAATTGTGGAAATAAATACCTTATTATCATAATGAATAAGCATTTGTAATGCAACAAGACTGCAATCCTTGCATCATATTATTGCATCATTACGCACAAAGGGTGGCATGCGGTCGCTTCGTGCGATGGCCCATAATGTACCTCTTAAAAAACAGGCATATGAACTTAAACATATCGCTCTCACGTTCTTGATGGTTGAAGCCGTTGATTAATAAGCAGCAAAGGAAGTCCATCTCGAGACGGTCAGTCATTAGCATCAGCACGCCCGAAGCCCCGAATTCTGGGCTGTAATTGCGGCCCCCCGTACGCGGCCAGATCAATCTCGCTCCGGCTCCTCTCGACCGGTACAATTTTTCTCGAGGTTGCCGCTAATCAATCTGGCCGCGCGCAGTGTATTATACCCAGCATCTGGCATTATTAATTATCTGTCCACACCTACGCTAGTCGAGCACATATGCGCACCACTACCCAGCCATACCTATAAGGCAAAGATGCATTCATCACACATTCTGAGCATCTTTGCAATCCTATGTATAGTCGAGTCCCGCATTGACTCTGCTTGTTCGTCGTTGTCCTCCTCTTTTTCCAGCCTGACAAATGACTCCCTTCTCGCTTCCTCTGCTAGGTACATCGCTCACCCTACCTGATTACTCACTTTAATTTTCTTAAGATGCGTAACATGATTCGGTGCTAGCCTCGGTCTGCGTATCGTAACGCGGTGGCCGGTCGGTCGGTCGGTCGGTCGCGAGCACCGTGACCAGCTTGGCTTTTAATAAGGCGAGGAAAAAGTGCGTAACGTTGTGCAATCTATCGGAACAAGTCAATCAATGTCGACGCTTTGTACGACAATCGAACTCTAATCCGAAGGTAATTAAAATCGGAACAGAAGCACGGCGATTTCGCAGCGCGTCGCGTCACGCCCAATTTCCGCGATGATTTATGGAAAGAAAGAAACGCTGTTGTAATTTCGAACCAGACAACAAATTGATTTTGTCTCGCAGTTCTACAAGACAGAGGTGTTAATATCGCTCGAGTTTTTAAATAACTTCGGGTCAGTGCGGCTTCAAGTGATGTTGAGAGATGTTATAACACCTACGGAGACGAAGGCGTTGTCGGTCGTGTGATTGTGCGCGGAGAGAGAGAAACGATCCTTGCGTGCCAAGCATGATGCCGACGAAGTGGAGGCGTCAGCGTTGCGAACCGTTTAGCTCTGGTATATGACCGATTGCAAAGTGACAACGATCCAGCCAGCAACGATCCATGCACATGGCAAAGTCTGCAGGCAACAGTCTGTTAAGTTGCAACATTCACCTCTCCCCGATTTGCCCGAGCTCGGACTCTTGGTTCAACCTCTCTATGACTGAGATCTTCTCGCCGTGGTTGACAGCAATGACAAGTTAGGGGCGCATTTATCCCCTGGGCTCGGTATACAATTTCACAATTTTTGATTTCGGTTATTTCGTTCAAACTAAGAATTAGTTTTGCTGCAACTATCCGACGGGCTGTGGCATTTTGTCAGCGTTCAACTCACATCGAGCTTGACAGCAACTTACACAAAAACAACCGTCAACTTTAGGCGATTGTTAATTCTTCGAAATACCGAATAAACACTGTGCTAACAACTTACATGAATCTCTTGGTTTCGGATCGGCTGCGAACTCTCCTTTATCGATATTTTATTTAAGAAATGATTGGATGAGTTTAAAAATGTAAAGCAATTTGAATTTTTCCTTTCCCGATGACAAGCTTCCAGGGAGAGCTCCCATCTGCGCTCGTCTTCTGCCCTGAGTTAACACGGACGAACTCTTCAATTGTGGTGGCTTACATGTGACTCGATCGACTCGGGTGATCATTTTGTTTCCTACCCGCTCTCAACAGCATCTTCACTGCAGTTTGTGTGGATATGAAACGGCCTGTAGAGGAGATTGTCAACCAGCCAAGCCCTGCCTGATTTTGTACATACCTTGGAACGAATAGCCGCCGAACATGGGATGAACGCCTATCCCCGATCCTGCCATTGTTTATCAATCCTCGAACTTGGCGACGCGACGGTGACACTCACACGGCACTAAGGCACTAGAACTACTGACTTGCGCCCTTCTCCCAGCTCGAGGGTGCTAGCCGAGGGTGCAGGCCAGGTCCGAAAGAAGTGCCTCTGTTAAACAGGGTAGGGTAGGGTGGGGTGTGTATTGTCACCGTGTTTGAATAATACATTCACATTGAAAGGAGTGTAGCACCATTGGCTGCTCGGCCCAATGGGAGGTGTTGGTCGTGGCAGGCGATGGACCCTCCCCTCGCTATCTCTCCATGACCAGTCGAGATCATTTTCATCTGGGAAATTTGTCTCTTGATTGTGTTAATGTGAGGCCATGACTGGACCGTGCCTTATGGACCAGACTAATCAATTAGTACATTACAATTGTTGGCAAGAATGGAGAAGGTATATAACAGGCCGTCAGCGATTCTGCTTGCTTGTGTTGGCAGTCTTGTTTCTCTGGACGGACAGGAGACCTGATTGGAAAAGATGAAGCAACGAAATCATGCGTCTTATTTGCAAACAGAGTTTTCACAGAGAACGTCGAAACTGTGTCGATGTTAACTGGGAACTAACTTGGTTCCCAGTCTTCATCCGTCGATTAGCCTTTCAATCAGCATTTTGAAACCAGTGGCACTTTGCACACATTCTAAACAACAATCTGATTGTTTATTTTGTTTCGAGGCAATTGTTTGGGGTTCATTGCCCGAAGTTTGCGTCAAACAAGGTTTTATGGTTGGGCCCAATTCCTTCTTTCCCTTGGAGGCAATAATGTCCACGTGAAATGCTCTAGCGTCTCTGATATGACAGAAGCAGTTAGTGCAATAAAAGTGATTGTCACCAGCGTCTCAGGGTGTAAAACAGTCACGACTGACAAGCGATGATTTTATTTACAGCACCCGCTGCTTGCAGTTGACAAGAAATGTGTCCGTCCACCCTCATAAAAGCGTTTACAACGGCGACCTTTTCCGCACAAAAACTTACTTCAACTCCAGTAGACAAGCTTTTAAACGCAGGAGCTGACGACTCGAATTAAAAGAATTGGAAATTACTTTGCGACGCATAAACTCATAAACTAGTGAGTAGCTAGTGAACAAACTAGAGCCAGCGCTTTGACAGGCAGAAGCAATCAGTCAATGCGAGGAGCTGTCAATTGTCCGATGCTGTGTGTGAATTGCAGACACTTTGGCTGGATAAATGGGCCACATGCTATTTTATGATCGCCGTCTTCCCGTTGTTCGCGTCCCAAGTCTGTGCCAACAAAACGCGTTGTCCTGCCGCGAGTCGCGGCTGTCGCGGACAGCGCAAGAGAGGGAAGAGAGAGGGAAGAGAGAGAGAGGCACTCGGAGAATTACAACCTGCGAACGAGCACGGCGTGTGAAACTCCCAGCTAATAACTACACACAATGAGTCAAATAACTTCTTCTGCAGGTGGGAAGAAAAGCCCAAGAAAGACTATTTAACTTTCGTTATGGATTACAAGAAGATATACTAATGGTTTCTCTAGATGCTTTTCAACTTCTTGCTCCTGAATCATATATTTTTCATTTTATGATCGTGAAGCAAGCAAGGCGGGTATTTTCTGTTGACTCGAGACTGCAACTGGGGAAGGAGGAGGCCATGACCAACGAACGCATGAGAATTGCCGCGATGTTGAAACTGCAAAGTGCCCGATGAGGGAGAAAACACCACACGGTATTGAATATGTTAGGTTAGGTTAGGTTAGGTTAGGTTAGGTTAGGTTAGGTTAGGTTAGGTTAGGTTAGGTTAGGTTAGGTTAGGTTAGGTTAGGTTAGGTTAGGTTAGGTTAGGTTAGGTTAGGTTAGGTTAGGAAAACATTTCTGGCATAAGCTTTCTGGCATAAGCAAATAGGAGATCCCACTAAGAGGTGACAGTAAATGTTTTTTTCCACTCTTTCATTGATGCAGTTTCCTCAGATTCCTCTGTAGTATGAGATTAAGCTAACAATATAAAGGCAGGCACTTTAATATTAGAACACCTGCGCACTCTATTTTTGCAACTTTAAATCAAATGTCGATATTTTACGAGTAGGTAATAGAAGTCTCCTTTCAACGGAGGATCGGTGGCATGATGGTTCGCCATTGATTCACGAGGCAATGAACAAGATGATAACTTGCACCGTGATGTTGCTTGTACCTAACCAAGCCAGACAAACATTCCTCGACAATAACACATGTCCAGTTCAGATATTTTCACACAATAAACCTTCATACATTATTAAACATCAGGTCAGGTTCGAATTGAAGGTGACTCATTTTAGCGGCGACTGTTTTAATAGTTTAGCTCACGCGGTACAACTTATCTGACCAGATGCTGGCCATGATTTGCAACAAATGCTAAAGACGAGCATATTTATAAATGCCAAGAGAGTGGATATTAAATCAAACGCCTCCAAGTTTAATGCTCTTTTTAGTGCGACGCAGAGAAACGAGTTTGAAAAATCGCGCGCGTTTCCCCTGCGCCGAGGTGCTGCTGTGGAGGCTGCTGTGGAGGCTGCTGTGGAGGGTGCTGTGGAGGCTGCTGTGGAGGCTGCTGTGGAGGCTGCTGTGGAGGCTGCTGTGGAGGGTGCTGTGGAGGGTGCTGTGGAGGCTGCTGTGGAGGCTGCTGTGGAGGCTGCTGTGGAGGCTGCTGTGGAGGCTGCTGTGGAGGGTGCTGTGGAGGGTGCTGTGGAGGCTGCTGTGGAGGCTGCTGTGGAGGCTGCTGTGGAGGCTGCTGTGGAGGCTGCTGTGGAGGCTGCTGTGGAGGCTGCTGTGGAGGCTGCTGTGGAGGCTGCTGTGGAGGCTGCTGTGGAGGCTGCTGTGGAGGCTGCTGTGGAGGCTGCTGTGGAGGCTGCTGTGGAGGCTGCTGTGGAGGCTGCTGTGGAGGCTGCTGTGGAGGCTGCTGTGGAGGGTGCTGTGGAGGCTGCTGTGGAGGCTGCTGTGGAGGGTGCTGTGGAGGCTGCTGTGGAGGCTGCTGTGGAGGCTGCTGTGGAGGCTGCTGTGGAGGCTGCTGTGGAGGCTGCTGTGGAGGCTGCTGTGGAGGCTGCTGTGGAGGGTGCTGTGGAGGCTGCTGTGGAGGCTGCTGTGGAGGGTGCTGTGGAGGCTGCTGTGGAGGGTGCTGTGGAGGGTGCTGTGGAGGGTGCTGTGGAGGGTGCTGTGGAGGGTGCTGTGGAGGGTGCTGTGGAGGCTGCTGTGGAGGCTGCTGTGGAGGCTGCTGTGGAGGGTGCTGTGGAGGGTGCTGTGGAGGGTGCTGTGGAGGGTGCTGTGGAGGGTGCTGTGGAGGCTGCTGTGGAGGCTGCTGTGGAGGGTGCTGTGGAGGGTGCTGTGGAGGGTGCTGTGGAGGGTGCTGTGGAGGGTGCTGTGGAGGGTGCTGTGGAGGGTGCTGTGGAGGCTGCTGTGGAGGGTGCTGTGGAGGCTGCTGTGGAGGCTGCTGTGGAGGCTGCTGTGGAGGGTGCTGTGGAGGGTGCTGTGGAGGGTGCTGTGGAGGCTGCTGTGGAGGCTGCTGTGGAGGGTGCTGTGGAGGGTGCTGTGGAGGGTGCTGTGGAGGGTGCTGTGGAGGCTGCTGTGGAGGCTGCTGTGGAGGGTGCTGTGGAGGGTGCTGTGGAGGGTGCTGTGGAGGCTGCTGTGGAGGCTGCTGTGGAGGGTGCTGTGGAGGCTGCTGTGGAGGGTGCTGTGGAGGGTGCTGTGGAGGGTGCTGTGGAGGGTGCTGTGGAGGGTGCTGTGGAGGGTGCTGTGGAGGCTGCTGTGGAGGGTGCTGTGGAGGCTGCTGTGGAGGGTGCTGTGGAGGGTGCTGTGGAGGCTGCTGTGGAGGGTGCTGTGGAGGCTGCTGTGGAGGGTGCTGTGGAGGGTGCTGTGGAGGCTGCTGTGGAGGCTGCTGTGGAGGGTGCTGTGGAGGGTGCTGTGGAGGCTGCTGTGGAGGGTGCTGTGGAGGCTGCTGTGGAGGCTGCTGTGGAGGCTGCTGTGGAGGCTGCTGTGGAGGCTGCTGTGGAGGCTGCTGTGGAGGCTGCTGTGGAGGGTGCTGTGGAGGCTGCTGTGGAGGCTGCTGTGGAGGCTGCTGTGGAGGCTGCTGTGGAGGGTGCTGTGGAGGGTGCTGTGGAGGCTGCTGTGGAGGCTGCTGTGGAGGGTGCTGTGGAGGCTGCTGTGGAGGGTGCTGTGGAGGCTGCTGTGGAGGGTGCTGTGGAGGGTGCTGTGGAGGCTGCTGTGGAGGGTGCTGTGGAGGCTGCTGTGGAGGCTGCTGTGGAGGGTGCTGTGGAGGGTGCTGTGGAGGCTGCTGTGGAGGCTGCTGTGGAGGGTGCTGTGGAGGGTGCTTTGGAGGCTGCTGTGGAGGGTGCTGTGGAGGGTGCTGTGGAGGGTGCTGTGGAGGGTGCTGTGGAGGCTGCTGTGGAGGGTGCTGTGGAGGGTGCTGTGGAGGCTGCTGTGGAGGGTGCTGTGGAGGGTGCTGTGGAGGGTGCTGTGGAGGCTGCTGTGGAGGCTGCTGTGGAGGGTGCTGTGGAGGGTGCTGTGGAGGGTGCTGTGGAGGGTGCTGTGGAGGCTGCTGTGGAGGGTGCTGTGGAGGGTGCTGTGGAGGCTGCTGTGGAGGCTGCTGTGGAGGGTGCTGTGGAGGGTGCTGTGGAGGGTGCTGTGGAGGCTGCTGTGGAGGCTGCTGTGGAGGGTGCTGTGGAGGGTGCTGTGGAGGCTGCTGTGGAGGCTGCTGTGGAGGGTGCTGTGGAGGGTGCTGTGGAGGGTGCTGTGGAGGGTGCTGTGGAGGGTGCTCTGGAGGGTGATGTGGAGGGTGCTGTGGAGGGTGCTGTGGAGGGTGCTGTGGAGGGTGCTGTGGAGGCTGCTGTGGAGGGTGCTGTGGAGGCTGCTGTGGAGGGTGCTGTGGAGGGTGCTGTGGAGGCTGCTGTGGAGGCTGCTGTGGAGGGTGCTGTGGAGGGTGCTGTGGAGGGTGCTGTGGAGGGTGCTGTGGAGGCTGCTGTGGAGGCTGCTGTGGAGGCTGCTGTGGAGGGTGCTGTGGAGGCTGCTGTGGAGGGTGCTGTGGAGGGTGCTGTGGAGGCTGCTGTGGAGGCTGCTGTGGAGGGTGCTGTGGAGGGTGCTGTGGAGGGTGCTGTGGAGGGTGCTGTGGAGGCTGCTGTGGAGGCTGCTGTGGAGGCTGCTGTGGAGGGTGCTGTGGAGGCTGCTGTGGAGGCTGCTGTGGAGGGTGCTGTGGAGGCTGCTGTGGAGGCTGCTGTGGAGGCTGCTGTGGAGGCTGCTGTGGAGGGTGCTGTGGAGGGTGCTGTGGAGGCTGCTGTGGAGGCTGCTGTGGAGGCTGCTGTGGAGGGTGCTGTGGAGGCTGCTGTGGAGGCTGCTGTGGAGGGTGCTGTGGAGGCTGCTGTGGAGGCTGCTGTGGAGGCTGCTGTGGAGGCTGCTGTGGAGGGTGCTGTGGAGGGTGCTGTGGAGGCTGCTGTGGAGGCTGCTGTGGAGGGTGCTGTGGAGGGTGCTGTGGAGGGTGCTGTGGAGGGTGCTGTGGAGGGTGCTGTGGAGGGTGCTGTGGAGGGTGCTGTGGAGGGTGCTGTGGAGGCTGCTGTGGAGGCTGCTGTGGAGGCTGCTGTGGAGGGTGCTGTGGAGGGTGCTGTGGAGGGTGCTGTGGAGGCTGCTGTGGAGGCTGCTGTGGAGGGTGCTGTGGAGGGTGCTGTGGAGGGTGCTGTGGAGGCTGCTGTGGAGGCTGCTGTGGAGGGTGCTGTGGAGGCTGCTGTGGAGGGTGCTGTGGAGGGTGCTGTGGAGGGTGCTGTGGAGGGTGCTGTGGAGGGTGCTGTGGAGGGTGCTGTGGAGGCTGCTGTGGAGGGTGCTGTGGAGGCTGCTGTGGAGGGTGCTGTGGAGGGTGCTGTGGAGGCTGCTGTGGAGGGTGCTGTGGAGGCTGCTGTGGAGGGTGCTGTGGAGGGTGCTGTGGAGGCTGCTGTGGAGGCTGCTGTGGAGGGTGCTGTGGAGGGTGCTGTGGAGGCTGCTGTGGAGGGTGCTGTGGAGGCTGCTGTGGAGGCTGCTGTGGAGGCTGCTGTGGAGGCTGCTGTGGAGGCTGCTGTGGAGGCTGCTGTGGAGGCTGCTGTGGAGGGTGCTGTGGAGGCTGCTGTGGAGGCTGCTGTGGAGGGTGCTGTGGAGGCTGCTGTGGAGGCTGCTGTGGAGGGTGCTGTGGAGGGTGCTGTGGAGGCTGCTGTGGAGGGTGCTGTGGAGGGTGCTGTGGAGGGTGCTGTGGAGGGTGCTGTGGAGGCTGCTGTGGAGGCTGCTGTGGAGGGTGCTGTGGAGGGTGCTGTGGAGGGTGCTGTGGAGGGTGCTGTGGAGGCTGCTGTGGAGGCTGCTGTGGAGGGTGCTGTGGAGGCTGCTGTGGAGGGTGCTGTGGAGGCTGCTGTGGAGGGTGCTGTGGAGGGTGCTGTGGAGGCTGCTGTGGAGGGTGCTGTGGAGGGTGCTGTGGAGGGTGCTGTGGAGGGTGCTGTGGAGGGTGCTGTGGAGGGTGCTGTGGAGGCTGCTGTGGAGGGTGCTGTGGAGGCTGCTGTGGAGGGTGCTGTGGAGGGTGCTGTGGAGGCTGCTGTGGAGGGTGCTGTGGAGGGTGCTGTGGAGGGTGCTGTGGAGGATGCTGTGGAGGGTGCTGTGGAGGCTGCTGTGGAGGCTGCTGTGGAGGCTGCTGTGGAGGGTGCTGTGGAGGCTGCTGTGGAGGGTGCTGTGGAGGCTGCTGTGGAGGGTGCTGTGGAGGCTGCTGTGGAGGCTGCTGTGGAGGGTGCTGTGGAGGCTGCTGTGGAGGGTGCTGTGGAGGCTGCTGTGGAGGCTGCTGTGGAGGGTGCTGTGGAGGCTGCTGTGGAGGGTGCTGTGGAGGGTGCTGTGGAGGCTGCTGTGGAGGGTGCTGTGGAGGCTGCTGTGGAGGCTGCTGTGGAGGCTGCTGTGGAGGCTGCTGTGGAGGCTGCTGTGGAGGGTGCTGTGGAGGGTGCTGTGGAGGCTGCTGTGGAGGGTGCTGTGGAGGCTGCTGTGGAGGCTGCTGTGGAGGGTGCTGTGGAGGCTGCTGTGGAGGGTGCTGTGGAGGCTGCTGTGGAGGCTGCTGTGGAGGGTGCTGTGGAGGCTGCTGTGGAGGGTGCTGTGGAGGCTGCTGTGGAGGCTGCTGTGGAGGCTGCTGTGGAGGCTGCTGTGGAGGGTGCTGTGGAGGGTGCTGTGGAGGCTGCTGTGGAGGCTGCTGTGGAGGCTGCTGTGGAGGGTGCTGTGGAGGCTGCTGTGGAGGGTGCTGTGGAGGGTGCTGTGGAGGGTGCTGTGGAGGGTGCTGTGGAGGGTGCTGTGGAGGGTGCTGTTGAGGGTGCTGTGGAGGGTGCTGTGGAGGCTGCTGTGGAGGGTGCTGTGGAGGCTGCTGTGGAGGCTGCTGTGGAGGCTGCTGTGGAGGCTGCTGTGGAGGGTGCTGTGGAGGGTGCTGTGGAGGGTGCTGTGGAGGGTGCTGTGGAGGGTGCTGTGGAGGCTGCTGTGGAGGCTGCTGTGGAGGCTGCTGTGGAGGCTGCTGTGGAGGCTGCTGTGGAGGGTGCTGTGGAGGGTGCTGTGGAGGCTGCTGTGGAGGGTGCTGTGGAGGGTGCTGTGGAGGCTGCTGTGGAGGGTGCTGTGGAGGGTGCTGTGGAGGGTGCTGTGGAGGGTGCTGTGGAGGGTGCTGTGGAGGGTGCTGTGGAGGGTGCTGTGGAGGGTGCTGTGAAGGCTGCTGTGGAGGGTGCTGTGGAGGGTGCTGTGGAGGCTGCTGTGGAGGCTGCTGTGGAGGGTGCTGTGGAGGGTGCTGTGGAGGCTGCTGTGGAGGGTGCTGTGGAGGCTGCTGTGGAGGCTGCTGTGGAGGCTGCTGTGGAGGCTGCTGTGGAGGCTGCTGTGGAGGCTGCTGTGGAGGCTGCTGTGGAGGGTGCTGTGGAGGCTGCTGTGGAGGCTGCTGTGGAGGCTGCTGTGGAGGCTGCTGTGGAGGGTGCTGTGGAGGGTGCTGTGGAGGCTGCTGTGGAGGGTGCTGTGGAGGGTGCTGTGGAGGCTGCTGTGGAGGGTGCTGTGGAGGGTGCTGTGGAGGCTGCTGTGGAGGCTGCTGTGGAGGCTGCTGTGGAGGGTGCTGTGGAGGGTGCTGTGGAGGGTGCTGTGGAGGGTGCTGTGGAGGCTGCTGTGGAGGGTGCTGTGGAGGGTGCTGTGGAGGGTGCTGTGGAGGCTGCTGTGGAGGCTGCTGTGGAGGGTGCTGTGGAGGCTGCTGTGGAGGGTGCTGTGGAGGCTGCTGTGGAGGGTGCTGTGGAGGGTGCTGTGGAGGGTGCTGTGGAGGCTGCTGTGGAGGGTGCTGTGGAGGGTGCTGTGGAGGGTGCTGTGGAGGGTGCTGTGGAGGGTGCTGTGGAGGGTGCTGTGGAGGGTGCTGTGGAGGGTGCTGTGGAGGCTGCTGTGGAGGGTGCTGTGGAGGCTGCTGTGGAGGGTGCTGTGGAGGGTGCTGTGGAGGCTGCTGTGGAGGCTGCTGTGGAGGGTGCTGTGGAGGGTGCTGTGGAGGGTGCTGTGGAGGGTGCTGTGGAGGCTGCTGTGGAGGCTGCTGTGGAGGCTGCTGTGGAGGGTGCTGTGGAGGCTGCTGTGGAGGGTGCTGTGGAGGGTGCTGTGGAGGCTGCTGTGGAGGCTGCTGTGGAGGGTGCTGTGGAGGGTGCTGTGGAGGGTGCTGTGGAGGGTGCTGTGGAGGCTGCTGTGGAGGCTGCTGTGGAGGCTGCTGTGGAGGGTGCTGTGGAGGCTGCTGTGGAGGCTGCTGTGGAGGGTGCTGTGGAGGCTGCTGTGGAGGCTGCTGTGGAGGCTGCTGTGGAGGCTGCTGTGGAGGGTGCTGTGGAGGGTGCTGTGGAGGCTGCTGTGGAGGGTGCTGTGGAGGCTGCTGTGGAGGCTGCTGTGGAGGGTGCTGTGGAGGCTGCTGTGGAGGGTGCTGTGGAGGCTGCTGTGGAGGCTGCTGTGGAGGGTGCTGTGGAGGCTGCTGTGGAGGGTGCTGTGGAGGCTGCTGTGGAGGCTGCTGTGGAGGCTGCTGTGGAGGCTGCTGTGGAGGGTGCTGTGGAGGGTGCTGTGGAGGGTGCTGTGGAGGGTGCTGTGGAGGCTGCTGTGGAGGGTGCTGTGGAGGGTGCTGTGGAGGCTGCTGTGGAGGCTGCTGTGGAGGCTGCTGTGGAGGGTGCTGTGGAGGCTGCTGTGGAGGGTGCTGTGGAGGGTGCTGTGGAGGGTGCTGTGGAGGGTGCTGTGGAGGGTGCTGTGGAGGGTGCTGTTGAGGGTGCTGTGGAGGGTGCTGTGGAGGCTGCTGTGGAGGCTGCTGTGGAGGCTGCTGTGGAGGGTGCTGTGGAGGGTGCTGTGGAGGGTGCTGTGGAGGGTGCTGTGGAGGGTGCTGTGGAGGGTGCTGTGGAGGGTGCTGTGGAGGGTGCTGTGTTGATGAGTCGTTCCTAGGAGGCAAACTCGTGAAATAAGACTAATATTTTACTTGCTTTGCGGCAGTAGTTTATGTTTGGGGCGACCACCTGGAGGCTGATTACACGCGCAGTCCACACTGACCAGCGGGTTCACGTTTTCAATCAGAGGACTCCCCGACCCGACCCGACCCGACTGGGCCAGGCCCGGCCCGGCCAGACCCGGCCCGGCCAGACCCAGCTGTTGATGAGGCGGCATTTAATAACAGTCTCCAATGCGTTATTTGCATTGATTGGCCGCCGCTGTGGTGTGCGAGCCGTGGTATTATCTCCGGCCAGATTTCTCTCTGCACTTGCATGCTACCAGCTGATTGGTCACACATTGACATAGGTACAAGCCGCGAACACATAAATCGTGCAACGCTGTTTCTCATATCCACGGTTGTAATTAATTAATCGTGGATGCGATTTCTAGAATCATTATCCTGGTCAACACAATCTATACTCAAGTGTTCCCCATTTCACTTGCTTTACCGATTGACTGACAGTTGAACTTTAAAAGCATCTAGATCTGTCATCTAGAAAAACAATCTATCGCCGGGCAAATAATATTCAATCCAATCAACTGTCAGCCCATCCATCTTGTGATTGTTTTTAGACTCATGTCTACTTGATTTATCCTTAGCACTAGTTTTAACAAAAACTATTTGAAATGGGTTTTGAACAAGTTAGTAAAAAAAGGCCAATTTGTTCGGAAACTTTATTTCAGAAAATACAAAATACATTAGTTTTTGAGTTATTGACCCTGATTATTTTATTTAGATGCATTTAGGATGCTTTGAATTGTTATAATTTTGTGTAGTTCTTTTGTTTTTGGAAAATTGTCAGGACTGCTCTTACCCTTCAAGAAGTAACTAGTACACGTTACGAAACGTTGGGAAATTCAGTTGTTCTTTCCTTAGCATTCAAAACCCAGTTGAAATAGTTTTTGTTTAAGCCATTTATCTTGTTTGTGTATTTCACGACGATTTCTTGATGTGATTCGAATTGTCTTCCCAGCCAAGTGACACGAGGATCTTCCCGCGCGATGGTTACAAAACCTAACACCAGGCTGCTCCAGTTGCAGAAAGCGCTCGGCCAGCTCAAATCAGGGTCGTCACTCTTCCATAGAAGACAGCGGCAATAAATCTCGCCAGCCAGATTGCTCTGGCATCTTAGCTTACAAGATGGTAAGGTAAAGACATTTGAAAGATGATAACAGGTCGCAACCTCTGAGTGAGCCGGTCAACGACAGGGTTCTAAACCTTACCCGGCACCTCCACCATTCGTCACAGACTTCCAAGAGAGAGGCGTTCTATTTCGATGGTAAAAAGTAATTGACACTAAAGGGTGAGACACATAAATCTTCCGATCTTGGATCCAGCACAATGCGTACATGAAGTGCACTGATAATCATTATTGTCCTCCTAGCAACCTGTTGCATCGACTACCTGTGGAGGTGAGACCGGATGGCACCGAGGAGCGTGGCCCATAAATCCGTCAGGATGCGACGTTTCGTCCTGAATCCCGACCACGCTCAGTGGAGCCGTGACACAGTGAGAGTTATTTATTATAAGTTTATGCAAGAAGATGTTATTCTTTTGATCGGATTCACTTTATCTGTTTTTTCAGAGGTAGCTCACACGTATTAGTTACTTATAAACATGCATTCACATAAGTCATCGGGGAATTTCCTCTCTGTCAGCTGTTGGCGGCCTCGGGATTGGAAGAGTAACACAATTAGGATTGGTTTATTTTCATGCTAATTCGTCTGGAGCAATGCACACCGAGTTCCTATCGTGTGGATAGAGCATAGAATCCAGCCAGCTGGTCTCAAATAACCTGGATAGAGCATAGAATCCAGCCAGCTGGTCTCAAATAACCTGGATAGAGCATCGGATCCAGCCAGCTGATCTCAAATAACCTGGATAGAACATCGGATCCAGCCAGCTGATCTCAAATAACCTGGATAGAGCATAGGATCCAGCCAGCTGATCTCAAATAACCTGGATAGAGCATAGGATCCAGCCAGCTAATCTCAAATAACCTAGATAGAGCATAGGATCAAGCCAGCTGATCTCAAATAACCTGGATAGAGCATAGGAACCAGCCAGCTGATCTCAAATAACCTGGATAGAGCATAGGATCCAGCCAGCTGATCTCAAATAACCTGGATAGAGCATAGGATCCAGTCAGTTGATCTCAAATAACCTGGATAGAGCAAAGGATCCAGCTCGCTGATCTCTAATAACTTGGATAGAGCATAGGATCCAGCCACCTGATCTCAAATAATCTGGATTGAGCATAGGATCCAGCCAGCTGATCTTAAATAACCTGGATAGAGCATAGGATCCAGCCAGCTGATCTCAAATAATCAGGATTGAGCATAGGATCCAGTCAGCTGATCTCAACTAATCTGGATCGAGCATAGGATCCAGCCAGCTGATCTCAAATAACCTGGATAGAGCATAGGATCCAGCCAGCTGATCTCAACTAATCTGGATTGAGCATAGGATCCAGTCATCTGATCTCAACTAATCTGGATTGCGCATAGGATCCAGTCAGCTGATCTCAACTAATCTGGATTGAGCATATGATCCAGTCAGCTGATCTTAACTAATCTGGATTGAGCATAGGATCCAGTCAGCTGATCTCAAATAACCTGGATCGCGCATGCTGACGAAAGTTGAAGTCAGACAATCCATTGTTGGCTACAAGTGTAAGTCCCTAAATTCGAGGTGTCGCTTTGTAATTCTTTTTGAAACTCGTTTCCAACCAAAACTTCGAAAACCACGAAAAGTACTGATGAAAGCACTTAAAATAGCCCGGGCCGGTGATGAAACTTGAAATCAGGGTCTCTCAAGATGGCTGCCTTGGCTTCAAAGTTTCTTAATGGCATTATCTGTCCAGGTTACAAGGCAGCCGCATTGCAAGGACCTCCCTTGCAGTCCCAGTGGGTGGATCACCTGAATCCAGACCGGTCCAAGGGGAAGAAAGTGTCTCATTAGAGTGGACTGAAATCAAGACATGAACATGAGCTGCTATCAGGAGGACAGGTTTCTCGCTGCTCATGATTGGGGATAAAAGAGCTATTAAAATAAAAACCGAGAGTATTTAAAGATAAGACATGTTTGAGCTCAGTATAGGAAGGTGCGAATATCCCCGGGCAGCAACAATATTTCTCAAGTTTTATTAAAAATAGTTGCTAAACATAAATGTGTACAAGCTTATAATATTCTTCTAGGCATACTTCTTAGGTATAATAATAAGCATATATAATATCATAGCCAGGTATCTTTGAATGGTGCACCGCCCTGAAATTTCCATAATAACATTTATCTGATTCCTATCGTCCTGGCCGGCGGCGCTGTCACAGCGTCTAAGTGTTGACTATGGGTCTATTGACCGCGGGCAGCGCGGCGATCCGAGCCGATTAGAGTGGATATATGTGGCGGTAATAGCCCACTTCCGCGTGGAGGGGGCGTCTAGGGGAGGGGGGAGCGCCCAGGGTGCACATGATGCGAGGGCGGTCCGCGACTTTGGCGGACCGACCGGCTGATTACAGCGCGCGCGATGATGTCGGACACCCCCCCCCCCCCCCCCCCCGACCGTCGCCTTGTCTCGGACTCGAGCTCGGACCCGTGTCTTGCTGGGCAATTAGCACGCGACGCGACGCGACGCGACGCGACGCGACGCGACGCGACGCGACGCGACGCGAGGACAGAGATTTGGGGTCGCACTGATTTAGTCACAGCCTCTTCGGCGACGACGTGCCGCACTGCGCCGTGTAATCGCCAGTCCGTCGGTCCGGAGATCCAGATCGCCGAGCGGGACACGCAAAGCGGTCATCAGCTCTCTTATCTGAAAGCCGCGACGCGATCCTAGCAATTTGGTCGTCGGAGCGCCGTGGGCCGGCGCGCGTGACGGTGGTGTCGGCGAGGGCCCCCGGCCGACGCCACCTCGCGGCCGCCGAGCGATGCAGGCGACGCGATAAACACCTCGCTGCTCTCCTCGTAAACGCCAATCACGATAGGCTTTAGGTATTTCATTAGCTCGTGTAAGCAGATAGGACCACGATGAGAGCTTCGACGTGCAGAGGACGCCGTCGGTGAACGCCGTGGCGATCGTGTAGAGTTTTTATCAGCGAGCTCGTCACGAAGAGAGCCTCCCAGTCCATCTCCAGATGTTTAGGGGGCAGGCGGGGGAACGACGGGTCACATGATTTATCGGCCTCCTTTTTTCAGCCTCTCACTCTGGCTAATCTAATTACAGGTATTTAGCCGAGGAAATTACAAGGTGCTCGGCCCGCCGCCTCGTGAGCGATGCGGGGGCGGTCATCGTACAGCCGCGCTCCAAAATACAGCGCATTATTTTATTAGATACCGTATAGCACATGGCCGTGTCTTGGCTGGCTCGGGCCTAGGTGCAGAGGTATGCAATATTGTTAGGGACCACTTTTTCACGGACAGCGATTACTCATGTTTATCGACGCCCTCTTTAAGAAATTACTCTGGTATTAACATGATGTTCATATCAACGGAGTATCCACGGTAAACTTATCGCCCTGATGCCGAGGAAATTCTTTCAACGCAAAATGCTGCCATGGACCACATGATCTCCTCTTTGTTGCTATTGCCTCTGGTCATGAGGACCACGGTGTTGAGGATCGCAAACTTGGTTCGATGCAGCCCCGCGAGGGCGATCGACTATAAAATTATGACTCAAATCATAATTCATTTGGTGAACAATTGAAACCATTCTGTCTGTTAAATGGGAGCAACGTGAGTTAGCGAGTGTTAGTCCGTTTGCCAGTAAATAAAAACAACGAACGCCGGGTGTCATAAATAATCTCTGCAGTGATGTGGTGTTGATGGTGCCAACTTGAAGACGCAGTCCGTGCCTCCTCCAGGAGGCGCTGATCTCCTAGGCAACTAAACACCTTGTTGACACAATGATATATCATTCATGATCCCAATTAGTCTCGCCACGAACCTCGTAATGCCCTCTCCACTGCAACCCATTACACCTATTTACACCTTTTGTTTTATGCCCGTAATGACCGTGGTTTTGTTTCACGAGCCAGGGGCGGCCCGGCCGTCCAAAGTGACAGCTAAAACACAGCCTGCCGTTCAGGCGTTGACGGCGACCACCCCTAGGCGAGTCGGAGCAGCTCAAGCTTGCTGCCGATACGTGGTGCCCCCGAGCAGGTCGTCGCGAGGTTCCATCGAAGTCGCCGTTGTGCACCAGGTTCGTAATTAGCGTCTTCGCGGCGAAGCAATGTGTCAACGTCGACGTCGATGTCGACGTCCTGTCTGGCCGACGGTCGGGTCGCTTCGCAGGGCGAGGCCGGTACACAGATTTATGGGCCCGTCCCAGCAAGCTTTGTGTCTCTCGAGGAACGTCCGGACGGGATCCAAGAACAAATCAAACCGCTTTCATTATTCTCATATTGTGCCGTCAATTCGGTCTAGAAGTGAAAAGTTTGTTTTTGATGAATAGTTTCCTATGTTTAGTGTGGATTATGGAGTGTTGGATTCACCGACTGTCTTCTGTTCGTTGTACGTCTAAGGTTGTCTGTGGTTGGACGAGGGCGATTAGCGAGATGCAACTCGGCTCTCGGAGCAAGGGACCAACTCCATCGCCGCCACCGCCGCCGTGAACACGGCGTGAAGTCGGGAAGACACGTCCCTGACGCATACCAACTCTTCGATGATAAACAAAACACTTTATTTGCGAGACAAAAGCTTCTTTTAATATAGAAGTCCATGAGCTCCGGTTACCTTTAGCCGTCATATTCGCCGACGTGGCTCCGCCAGGAAGTTATTGCTCGTAAAACAGGGGAGAGAATTAATTGCATTTAACAGGCGAGGATTAGTGACGATACTTAGTTGTTGTCGGCGAATGCAAGCGCTTATTTTCCTCGGGCGCTGACTAGGCAGAGTCTTGGCTTGGCATCGAGGACAGGATTGATGTTTGGGCGAGATCAGTCTCCATCGAACGACTTGATGCCTCTTTCCGGTGTGCAACAGAAACCGCGCAGTTTAATTTGGCAAACAAAACCACTTTATTGAATGTGAAAATATCCCCAACAAATAAACTGAAACGTGCTCAAATAGACTGAGAATGGAAACAAGTTGGAGACGAGCTGGCAAAATTAGGAATCTTTGAGAGGACACCATTCTGTTGTAAGGTGCGAATGATGGAAGACGAGTCCCTCAGGGACGATTAACATACATTGGTGGTAAAATTCGCTCGATTCTCCCACCTGAAAAGGGTTAAACCTTCCCAGAGGATCAATGCCAAAGCTACCAATCTTCCTCCGTGGTGGTTGCTGTCTAAAATCTGTTGGCTACTTTCACTGGGCAAGAGCCCCGCTGCATGTCCGGCTGCATGTTTGCTTGATTGCCATTCAGTTGCACTTTGCGGCCCGCTAGATGGGTGAACGCTTGGGAACGTTCCATCAAGTATGTCGCGGGTCCGACCCCGTGCAGTCCCGTGCACTCTCGTTCTCGTGGGAGCGGCATACGTGCACCAAAATCGCGTTCGGAAACCGAACATTGATCACTCCGATACGAATATTGCTTCGAATTCCTCGCTTCTCTCACTCGACCGTCGCGTCGCCTTCTGTTGGCATTTCGCCTCAATAAACGTCGTTTCTTTCCGTTCGCTATTCCGTTGTTTTTTTCATTTTCTGGGACATACATCGTTCCGTAGATATATTTTCCGATTGTCACTGCGTTGGTTGGAGTCGGGGGTCTCAGGCACGTGTACGTATACACACAAGAAGAATCGATTCGCATTCCTGAAGGAGAAGAGTTGATTGACTTGTCGCTCTCGCCCTCCATAAATAACCAAAATAGCATTTCTCGAATATGAATCCGAATCGAAGACGACAACAAAGGGTAGCTCATGTCTGTCAACAAATGTGGAGCGCTCGGGAGTTGAGTGGCATGCTTACACAGTATGGGGCTTAACTAGATGTTTGGGCAAACAATAACTATGTTTTCGCTATTGTCAGCTTGGTGGTCAAGATGAGTTCTGCTAAGATTTCTGGACCTCTCGACGACGATTGGAATGCTATTTATTAAGATGTGACAAGACAAGACCATGGTGAATTAGAAACCTAACATTTCAAGAACCTCTTCGAAATAAACTGAATCAGATGATCAAGTCAACCCAGGAATTTCAAACATCTCACACCAACTGCTGCATTAAGAACGATTCATTTGGCATAAATGTCCAGGCATTATCGAACTGCAATTTTTCATGGAGTCATCTCGAAAGAAAGAGCTGACGCTTGGCATTTAAAAAAGTCGTTGAAATTTTCAGACTTTACGACTTTCGAAAATGCATTGGTTTGGGTAGTCATTGGGTAATAAAGACGAGAATGTTTCCCATTTGAAACGCGGTACTTAAGCGTTGAACGTGAATCTCGGGCCGGGCGAGTCATATATCCGACTGCCACCAGTTGTATGGCAGAGCGTGGGTCTGCAACACAATGCATAGTATGCTTGAGTGACTGTCCACGCTGACATGCGACATAAAGGCCCAAACAGAGCTAACGAAGCCAGTCTTTCTCATTCCGGAGTGCACCCAAGCATTAGCGCAGAACCTAAGGGATGAGCCGTGGAAAAGTAATATCACTTAAGCTCGGTAATCCTATTCCAGGCTCCCATGGGGTGGCCAAGATTATAGTCAATTGAGTGAAGTCTCCCTTATAAAAGGTGTCAAAATGAGACAAGTAAAAGCACACAAAGCAGAGCAAGCGTATATTGAAGGAAAACAATCATTGGTTTTGTGTAGTTGTCTATACCTATCCTCGGTTCCTTGGTTTCGACTTGCTCAGCATGTGCAGATTGGCTGGCGACGTGGTTGATGAGACTCGCTTTGTCAGAATGCCCACAATTTCTGTCACCAGGCATCCATTTCATAAACATAAACACACCGAGACTTTCGAATGGATCATTAGAAAAATACCAGCAGGGCGAGAACGCGTATGAAAATTCAAAATAAACTTTCGAATTCTATCCTAGGAATACAAGGCGGAAGTTAACCGCTAGTGTTTCAACATTTCGTTTTCAGAAAGAAATATTTCCAATCAAGGAATTAATGACGAATAACCGAGGGACCGACCAAATGATTTGAACCGTAACTTGGGTTAAGTGGAGTAGTGCTGGAAAAAAGCGAGCATAAGGGGATTTTAAACCGGGGGAAATACAGGGAGCTCGCAAAGGTTTGTAATACTTTCTGTTTTTAGAAGAACTTGCTTCTGGGCTGCACGAATCTACATTCCAGCGAGGCCATCATAATCAACAACTTAATAAAGCTTCAGATGTTAATCTGTCATACACGTGGCGGTAGTTTGATGCAACTTTTTACTCTACAGTTTTGGACAATGTGTGAATATTGCGAACATTTCCGCAAAGTTTGATGGTTCGATGACACGAATCGGTTGATTTTACTGCACACCGCGAGAGTTCAAATTTCGTCGCGAACACGAAAAGATGATAATTAAATTCAAATCTAACCATGTGGTGCAGCGACTAATTTGGGGTCATCAGATGTGAAGATTTTGCTACGCTCATCAAACATTTTTTGACCACCCGGACTCTCTTTACCGTCTTACACGCAGAACATGATAATGATTTTCAAATCCCTATTTGTTCCCTATTTGGTCCCTATTTGTTCCCTATTTGGTTCCTATTTGGTTCCTATTTAATCCCCGTTTGGTCCCTATTTGGTCCCCGTTTGGTCACTATTTAGTCCCTATTTGGTTCCTATTTAATCCCCGTTTGGTCCCTATTTGGTCCCCGTTTGGTCCCTATTTGGTCCCCGTTTGGTCCCTATTTGGTCCCCGTTTGGTCCCTATTTGGTCCCCGTTTGGTCACTATTTAGTCCCTATTTGGTCCCTATTTGGTCCCCGTTTGGTCCCTATTTGGTATCTATTTGGTTCTGGTTTGGTTCTGGTGTGGTACTGGCTGGCACGTCATATTGAAGATTAATAAGAGTTGCAACTTCGCTTTCAAAGTGAAAGTGAACACCCTAAGAGGCCTAAGAAGCTTACGGGTCATCATGTCCCATGGCCGTGGACCTGGCACTCGCTCCCTTCTCACGTCATCCATGGATTTGGAAAGTCAATTTCCTTTGCTTCCTGCCAGACGGGCCATGATAACAACTGGAATCAATTCCAGTTAGTCTCCGCAATTGTGTCCTCAGATAAAATATGTCGAGACTGTTTTGCTGGAAAGTAACATTCACGGTTTCCAAGCAAGATTCAGGACTGACAACGACCACGCAAGGTTGAAAGATAGGAGAGATTGTGCACTCAGTGCATGAGCAACAAGGCGATTGCGCGAAGATCGCGTCGAACGCAGCCGACACCACGAGGAATCATAGCCGCGGCACATCAAGCTCATTATTTGGCAAACAAATCGGCTCCAACCACATACACAACCAAGGCATGAACAGCGATCATCAATGGGCTACATCCTCTCTCCGGACAGTGAATGGACGCGCCATCGGCCACCCCGGTGTGTTGTATATATCTGAGTCTGACTGCCACCCCGGCGACAATCGGCCACATATCGCATGCAACTTGTCAGCCCCGCACGGAGCCCGTTGTGTGCTCCATTGGTTCAGATACTTGACGACACAACGGTCCGCGGTGAGGCTGCTAGGTGAGAATTTATGTCCCAAGTCCCGTGTGTCGGCGAGTAGAGTCAGCGGGCGCCCGCGCCTGAAAGCGATGCCGCCCAAGTGGCCGACTCGCGGGAAGGTTTGAGATTCATTGACTCTTTGTGCGGCGGCCTCTCAGTGGCATTGTTCGGCCACGCCGAGGTGGCCAAATGCCGGCATGGGGGGTCATGCGGACACAAGCGAAGCCGTGTTAGACAAGATATAAATAATCGCGAAATGATGTGATCCCTCTTCTTCAACGTTTCACTGTAAGCCAAAGAATGTATGGCGTCCATCATTTTGAGCGTGATTGTTTGTTGTGGTGTTTACCTCGTGGAACGGTGTTCGTTTGCAACGATATCCTTGTTTCATCTTCGATCCACACCCCGAACATGTGTAAACGAGAGAGTGTTTTCCGCGTTTTCCAAAAGTACCGAGTCTAGGGGCATTCTCTCCCTTCACGATGCCAAGTGTTTTTAACTTAATTTGCGACAAATACACCGGACGAAATGCGTGGCGGTCGCGATCGAATCGGCGCGTCGCACGCACCGAGCTCGTCGATTCACACGCATTTACCTCGCGCGTTCGCGACGCTTACTTAGCGTTGTTTGTCTAATTCTTGCCGTATTCTGCCGCATGTTAAGAACATCACTCACAGCCCTAAAGACACGGAGCTAATCATGATTGGCTAATACTATAACCATGGCTTATCAAATCTTCACCCCGAATTTCACGTAACGGCAACGGGGATATTTCAAACAAACAACTTCCATTCTACGTTATAAATGACGTCGGATAGAAAGAGAAAAACTCGCGAATAAAAGTGAAATCAAGAGAGACGAGACTAGCTTGTTTGTCTGCTAAATGTACGCGGTCCCCAGCTGCAAGCGATATCGAAAACCCGCGGACGAACGTTCAAGCTTCACGGTGCGTTTGCAATTTCTGAGGCTCCGGCATGAAAATCACCATCTTCTTTTCAGGACGCATTACCCACGGCCGTCACTCGCTGCGCCCCGGTTTTTGGTTTATCGTGTCGCCAAGCGTGGTCCCCGTCCTGGCTTCCCTCCCATTGGCCGACGCCACCAGGCACAGCTGCACTAGCGTACGAATGGTAAATCAGCATCGACCGTGTCCATCATATTATGTTGGTAGGATCACATATTAGGCTGTGATTCTATAGCTGCGAACACATATAGAAGACAGGGCTAATGCATTACTTGTCCCCTATTGTGACCCTCCCTTACCAGCACTGCGCGTACAGCATCCTGGACGGGACCCTGGACGGGACGGGTGCGTACTTGAGATGGTCTGCAATGCATCTTTTCCGCTCCACACAAAATCTGAGAGTGTAACGAAAAGTAGAATCCGTCCGGCCGATTTGCGCCTTTGATTGCCCGACTCTATAGCAGTGCGATCGACGTCGTCCCTTGCGACGACAATAAACCATTCTAATTCCCTTTTATTACTCTACTAAGCACACAAAGATTTCCGTAGTAATCTAACACATTCCTCAAAGCAATCTCAGATCTAGAGCGTTTCATGCTCGAATTTCCGTCAAAATGCAAGACATTTATTTATTTTCTACATTTTATTATGCAGTTGGTACCAAGCTTTAATAAAAAAAAGGTAGGGGAGGAGGGTTCTAGTTGTCTCAAAATCTATCTATGTGTGCATATCTTCTAGAAAAATAAAGTTATTCTTAGGTTATATGTTTTTTATTTATTAATACACATTTGGTTATAATGTCAATTTATTTGCGATTTATTAGACCGACAGTTGAATTGCTATGTCTCTTCGTTGACCTAAAAATGTTTGAGACTTTTAACCCCACGTGTGGGTCAAGTTGTCTCACACACTGATGCTAGTTGTCTCAGACACTGAGGCTAGTTGTCTCACACACTGAGGCTAGTTGTCTCAGACACTGATGCTAGTTGTCTCAGACACTGAGGCTAGTTGTCTCACACACTGAGGCTAGTTGTCTCAGACACTGATGCTAGTTGTCTCACACGCTGAGGCTAGTTGTCTCAGACACTGAGGCTAGTTGTCTCAGACACTGATGCTAGTTGTCTCACACACTGAGGCTAGTTGTCTCACACACTGAGGCAAGTTGTCTCAGACACTGAGGCAAGTTGTCTCAGACACTGAGGCTAGTTGTCTCAGACACTGAGGCTAGTTGTCTCAGACACCGAGGCTAGTTGTCTCAGACACTGATGCTAGTTGTCTCAGACACTGATGCTAGTTGTCTCAGACACTGAGGCTAGTTGTCTCAGACACTGAGGCTAGTTGTCTCAGACACTGATGCTAGTTGTCTCAGACACTGAGGCTAGTTGTCTCAGACACTGAGGCTAGTTGTCTCAGACACTGAGGCTAGTTGTCTCAGACACTGATGCTAGTTGTCTCAGACACTGAGGCTAGTTGTCTCAGACACTGAGGCTAGTTGTCTCAGACACTGATGCTAGTTGTCTCAGACACTGAGGCTAGTTGTCTCACACACCGAGGCTAGTTGTCTCAGACACTGATGCTAGTTGTCTCAGACACTGAGGCTAGTTGTCTCAGACACTGAGGCTAGTTGTCTCACACACTGAGGCTAGTTGTCTCAGACACTGAGGCTAGTTGTCTCACACACTGAGGCTAGTTGTCTCAGACACTGAGGCTAGTTGTCTCAGACACTGAGGCTAGTTGTCTCAGACACTGAGGCTAGTTGTCTCAGACACTGAGGCTAGTTGTCTCAGACACTGAGGCTAGTTGTCTCAGACACTGATGCTAGTTGTCTCAGACACTGAGGCTAGTTGTCTCAGACACTGAGGCTAGTTGTCTCAGACACTGAGGCTAGTTGTCTCAGACACTGATGCTAGTTGTCTCAGACACTGAGGCTAGTTGTCTCAGACACTGATGCTAGTTGTCTCAGACACTGAGGCTAGTTGTCTCAGACACTGAGGCTAGTTGTCTCAGACACTGAGGCTAGTTGTCTCAGACACTGATGCTAGTTGTCTCAGACACTGAGGCTAGTTGTCTCAGACACTGAGGCTGGTTGTCTCAGACACTGAGGCTAGTTGTCTCAGACACTGAGGCTAGTTGTCTCAGACACTGATGCTAGTTGTCTCACACGCTGAAGCTAGTTGTCTCAGACACTGATGCTAGTTGTCTCAGACACTGAGGCTAGTTGTCTCAGACACTGAGGCTAGTTGTCTCAGACACTGAGGCTAGTTGTCTCACACACTGAGGCTAGTTGTCTCAGACGCTGAAGCTAGTTGTCTCAGACACTGAGGCTAGTTGTCTCAGACACTGAGGCTAGTTGTCTCAGACACTGAGGCTAGTTGTCTCAGACACTGATGCTAGTTGTCTCAGACACTGAGGCTAGTTGTCTCACACACTGAGGCTAGTTGTCTCACACACTGAGGCTAGTTGTCTCAGACACTGAGGCTAGTTGTCTCAGACACTGAGGCTAGTTGTCTCAGACACTGAGGCTAGTTGTCTCAGACACTGAGGCTAGTTGTCTCACACACTGAGGCTAGTTGTCTCAGACACTGAGGCTAGTTGTCTCACACTGAGGCTAGTTGTCTCACACACTGAGGCTAGTTGTCTCAGACACTGAGGCTAGTTGTCTCAGACACTGAGGCTAGTTGTCTCAGACACTGAGGCTAGTTGTCTCACACACTGAGGCTAGTTGTCTCAGACACTGAGGCTAGTTGTCTCAGACACTGAGGCTAGTTGTCTCAGACACTGAGGCTAGTTGTCTCACACTGAGGCTAGTTGTCTCACACACTGAGGCTAGTTGTCTCACACGCTGAGGCTAGTTGTCTCACACACTGAAGCTAGTTGTCTCAGACACTGATGCTAGTTGTCTCAGACACTGAAGCTAGTTGTCTCAGACACTGATGCTAGTTGTCTCAGACACTGAGGCTAGTTGTCTCAGACACTGAGGCTGGTTGTCTCAGACACTGAGGCTAGTTGTCTCAGACACTGAGGCTAGTTGTCTCAGACACTGAGGCTAGTTGTCTCAGACACTGAGGCTAGTTGTCTCAGACACTGAGGCTAGTTGTCTCAGACACTGATGCTAGTTGTCTCACACACTGAGGCTAGTTGTCTCAGACACTGATGCTAGTTGTCTCAGACACTGAGGCTGGTTGTCTCAGACACTGAGGCTAGTTGTCTCAGACACTGAGGCTAGTTGTCTCAGACACTGAGGCTAGTTGTCTCAGACACTGATGCTAGTTGTCTCAGACACTGATGCTAGTTGTCTCAGACACTGAGGCTAGTTGTCTCAGACACTGAGGCTAGTTGTCTCACACACTGAGGCTAGTTGTCTCAGACACTGATGCTAGTTGTCTCACACACTGAGGCTAGTTGTCTCAGACACTGAGGCTAGTTGTCTCAGACACTGAGGCTAGTTGTCTCAGACACTGAGGCTAGTTGTCTCAGACACTGAGGCTAGTTGTCTCAGACACTGAGGCTAGTTGTCTCACACACTGAGGCTAGTTGTCTCAGACACTGAGGCTAGTTGTCTCAGACACTGAGGCTAGTTGTCTCAGACACTGAGGCTAGTTGTCTCACACACTGAGGCTAGTTGTCTCAGACACTGAGGCTAGTTGTCTCACACACTGAGGCTAGTTGTCTCAGACACTGAGGCTAGTTGTCTCACACACTGAGGCTAGTTGTCTCAGACACTGAGGCTAGTTGTCTCAGACACTGAGGCTAGTTGTCTCAGACACTGAGGGTAGTTGTCTCAGACACTGATGCTAGTTGTCTCACACACTGAGGCTAGTTGTCTCACACACTGAGGCTAGTTGTCTCAGACACTGATGCTAGTTGTCTCAGACACTGATGCTAGTTGTCTCAGACACTGATGCTAGTTGTCTCAGACACTGATGCTAGTTGTCTCAGACACTGAGGCTAGTTGTCTCAGACACTGAGGCTAGTTGTCTCAGACACTGATGCTAGTTGTCTCAGACACTGAGGCTAGTTGTCTCAGACACTGAGGCTAGTTGTCTCAGACACTGAGGCTAGTTGTCTCAGACACTGAGGCTAGTTGTCTCAGACACTGAGGCTAGTTGTCGCAGACACTGATGCTAGTTGTCTCAGACACTGAGGCTAGTTGTCTCAGACACTGAGGCTAGTTGTCTCACACACTGAGGCTAGTTGTCTCAGACACTGAGGCTAGTTGTCTCAGACACTGAGGCTAGTTGTCTCAGACACTGAGGCTAGTTGTCTCAGACACTGAGGCTAGTTGTCTCAGACACTGAGGCTAGTTGTCTCACACACTGAGGCTAGTTGTCTCAGACACTGAGGCTAGTTGTCTCAGACACTGAGGCTAGTTGTCTCAGACACTGAGGCTAGTTGTCTCAGACACTGAGGCTAGTTGTCTCACACGCTGAGGCTAGTTGTCTCAGTGAGAAATTTCGTCTTGTGATCATATAATTAATTTAATTAAAATCTGCATCAGTTACTTTATGACAATACCGAGTCAATGTTCGATAATTCATGTCAAAATATTTTGCCACTTTTTCCTGCAACACAAATTGAGCAGCGCGTAACATGACATCGGGTGCTACCAGCCCCCGATGAATTAATTTTTATAAACTCGTTATAAACTCGTAATTGGTAAATTTTTGTTAATTGGTTCTGTAAAAAAGTAGAAAAAATCAATTACTTACTAAACAAACAAAATGAACTTATACTGAAAGCTACTTCTGGGGTTATGTCATTCTGTGACAACTAGACCCATCATAGACTTTCAGCTTTACATTTAAAATTAATATGCTTCTCGTGCATAAATTCATCATATAAGAAAAATTATAAACAGACAATATGTTTGCTTAAAAGAATTAAAAGAATATGAAATAACTTAGCAGCAGAAAAGTTACTAACCACTCTTCAAAACAAACAATCTCTTCCAGGAGTGTGAATTATGCACCGAAACGAATGACATTTTCAGAATAGTAAGATATTTAGAGACCGAAATAACCCGGATCAGTATTTTGCTTCTGGGACCATTTGGAGTCGAGATTTGAACTCTGAGACAACTTGCCCCTGAGACTTTTAGACCCCTCCTTCCTCCACTACAGTTTTTTTTACACGTAGGGGAGACTGGGGCAAGTTGTTACAGGGGCAAGTTGTTACAATCGACTTTAAAAATAGGGGATTTGAAATATCGCGGTGTCATTAATATCAGTGCTTGCTATTTGGTCGCTCGTCAGTCTGAAACTGCAAAACTAGTCCGAAGCGCCGAAGTACGGAAATTATTGGAGATAAAACGATTTTATCACCACAAGATTAGATCTGTATTTTTATTTTTTCCTTCCCAGCTGTTTAATTTTAATGCAATCCCCAAATGAGTTGTGTTACCTGTTAGCCCCACATTTTCTTGTAATGCCAATAGTTATTTCCGGGCTGATATTCAAATAGGTCGTGAAATAATAGCACTAATGTAATTGAAGTGCTACTGGGGCTAGTTGTTACTGTTCATTTCTTGTGTGGGTCTGGACATGATGTGAGATTATGGGACACACCTTTTCTATTTTAGGCTGGATTTATTTTTGGGTTTCATATTCCGTTTGTACAAAATATAATATGATTGTTTCCATTATATCTCCAGGTTATAAAATGCGAATTTATTGGAGGAAGATTGACATATTGACATAATTTGAGATGAGAAGCGAACAGCGCCAACGAACGTCAACAAGAACTGTCCTCCGGAGGAGGACGACGAAGACTGCGTTTGTTTTGTCTATTCTCAACTCTTCTCCAAATCAGGCCCCGCAGAACTAGACTGGATTCAGTGCATTCAGTGTTCGACTTGGGCGCATGTGAAGTGTATTGTATTCACACCAGAATATATTTGTGTAGATTGCATGTAAGCGATTGATAAAGTTGAATGTTGATTCAGTAAATATCACATTTCACTTAAAAAATAAAACCTCGTATGCATTATTTATTAAACATTATTTATAATCAGCTCATTTTTGTTATTCCCCTATTAACTAGGTACTGTATCAACTAGCCCCTGACCTGTAACAACTTGCCCCAGTCTCCCTTATTACAAATTGTCAGTATTGTAAAAAATTAAAAACCATCGAGTTTAAAGCCATTTAAAAACAGAGATATTCTCGGACAAGACTTTTCATGTCAACACTGATTTCATTCTTTGAATTTCAAGAACATTCTAAAAGCAATGCATGATCTGTAACGCGTTCGACGCCGCGCCAGTTCGTGCATGTCGGATGGTGCCTGAAGAAATGTTGGAGATGTTCTGTTGTCTGCAATCATTTCGCATTTAAGAAATGGGACCGATTAAAGGACCTCATTTTTCCGCGATTATTGTCCGTCGCAATCGATTTTCCCTGGGAAACACCTGATTATCGCCGACACTTGCAAGAGTCGGCGCGGCTTTCCCCCGTCCCAGTGAATGTGGTGACGAGTGGGTGAAGAATATCCTCCTTAGCGCTGCACTGTTGCACCGTTGCACCGTTGAGTGCAGGTTATAGGTAGAGAAACAACGTCAACGTCAACGTCTCTGCGTGAAAGATGGCCGCCAAATGACTACCTTACCCACAAAAATGCAGAGTACCGGAACATTACGTTAAGTGGAGCCACTGTCGTGTGAATTTTAATTTCGATATTTCTCGTAGGTTAACTCGCTTTTGAGACTTTTCATGCTTAAAAAATCTCCATCAATGTTTACCTCAACGATTGATACACACGTAACGATATTGCAACACATCATAATTACCATAACCATTATTATAAATATTATTAATAACAAAATGTATTAAATTATAGATAAGTAAGCTAGACCTAAATGATCCACCATATTTTTGGATAGCCGTCGATTTTTAAATAAATTGATTTTCTATGTCGACTTGTGTTGCTATCATATAAATTTTGTTGCTTTGCTGCGGACATTTTGCCTTGTAGACGCTGTCCAATTAGGACATCGACCAACTTGTGATTCAAAATTTGATTTATTTTCTAATGCGAGATTATTTACTTATTAAAGGCAATTGAAGAACGCCTTAATACGTCCGATTGTTTGAAGGCACTCCTGTTAGATGGTGGAACTGTTTGCTAAATATTGGCAAACACCAACCAAACCAATCAATCTTAGACCAACGAAAAGAACACACATTACATGACAATCTCTGCACGTTTTACATTAAAAGTTAGGCAATTTATCAGCGTTCTTGATGTCAGGAAACTTGACCAGTGACTACCAGAGCCCCGTTGCTAACCGTGGGGTAGCCATGTGCGTGTGCGTGTGCGTGTGCGTGTGCGTGTGCGTGTGCGTGTGGCATATGACGCACCGGCTCCGAGACGTTCGATCCTCGGGGACCCGTGACGTCATGACTGCTGCGTCGCTCGCTCAGCTGTCCAGCATCCCACACAGGAACATGATCCGCAGCGTCTTCATTTCATCCTCCGAGATGTTGACTTTCATCCGCGGGAGTCTGGACCCAGCGTCAGCACGTGACTCGCCGGGCAAACACTCGGCACAAAGACGACGCTTGAAAGCGAACGAAACTAGTTTTGTAGTTGACGTCAAAATGCCACAGGGACCTATGATAGGGTCAGACCTATGATAGGGTCAGACCTATGATAGGGTCAGACCTATGATAGGGTCAGACCTATGATAGGGTCAGACCTATGATAGGGTCAGGCCTATGATAGGGTCAGACCTATGATAGGGTCAGACCTATGATAGGGTCAGACCTATGATAGGGTCAGACCTATGATAGGGTCAGACCTATGATAGGGTCAGACCTATGATAGGGTCAGACCAATGATAGGGTCAGGCCTATGATAGGGTCAGACCTATGATAGGGTCAGACCTATGATAGGGTCAGACCAATGATATGGTCAGACCTATGATAGGGTCAGACCTATGATAGGGTCAGACCTATGATAGGGTCAGACCTATGATAGGGTCAGACCTATGATAGGGTCAGACCTATGATAGGGTCAGACCTATGATAGGGTCAGACCAATGATAGGGTCAGACCTATGATAGGGTCAGACCTATGATAGGGTCAGAACTATGATAGGGTCAGACCTATGATAGGGTCAGACCTATGATAGGGTCAGACCTATGATAGGGTCAGACCTATGATAGGGTCAGACCAATGATAGGGTCAGGCCTATGATAGGGTCAGACCTATGATAGGGTCAGACCTATGATAGGGTCAGGCCTATGATAGGGTCAGACCTATGATAGGGTCAGACCTATGATAGGGTCAGGCCTATGATAGAGTAAGACCTATCTGAGAAAATAAGGGCTAGTTTCAATTGAAAAATATAAAAAATAAAATGTGAATAAAAAAAATGTGTTTAGAGTTTATTCATAGGGTTGCCTGTGCTTAAAATAAAAAATATATATTATGAAATCGCGTGCCTACCTTCACTGAACTCTTCCTGTGCTTCATGGGGAACAATTGCCACATTTTAGGGAACACTGTTTATTTATTTATTTATTGCCACAAAAGAACATTTTTTATGTTTTAGGGCTAAGAGCAGAACACAGACAAAACAGACACAATTATAAGAAGCAATTTACAAATTTACCTTTATTCAATGCATAGTCTCATCATCTCATGTCGCATGTGATTATTATATTATATTTTTATAGTTTTCTTAAGAGACCGTACAAGTATTTAATAATTTTTGATTTTAAAGAAAGATTTGATAAATCATGAATGACACCTTTTTGAAAGCTAGCGTCATTTTTTTTTCGAAATTTTCATCTTGGCCACATTAGAATTCACAGAGTTTCCACAACGCAGTGACCCCGAGTGACATAAGCGGCAAATTTCAAATAAAATAAATGGGTGTCAACGAATGAAATGGTCAATACTATTTTGTTTATGATTATGTATTCTGTTTAAACCACATTGCCCACTCCCTCAAAATCTGCAGCAGCCGTCAGGCAGCGGCCGTCAGGCAGCGGGTACTGCAAGCTTACAATGAAATACTAATCAGAAAAACAGAGATATTAAATAATAGGTCAAATCTAGTTTGATGACATAAATGCAGTCAGCAACTTGAAGCTAGTTTGATGATATAAATGCAGTCAGCAACTTGAAGCTAGTTTGATGATATAAATGCAGTCAGCAACTTGAAGCTAGTTTGATGATATAAATGCAGTCAGCAACTTGAAGCTAGTTTGATGATATAAATGCAGTCAGCAACTTGAAGCTAGTTTGATGATATAAATGCAGTCAGCAACTTGAAGCTAGTTTGATGATATAAATGCAGTCAGCAACTTGAAGCTAGTTTGATGATATAAATGCAGTCAGCAACTTGAAGCTAGTTTGATGATATAAATGCAGTCAGCAACTTGAAGCTAGTTTGATGATATAAATGCAGTCAGCAACTTGAAGCTAGTTTGATGATATAAATGCAGTCAGCAACTTGAAGCTAGTTTGATGATATAAATGCAGTCAGCAACTTGAAGCTAGTTTGATGACATAAATGCAGTCAGCAACTTGAAGCTAGTTTGATGATATAAATGCAGTCAGCAACTTGAAGCTAGTTTGATGATATAAATGCAGTCAGCAACTTGAAGCTAGTTTGCTGATATAAATGCAGTCAGCAACTTGAAGCTAGTTTGATGATATAAATGCAGTCAGCAACTTGAAGCTAGTTTGATGATATAAATGCAGTCAGCAACTTGAAGCTAGTTTGATGATATAAATGCAGTCAGCAACTTGAAGCTAGTTTGATGATATAAATGCAGTCAGCAACTTGAAGCTAGTTTGATGATATAAATGCAGTCAGCAACTTGAAGCTAGTTTGCTGACAGTAAAGTGCTGACGCGGCAAATCGCTGACTGTTTTCTCCCCGCGTTACACTTGAACTTCTTGTCCGCCGAGTTCCACCATTTTGCAATCACAATTTTATACCTAAACACACGAGTTTATTTTTGTAATTTTACGGCAGAAAGAAGTTATTTTGATAATAATTTTGATAATTGATCTGCTGTAGCTTGAAACACTTGTTTGATATCTGTTTACCCTCAAAGATGTTTAGGTATTCAACGAAATAAAATCCGAATCTTGTGGGGGCTTACCGGAGACATCAGTTCCTCATTAGGAACGTGTTTAAAATACTCTAAATTAATTCAAACTAGTAATCAAAAGTACAAGTTAAGAGATTGAAGATTAGCACTAAAAAGCCATCAAATATTTCTTAACCTGTTACGGTTTCCTATTTAATTTTGATACATTTTGTAGAAGAATATTATTTGTTTAGCTAATTATTCGACAATATAGACCATTACTGTTAGGTTATAAAAACAAGTTTATATTTAACATTATTATTATTGTTTTCTATCATTAATTATAATTTGTATTTTTGTTCATTTTACCTTAGAAAACCTTTAGAAATCCTTAAGAAATCAGTCTGTACATTCTGTTTAAGGTATACCCTATCTTCATTATAAGAATTTTAAGATTTTAATACAAAATAAATAAAAAAAAAAATAAAATATGTATTCATATTTTTGAGTCTGTGTGCATATTTATAATATTTCAATTTAAGATCGGCATGCTGTCGACATCGTCTACCTGTGCGGACATACGTCACATGTCTGTCGCCGCATCGGGACACGTCTTGATAGTCGATCACGCCAGTGTGATTTTTAATCTCCAACCTAAATCAAATCGTCGCTTCTTTTGGGCAGCGGCGGCGGCGGCGTTGTTCGGGGCAAGTCGATGAATGGTGGCAAGAGAATGTCACAGTTTCTAAGAAACAACTTTTCACGCTCGGTTATGTTCGGGATTCGGGCGACTTTGAAGTCGGTGGTCGACCATCTGGGGGGTCGAGGCCCACCACGTCAGTGACGTATGGTGCTTTCCTGGGCCAGCTGGCGCATTCAATTAGCCGTCATGCTCATTACGAAGGGGTGGCCTTACACCCCCCCCCCCCCCCCCCCCCACAAACAACCACCAAGTGAGTTGTGAACCTTCTTACATCTGGACGTCTCAGACTGTAGTTGTGATAATGGTGGCTGTATTTTGCAAAAAAAACCACATCACCCCAAAGTGTGAATGGGGTGCCGATTAATGGGGACCATTTGGTCCTGTCATTCGACCTGTGCCATTAATACTTTAAAGTAGTTGTAAATGTTCGGTGCAGCATGTGTTCTGGAAAGTATCTGCTACGATGTGGAGAGTTGCAATGAATGATGATGATCCACGTACCAAGCTCTGTGTGTCTGTGTGAATGTACCTGCATTCAAGGAAGTGGAAACACGATGGAATTAAAAAGTCTCTGTGTAATTACATTGATCTGCGGAGAAAGTCCATCGCGATATCCAAGTGTGTGTGTGTTTATGTGGCGGTAATTGCCGGTGTGATATTCGAGTCTGATCCACGATTGTGATACTAAATGTGGAAACGTATTGTCGGCGCTCGCAACATCTCGCCGTGCGCCGACCACTTCTTGACGCCCCCCCCCCCCCCCTCCACCACCCTCCTTGTGCTGTCATTACTCATTGGCGACGACCAATTACCAGCGCATGTCCACGGTCTTCACTGCAGTGCGTCCGGGGACTCGCTCGGCTTCGAACCCCGGATTAAGGTCACTAAAATGGGCGAATCGAGGCAAATATCTCTCTTGATTTCGCGAGGAAAATAATTGTTGTCCACTGCGATGTTACAGAGTTTAAGAATGGAAGGATCTTAACTTTCATGGAAGTGTCTTTCATATATGAGTCTTGGTTTCCAAGCCATGCAAGTCGAGGCAGTCACCTACGACTTACAAGCAGTGTTATTAGTAAGGGATTAGATTAAAAAGTTTGCTCTTTATTTCGGGGAGAGTTTTGACTAAAACTCACGACTAAAGAAAATCCGATGAAACGTTATTTGAATATGAACCAACGATGGAAACGTTAATTTCAGGCAAGCAAATAATTCAGCAAGAAATTTAAACGTCAAGACGTCAAAAAAGAAAAGAAAATAAAGTGCCGTCGCGACGTCCAACTGGCAGGACGCCGTTGACCGGGAGGCGTCGCAAGTTTGCAGAGATCGCCTAGTCAAGGCGTGGATATCTCCGCCCTTCACCTGTTTTAGGGTGAGAGTTTAGAGTGGAGGCTAAGACTGGATGGATCAACCATCAATGTACATGATGACAAATGTAATGACAGTGTCCGTTTTTAGTTCGACAATGATTTAGATTTTATATGATGCTAAGAAATGTCAAATCATTAACACAAAACATTATGAAGATATCTTGGAAATACTGGCATGGTATTGTGGGTAGGTTCTTGGGACAATGGTAAATGATGTTTGAACTCACATTTTTCGATGTATATATATTTATATAAACTTTATTGCCATCTCTAGTAAATACAGGAATAGAAGAGAGTCATAATTGATAATGACAATAGTGCTATGGTACAAAATAAATTTTAGTTGCTGACATGAATAGGTTGGTCAATATAATTGACTGGATACAAGTTATTATTATTAGAGGAGTTGTTCGATATGTAATCATTACTGAACATTTCGCTGGTGATTAATTACAATTTTACAATCTAGGTTTGCCAGACCGAACCTCTTCGACGATAGCCTCCAACTGCCTGTTCTTTCATCGCAGACAAGACAAGGCATCGAGCTCATTTTAAAAACACTGGGCTATCAACAATATAAATTATAATAAATAAATAACGAATCATATTACTTCTTACAAAATTACAACAAAAAACAGCGTCGAATAACACAAAATAAATACATTTTAGTTCCAAGAAAAATTGCAATCGATGTTGTTGTAGGGCCTAGCGACTCACTCTGCCGCACGGCATGTTGGCAGCCATGGAGGTGCAGTTGTGTGCAGTGATGGTAACCAGACGTGGCTTCAGACGGCGAGTATCGCTTCAATCCACTCTGCCGCACGGCATGTTGGCAGCCATGGAGTTCACTTGTGTGCAGTGAGGGTAACCAGACTTGGCAATGCACTCAATGCACTCTGCCGCACGGCATGTTGGCAGCCATGGAGGTGCAGTTGTGTGCAGTGAGGGTAACCAGACTTGGCAATGCACTCAATGCACTCTGCCGCACGGCATGTTGGCATCCATGGAGTTCAGTTGCCCGAAATAAGGGTAACCAGACTTGGCTTCAGACGGAGAGTGAGGGGCAAGCGTTGCGGCTGCGTAGTGCGGAGACCCACTACCGAAGAGGCTGTAACCAGACAAAGAAATGCCGCAGTCAGTATCGGCCATCACCGGACATGTTTTCTGATACCAAAGTCACATTTGGGGCAAAAGGGTTATTATAGAAGGCACTGTCGACATTGAAATTTCATACTACAAGATTCAATGGTTGTTAGTCCTGATCGTCTTTCGTATGCTCGTGTTGGCTTGTGGTCTTTGGTATATATCAGAATTTCTCCAATAGCTAGAGCACGTCGAAGGACAGGTCATGGAGCACTCCGAACGTATTTGGAAATAGGCCGCGGTCCTGTCGTCCCCCTGGACTCCAGCCAACATCGTCGCGTTCCTTGTGGTTCCCGTGGATCGGCCCGCGATGGCCTGACATGCACCGCGATCAACAATGCCCCAAGAAAGAGAATGACGCCATGCCACAGACGGCATTGTGAGCAGTGTTGGGTTCAATTTCTCTGGCATCACTTCCATAGGTCCGTGTGATCCTCTGAGATGCAGCAAAGCCGCCGGTCGGGCCTAATAGCCAGAAGTAGCTCTGCTGATTACCAACATCGACACAACTTAACCATTGGTTTGCTCGCTCGGAATTACACGTCTTGCCAGTTCGCTTTGATCACGCAGCGGTTATTAGGCATTCGGTAGCTGATATTAAAGCTTTCGATGTGCTTTGCCCCGGCCGGCCAGCACCCACTCTCTGGTCTCTATCGAGTATAAACACAAACCGGTAGCAAAAAATATTCAATTCCAATGACATGAATTACTGGGGCCGCCGTGGATGCCCTTTTTATTACTACTGGCTTTAATGGTAGGTTCGATGAAGACCTCATCTGACTCAACAATCCTGTTGCCACACCACGTTAGGCACGAGATCTGTGACCAGTGGCGTGAGATCGAAACTCTGGAGCCGAATCGCTCAGGTCACTTTGAGCCAGAAGGGTGTTCAGGGTGATTGGCAAATGTAGCAGGATCAAGGAGGCCCGTCCTGTCAAGCGCAATCATTACATACGCAATTGTTTGTAGTTAAACGTCATCAATGCACTGCAAGGTTTAAGCGTTGAGTGCAGGTTATAGGTAGAGACAGAACGTCAATGTTACAGTCTCTGCGTGAAAAATGACTACCTTACCGACAAAAATGCAGAGTACCGGAACATCACGTTAAGTGGAGCCTCTGTCGTGTGAAATTTAATTTCGATATTTCTCGTAGGTTACTCGCTTTTTAATATCGTTACGTGTTTATCAATCGTTGAGGTAAACATTGATGGAGATTTTTTTAACATGAAAAGTCTCAAAAGCGAGTTAACCTACGAGAAATATCGAAATTAAAATTCATACGACAGTGGCTCCACTTAACGTGACGTTCCGGTACTCTGCATTTTTGTCGGTAAGGTAGTCATTAGGCGGCCATCTTTCACGCAGAGACTGTAACATAGACGTTGTGTCTCTACCTAGAACCTGCACACTCAACGGTTTAACATTAACGTTCTGTCTCTACCTAGAACCTGCACACTCAACGGTTTAACATTAACGTTCTGTCTCTACCTAGAACCTGCACACTCAACGGTTTAACATTAACGTTCTGTCTCTACCTAGAACCTGCAAACTCAACGGTTTAACATAAACGTTCTGTCTCTACCTAGAACCAGCACACTCAACGGTTTAACATTAACGTTCTGTCTCTACCTAGAACTTGCACACTCAATGGTTTAACATTAACGTTCTGTCTCTACCAAGAACCTGCACACTCAACGGTTTAACATTAACGTTCTGTCTCTACAAGGGGTTAGTTTGTTTAAGGCTTTCAAGTAAAAAATGTAAAGAAATGGATTTACGGTTACACTCTGATGGGGACAGGCAAAGGGTTATTTAACACTAGACATAAAATTAACTATAAACTGGATAAACCAGCTTTTCAAAATTATAAAAGGGGGCCCACCTATGCGGGTTGTGAGCTTTATAGGGCGTTGCCGGCGGATCTTCAAATCAAAAAGGACAAGAAATTCAAAATTGTGCTCAAGAATTTTCTACTTGAAAAATGTTTTTATACTGTAAAAGATTTTGTATTGTATAAGGTAGAGACAATGAAAAATTATAGTGAAAATGTAAATATTATAGTACCTAAAAATGTTGCTATGGATACATAAGACGTATATGTTGTTTAAAATGCCTTGTGTTTTCCCCAAACAAAATCGTGGATACAAGATGAGTCAATGGATGTTTTCGGAACAAACCAGTGAAACATTTTTTTTCGTGTGGAAAAATTAAAAACAAAAAAATTGTAAACATAATAAGCAAATAATTTTAATCTGCATTTCTGAAATCTCAATATCACTTCGGAACCTTTATGGAACCTTTAAGGAACCGAAAAGAACCCATGATTTAATAAGGGTTCCGGTTCCGGTTCCGGTTCTTGGAAATTAATAATAACGGTTCTGGTTCCGGTTTCGGTTCCAAGAAAATACGGGTTTTTTCGGGTTCCGGTTCCGGTTTCGGTTCCGGTTCGGGTCCCTGCCTAGAACCTACACACTCAACGGTTTAACATTAACGTTCTGTCTCTACCTAGAACATGCACACTCAACGGTTTAACATTAACGTTCTGTCTCTACCTAGAACCTGCACACTCAACGGTTTAACATTAACGTTCTGTCTCTACCTAGAACCTGCACACTCAACGGTTTAACATTAACGTTCTGTCTCTACCTAGAACCTGCACACTCAACGGTTTAACATTAACGTTCTGTCTCTACCTAGAACCTACACACTCAACGGTTTAACATTAACGTTCTGTCTCTACCTAGAACCTGCACACTCAACGGTTTAACATTAACGTTCTGTCTCTACCTATAACCTGCACACTCAACGGTTTACCATTAACGTTCTGTCTCTACCTAGAACCTGCACACTCAACGGTTTAACATTAACGTTCTGTCTCTACCTAGAACCTGCACACTCAACGGTTTACCATTAACGTTCTGTCTCTACCTAGAACCTGCACACTCAACGGTTTAACATTAACGTTCTGTCTCTACCTAGAACCTGCACACTCGACGGTTTAACATTAACGTTCTGTCTCTACCTAGAACCTGCACACTTAACGGTTTAACATTAACGTTCTGTCTCTACCTAGAACCTGCACACTCAACGGTTTAACATTAACGTTCTGTCTCTACCTAGAACCTGCACACTCAACGGTTTAACATTAACTTCCTGTCTCTACCTAGAACCTGCACACTCAACGGTTTAACATTAACGTTCTGTCTCTACCTAGAACCTGCACACTCAACGGTTTAACATTAACGTTCTGTCTCTACCTAGAACCTGCACACTCAACGGTTTAACATTAACGTTCTGTCTCTACCTAGAACCTGCACACTTAACGGTTTAACATTAACGTTCTGTCTCTACCTAGAACCTGCACACTCAACGGTTTAACATTAACGTTCTGTCTCTACCTAGAACCTGAACACTCAACGGTTTAACATTAACATTCTGTCCCTACCTAGAACCTGCACACTCAACGGTTTAACATTAACTTCTGAGTTAAAGTTCCGGTTCCTGTGTATCAGACTACAAGATGTGCACCCCGACGTTACCTCGTGGGTCCAGGCCACACATTTGACAGTTCGAGTCAGCGGCCAAGGTCCGCCTGACTGCTACCGGTTGTTATTAGAGCTCGATAATAATTAACTCCCTGAGCAATCGTGACACGCAACTTAAGTATAGGTGCAGGTGCCGAGGTACATTAAATCACAAATTAATGAATTTTCATAGAAATTGTTTACAGTCTTCCTGCGCCTATGTTTCAATTACAGTCCGCGGTCATTTAATTATAGTTCCCATCATCAGTGCACGGTCTTGATTGGTTCGGTAGGAGGCAGGAAAAGATCGACTCAATAGCAATCTTATTTTTTGTTCGGTTACACAGTCGGTCTTTCATCATTTGAAAAGCAAATAGCTGGCAACACCGCGTGCACCACCTACAAATAGCTGGCAACACCGCGTGCACCGCCTACAAATAGCTGGCAACACCGCGTGCACCGCCTACAATAGCTGGCAACACCGCGTGCACCACCTACAAATAGCTGGCAACACCGCGTGCACCGCCTACAAGTAGCTGGCAACACCGCGTGCACCGCCTACAAATAGCTGGCAACACCGCGTGCACCGCGTGCACCGCCTACAAGTAGCTGGCAACACCGCGTGCACCGCCTACAATAGCTGGCAACACCGCGTGCACCGCCTACAAATAGCTGGCAACACCGCGTGCACCGCCTACAAATAGCTGGCAACACCGCGTGCACCGCCTACAAACAGCTGGCAACACCGCGTGCACCGCCTACAAATAGCTGGCAACACCGCGTGCACCGCCTACAAATAGCTGGCAACACCGCGTGCACCGCCTACAAATAGCTGGCAACACCGCGTGCACCGCCTACAAATAGCTGGCAACACCGCGTGCACCGCCTACAAGTAGCTGGCAACACCGCGTGCACCGCCTACAAATAGCTGGCAACACCGCGTGCACCGCCTACAAATAGCTGGCAACACCGCGTGCACCGCCTACAAGTAGCTGGCAACACCGCGTGCACCGCCTACAAATAGCTGGCAACACCGCGTGCACCGCCTACAAATAGCTGGCAACACCGCGTGCACCGCGTGCACCGCCTACAAGTAGCTGGCAACACCGCGTGCACCGCCTACAAATAGCTGGCAACACCGCGTGCACCGCCTACAAATAGCTGGCAACACCGCGTGCACCACCTACAAATAGCTGGCAACACCGCGTGCACCACCTACAAATAGCTGGCAACACCGCGTGCACCGCCTACAAGTAGCTGGCAACACCGCGTGCACCGCCTACAAATAGCTGGCAACACCGCGTGCACCGCCTACAAGTAGCTGGCAACACCGCGTGCACCGCCTACAAATAGCTGGCAACACCGCGTGCACCACCTACAAATAGCTGGCAACACCGCGTGCACCACCTACAAATAGCTGGCAACACCGCGTGCACCACCTACAAATAGCTGGCAACACCGCGTGCACCGCCTACAAGTAGCTGGCAACACCGCGTGCACCGCCTACAAATAGCTGGCAACACCGCGTGCACCGCCTACAAGTAGCTGGCAACACCGCGTGCACCGCCTACAAATAGCTGGCAACACCGCGTGCACCACCTACAAATAGCTGGCAACACCGCGTGCACCACCTACAAATAGCTGGCAACACCGCGTGCACCGCCTACAAATAGCTGGCAACACCGCGTGCACCACCTACAAATAGCTGGCAACACCGCGTGCACCACCTACAAATAGCTGGCAACACCGCCTACAAATAGCTGGCAACACCGCGTGCACCACCTACAAATAGCTGGCAACACCGCGTGCACCACCTACAAATAGCTGGCAACACCGCGTGCACCGCCTACAAGTAGCTGGCAACACCGCGTGCACCACCTACAAATAGCTGGCAACACCGCCTACAAATAGCTGGCAACACCGCGTGCACCGCGTGCACCGCCTGCAAGTAGCTGGCAACACCGCGTGCACTGCCTACAAGTAGCTGGCAACACCGCGTGCACCGCATGCACCGCCTACAAATAGCTGGCAACACCGCGTGCACCACCTACAAATAGCTGGCAACACCGCGTGCACCGCATGCACCGCCTACAAGTAGCTGGCAACACCGCGTGCACCGCCTACAATAGCTGGCAACACCGCGTGCACCGCCTACAAATAGCTGGCAACACCGCCTACAAATAGCTGGCAACACCGCGTGCACCTATATATTATCTCGAGTCGGACTACCCCTCCCCCAGCGCCCCCTTGTTTCTGCAGACCAGAGCATGGACCATCTGTTGCATCGACCGCACCGCAATGCACGGTCCACTTTATGTCATCCCCGATTTCGTTCTGTTTTCCACCGAAAGGGCATAAAACGCGGTCGGCGTGTGCTGCTCTCGACAATTACGCCTGCGCAGCTGCGCTCATGAACCAATTAGAAAACAAAGCCTGTCCGGTCGGTGCTTGTCCATGATGGATTCGATGCTCACTTGGTCAATTGGTAAAGAAACAAATCCATGATTGCTTACACTCACCTATAGTTGTCTGGCCAGGGTGCAGCCACCTCCTTGGCGCCTGCGCTCTGATGCCTGCTCCATGGCGCAGTCTGGTGGTGTGGTGGTGGCACTGCACAGTGCTGCGCAGAAAGCGCTGCTGCGCCCTGGTGGTGGTAGCTGGAGAACTGCGGCTGCGCACCCGAGGGCTCTGAGACGGGTGGACTTGGGTACGAGGACGTGTTGTACGCAGCCGCGTAGCCCGCAGCCGCTGCGTTTTGTTGCGCCTGCGCCCACGAGGACGTGTGGTCTGCGCGGTGGACAGAGGGAACAGAGGCTTACAACACGCCGAGCTATTAGTGTAAGAAGCCTGCAGAGACCGGTAGCTCGGTTCCCCTTTTAATTGAACTATCCCAACACCATGAATGACTCAGGAAAAACCTCCAGAAAGAATTCTTCTTTTTATTTGTCGATTCACGAGATTCACGGTAGAATTTTACATTAACGGTTAATAACTTTTGATGTTTTTCGGTTGGCTGCATGGGAACTAAAGCCTTCAGGATAGTTTTCTTTTGTAAAATTGATTAAATTCTTTTGTTACTTCTGACACTTTCGAAAACATTGCCGTTGATTTTTTGTTTGTTTTTTTACCCGGTTTTGTTGGCTACTTTCCGTTTTATCCGAGTTTTTCTTTTCTTGCCTTTGTGTGGCTGCCTGGTTGGTTGCGCGAGGGGGGCTCCTCCCCCCCTCCCCCCTCGCTAGCCGCTACAATTCGGCGTTTTGTGCATCATGCTGGTCATTAATACGGTGCAACAATTGTACCACTTGTTGCATCATTTCTCTTCAAGAAACAACCTCGAGACTTGCCATCGATTGCTAACTCCCTTGACTACCAGACGAAGCCAACGAACTTATCTTTAACTGTGACAAGACTGTACCTACTCTCATTGAACGCATATGATAATATTTAGTGCTGGAAATCACAAAGCGATTGCTCTCCATCAATATCAATTGCAAACAAAAAGCGGCCATTGCGCACCTTCTATAATGTGAAAATAATGCTAACTCGTATGCGGCTGAACCTCCTATACCATTCTTGCAAAGTAACATATGCATATCGCACAATGACAGTCCCCCCTCCGACGAGCATCCATTCTACACGCATAATAAGTCTTCTCCGGCAATTTAGTGAGCTTATACATCTGGCTGGCGATCAGCCAATGGGACTACACAACTCCGCCTCTTGCGTCTGATGGCCCCTGCACGCTATGTGTTTACTGAAACTGGTACTGGCATTAATAATGAACGCAGCCTTTGATTGATCTGTTACCCGCGCGCCCGACCCGCGATCTTCGGCGACAAAATACCGTCCTCCATCCTCCGGCAACGTCTTCACGATCGTTACCTGGGCCCAAGGAGTCGATCCCCTCACCTAACAGTTCCAGAAGATGACACAGTTAGACTTTCAGAGCGTAGCGATCGAATTATTGTATATGGTTGCTCTGAGGTCCTCGAGACGACATTACTGAATGATGATGTCTTAATTCTATCCGCTTCTCGCCAGGCTGGTTCGGTTACCCAACTGACACTTGCTGTTCGACATCGATCGCCGGAATGACGCACATCTCCGCCGGGAGGCATTCCATCATCAGCGTCGAAATCAACGCGAAATCACGTCTGACGCCAGCCCGTGAAACTCTTGGTGCTGGACAGTGGTTGGTGGTTACTCACGTTGCGGGTTAAAGCCGGCTGCCGCTTCTGACACGGCGTACTGTGGCTGGAACGCCGATTGTAGTGACATCGAGTTAAACGCGTTCAACTGTTGACTGTTTAACTGTTTCCTGAGTCGCGCCCGACGGTTGCTGAACCACACCTGGACGCGAGCCTCTGTCAGCTTCGTCCTGCGAAAGCAAAGCCAGACCGACTCTGTTAATGACTGGGGATCTGTGTTGTCAACCACAGGGTTCGTGTAATAAACGACCGTCTCGGAGTGCGCTTACTTTTGGGCGAGCTCCTCGCGCGTGTACACGTCCGGGTACTGTGTACGCTGGAACGCGCGTTCGAGTTCCTCCAGCTGATCACCGGAGAAGGTGGTGCGACTGCGACGCTGCTTCCTCTTGAGCGCGATCCCCGGCTCGGACTCTGTATCCGACTCGTCACCACTGCTGGGTCCTGGGGGTGGAAGCAACACATGCATGAGACAATGGACCGGCACTCCAGATCCCGGGCTCTGACTCTGTACCTGACTTGTCACCACTGCTGGGTCCTGGGGGTTGAAGCAAGACATGCATGAGGCAATGGACCGGCCTTCGAGGTTCCTGTCCGGTGCAAAAACCGCCGGCTTCTCGTCACGATCGCCGAGACGCATCTGTGGACGCTGCGATCACCGGCTTGTCTTGCACGTAGCATAGATTGGCAAGTGTTGACGGCTATTTTCCTTAAAATTATAGATTACTGCTGAGAAGCCCGCATTGTTTTCAAACATAAAGCATCGATCGAGACTAATCCTGATTAAAGAGTTTCAGTTGAAAAGCACGGTGTAACCAAACCGAAGCAAGTAAAAGTCGCCAAAGGATAGAAGTTTGTCTGAACGTAATTAAGCCGATTTGCCGGCGAATTTTGCCGGTGCTCGGCGAGTGGAATGATATAAATAGGCCGGCGGGTTTCAATCCCCTGCCAGCTCGATTCTGGGGCACTGAACGTCAACCTCCCGACGGGCCGTCCGCCGTGCAGAGGAACGATGATGGAAAGTGTTAATCATGTCCGATTGCTCGACCACACTACTAGACACAATAATCAATCAATTCTAATTCCCTTGATATTATTCTCGTGGCGAGTCGCCGAGGACCGATACTTTTGTATGCAGATCATTTAGGTAGATGCATATCTTTCATTAGAGCACATTTGATGGGTTGACTCCCTACGGCTGATGCCTCGACTGGCCCCCACTGCTAGATTTATGGGTGGGCTTCACGCCCTTTTGACACCCATAACTCACAAACTAATGTAAATGATATTTCATGTGGACTCGATTCATTTCATTCTCGGACGAGGAGCAGTCCGCGCCGAGCCGCGCAGAAATAACGTCGACCGTGTTCTCGCTTCAGTAGGATCTCGAGCGGAACATTTTGGTCAGTCACAAAGTTGTATCACATTCCCGTTGTTTGTGAAATAATATGCGACAACGCGCATTGATTGATCTCTACACGACCCGTCACTCAACGCAACATGCTTCAATTTATCACACAAATCACATGATCCACAAACTTGATTTAAAACAAATCAATCAGTTGGCAACCGGAACCACCAAACGTTGTGTTCATTTTGTTCCCAATGCTCGGATTATGACAAATAAGGTGTCACTGGTATCAGCGTCCTATTAGGCTCCCTAATAGCTTGTAACAGAGCCGCCGAGAAGCGTCACAATTAGGCTCCCTAATAGCTTGTATCGATGCCGATAGGGACGGTGTCGGGTTGCGAGCGGCTGTGAATGCCCCGGGACCCCCTGGAGGATGGTAGAAGCCGACGGCACGGCTCGGCCAGGCACCTGTTCACTAGCACTGCGCGGCTCCTTTGTCAGCGTCCTGGTTGCGCCTGGCACGTTCATCTCACCGGGAGGCGTGTGCTCGTGTTTGGACATATGGTGGCTAATTTCTCATTTACTGGACTCGTTCACTTCTCATGCTTTCTGGCGGCGCTCGTGGGGCAAAACGGTTCCGGGCGGTAGAATTAATTAGTGATTCGTGGCCGAATCAGTCAACGTCAGAGCTGGGGTCAGAGGGTGGAATGCACGAGTCCTGCTCCGGTTCTAGGGTGGAAGTCGGTCGGCATTTCATTTGTGTGATCCTTTGCACCCCCGAGACCGTGAAACAGTTCGTGTCGCGTTTCAAGCTTTTTAGTATTATTAATAATCGCCAAGCAATAAAGAGTTTTATGAGAGTTTTGAAAAGCCACACAGCTAACTTATATTTCCGCCCTTCCACTCTGTCGCACATAAAATGTTAAGTTAACTTGGCATAAAGACTCTGTAGTTTTACTCGCCGACCTTCTCTGGCCCTTCAACCCTGAGCGACGCCACTCCCAGGACAATTCCGAACAAACATTAACTACCACAATTTCATTGGTCATTTATAAATTTTTTACATCCCTTTCAAATTCTACGTGTCTTTTCTCATGTCTAGTTGAAATTTGGTTTCAATAATCGTGAACGAGCATGCCCATTGAGCTGCCCCGACACCAGACTGGTCCATGGTGTCTGGAAGTCGCAGCATGGCAATAATTAGACGCGACCTCTGCCCTTGGCCCTTGGGCCCGTGGCTCGTAGGGCCCTATAGAGACACGCACCGCGCCTCGTGTGTGGTCCCCGCCTCCACATGACCCAACGCTTGCCGAAATACCACCACGGCAGGGCACATGCATCTGCATCCTCTGCTACTTGAAGGTAAACATTCTGTAAACTTGCAGGTAAAACAACTCACCGAGGATGCCGTCGATGGAGTGGTTTTTGCGAGGGTCGCTGTCGTCTCTGCGGCCTCCTCGCAGCAGCCGGCTGATGGAGCTCACAGAAGGAGCGCTGTTTTTGTCGCAGATGTTGTCCTAAAATGCAGACAGCGCCGACGCCATTAGTGACAATGCATGTCTGATTGCAGGACCTTCTTCCTGACCGCCGTCCCAAACCAACCCTGAGTTGCATATCTCCACGCAAGACTATGTTCTTACGCCCAATCTATGGTTTGACTCATGCGCAGTTTCCAGCCCCAGCATTTTTGTTTTTTATTTACTACATTGCTATGAGTTAGTATTATTCCTGCTCTCGGAATCCAGAGAGTACCTGCTGTTTTGATAACACTTCATTACGTCACGGGATGTTCTGAATCAATTAGTTACAACAACCACACCATGGCAGGTAGTGGGATTTTGCAATGTCTGGCAGGTATTGGACTCGATCAATTTGCCTCGAACTCCTGGTTTTGCATTCAGTTAGGATTAGGAAAGCAATAAACGTGCTTGTGACACGCAGATCCATGTCACCGTCTTACAATAGTTACTTTTTAATTAGTTCTTAATTAGTTCTTCTTAATTAAGTGGTAGATAAATGAAACAGAGTCTGCCAACGTACATCATCACCCACCTTGATCAATCTGTCTCTGATCTCCCAGCTGAATATCCCCGGATTGGTCTTCTTATAGTCTTCGATCCTAGTCTCCACTTCGGGGGTCGCTACACGGGGTTTGGAACCTCCGATGACTCCTGGTCGGATCGAACCAGTCTCCTGGTAGCGGTTCAAGATCTTAGACACACACCCGTGACTGACTCGGAGTTGACGCGAGATTACGCAGGGTCGGACACCGGCCGCCGCCATCTCAACGATCTTCAGGCGGATGTGATTGGGCAGGGGACGTCCGTTGATAAACACACCGCCCAGTTGATTCACGCGGCCCTGGCCTGTGAAGAAGACAAACGATTTGTAACAATTAGTTGAAGGCAAGCATCTTGAACGATGTGATGCGACGTGAAAAGGTGGCTTAATTGCTGCGCTTAATTGCTGCGCTTAATTGCTGCGCATGATTGCTCGGCGACGTCGTGGACCTGTCGACGTTGAGTCAGGTTCATGCCCTGCTAGAGTGAATTTCCTCCCTTTGATTAATACATCACTCGATTTGAGGCGTTTAGGATGGTGCTTTGTGTATCCGCTTGCATCCATACACTTGTTTTGCATGTAAGGGATAGGTACGTTGTACTTTTCAGCGGCTACAGGAATGCTACCTGGGGACTGTTCGGTTGGCCGAGCTGTTTGATCTGTATTCAGCGTGCATTTAATCAAATAAATGAGCCATGCCGATTGAGAAAGCATGCCCCTTCACACTCGATTGCACCGGCCGAGGACTATTCAGCCCTCGAGTTACGATGCGATACGGTAACAGCAAATGAACGCACAAGATAATCCAATTTGACGATTGTGTGTTTGGCAGCGCCCTGGAAAGTATCTCGCTGGCTCAACACGTGGTTTGGGCCGAAAAGTTGGCCACCCTGAAGACGGTCCTCCTCCGGTTGAAAGCCATGTGTCGGTTCGCGGGCAACTCCCATGGTACGCTCGATCGAGTGAGTTGTTTGGGGCTGCTTTGTGCCCCATTCAGCGACCAATAACACACAACTTCTGCTAGGTCGAGTGCTTTATTGAGCCACTAAATGTAGTAGGCATAGTGGGTAAAGTAAGCCGATGCTCCATTTCATTTCATACAACAATTCAAGTTAGCAACTCAGATTTCCAAGCGATTGACTTGCATGTACTGCAGGGTTTAAATGATGGAGGGAGGCACAGCAGAAAACTTTGTTAGCCATTGTAATGAAAAGAAGAAGTATTTCTTTCCCCTTCCAACCAATATGCCATGAAGACTTGTGTTGACTCGCACGCTAGCTACCGTTTAAAAGTTAGACTTGAAGAAGTAAGTGTAAAGTGTTGTGTGGCCAAACGGCGGTCGGGCGCTGCTCTCTAATTAGGCGATTAGCCTGCGTTACCTGGCGCGTTTCAAAGCCCAAAGTGTTTGGCGTTACGAATTTGATTAGGTGCGAAGGATGGATCGGGTAATGTATCAATTACGTGGCTCGACCGACCCGTCACGCGGTTTTACTCTAATTATCACTCGGAGCTAATAAAAACGAACGAGCGGAACACGCAGAGATTGAGTCGAGCCTAATTTTTGTTTAATCGCCGCCATTACCGGGCGCAGATCTTCTCACGTGTCGCGCTTTGGTTATTTATGCTGTGCCCAGTAATTGCCACTCGCTGGGGAGGGAGGGAGGGGGGGGGGCAAACTCGGCGCGTGCTCCGCTGAATACGATATGAATTGATTTTTGTTTCCGCGCGTCGATCGCGTATTCGCTACAACAGCAGCAGCAGGACACATACCGGCTGGATATGAACAGAGTTATTAACTTTAATTTGGTTTCTGCTTTGACCACCGAGCGGGCGACGGCACCGCGATGCTCGCGTATCCCAGCGTCGATCTTCCCCCAGCTGTGGACCGCGCCGGGGACCAATCGCCGAGGGATGCCGTCGGGACGAGTGGAACCATTCTCTAACTGATTGTCTTTTCCCTCAAAGCAAACCATTCGACTTGGCTCCACCGAGCGACTTGGCTCCACCGAGCGACTTGGCTCCACCGAGCGACTTGGCTCCACCGAGCGACTTGGCTCCACCGAGCGACTTGGCTTCATGTCGGAACGCACTCAACGCCGGCCCATGTGTCGAGTGGCCGTGCGGTTTTCACGCGAGCGTACGCTGAAAACTGGAATTACCGACATCAAAGACGCCGACAATATCTTAAAGACCAAGATTTTAGTATGCTCGGGCCAGCCTTCGGTGACGCTGTAGCAGGCGCACTGGTCACTGGCTATTATATTTTCACTTATTACGTGGCGATTGCCCTCCCGCCTCGCTGCCCGGGGTCCCGAGTTGGCTGCCCGGGGTCCCGAGTCGGCTGCCCCACGTTAATAACAGTGGGGTTTATTGGGAATGTGCACCCATGCGTGTACGCGGGCTCGCGGTGGACTCCGTGGACCCGTTGAGAGAACAAGTCCATCAGAATCGTGATGACGGGATGGCAACAGGACCGGAAAGCCGATGGTTTAGAAATTAGAAGTCTATAAGCGATCAGATTGGTTTCCTCCTGTTGGGAAACCATAGGGGCAAATTAAAGGATGTGTTTGAATATCATGATCTGCTCAATTTTCTTCTGGGAATTTAGTAAGTGCTATGGAGCGAATCTTCAGTAACGTCCGAATAGACTTGCACTATCAGTGCTTGAGAAACTACTGCAGAGATGAGCACATAATCAACCTGATTCCAAAGTCTAGATCTTAGATCTTAGCCCCAACTGCAGCTATAACTCATCCCTTCTATCTCTCATTAGAATTGTATTTCCTGAATTGTATCTTGAAATACAACAATTACTTAGCAAAGTTAATGATTATTTATTTTCAATAAAAAACCCGGACTTTATTTAGAAGTCTATAAATGATACGATTTAAGTCACAAAATGCACAAATGATTGCAAGTTGCTTTCTCAGGAGCTAGTGCAACGAGTGGTTAGGTTATCTTAACTTCACTCATGGCACTTACAGCGGAGGTTTCTTTCTCACATTTGGATTAATTCAGGAAGTAAAAAACACATTTTTTCCCTCCCCTTTTCAAAAACAAGACTTTAAAGACATTCAACAAGACATCGAATCTTGTTGTCGGTGGAGTTATGTTTAGAAAACAACGGCTTTATGGAGTTCTTGCTGATCAACGACGAGCAATGCAAATCAATTATCATTCCAGTTCAGTTATGTTGCGAGCGAAACTAGAAAGTTATCAAAAATAAGCTGAGAATCATGTGAAGCGTCCGATGGAAGCAATACTCAACAGAGCTTGCTGCGGTCCACGGGAAAACCCGTGAATTTGTCGCGGGTCGCTCGCTCCAATTCACCGAGCGACGGCAACCGACGATCACCGGCCGTCGGACACGATGTCGTCAACGCCGGCGTCGTCGAGAGGAACCACTGTGATGCACAACTGCATTTAAAGTTTGCACATGCAACGGCAGAATCTCACGCTCCACTCTTCCTTTCCCTTTCCGGCTGTCTCGACTCAATTACCACTAGCGACCGCGTGACATCTTAAGATCGGACAACGTGACCAACGAATGGAACAAACTTCTGACACCAGGAAGAATCAATTCGCGGCACTCTGGCAGCTCGCCGTGGTCGACGGATCTGTAAGAGCTAAGTGGAGACTTCGAGGCCTGTCTTTACCTTGAAAGGGGTATCCTGTGAAATATGGAGCCATGTTCAGGGTGGAGACAGCCATTGGGTGCAGACGACCACGTGCGACTTCTGGACTCGCCGACGACGAAAGCGCCCCGTTGATGTCCACGGAAAAGAAGCTCCGCGTGAAGGAGAGCGCACTTGTTCACGCACACGAGCACCCACGCACTCACGCACCCACGCACACGCACTAACGCACGTCTCACGTCACCGAGCCTGCGTTCCTGATCACTGATTCCTGGACTTCGCCTCGGAGACCGCGGCGCGTTTGCTGGAGTGAGGACGAGGGCGAAGTCGAGTCCTCCTACACGTGTTGGCGTCAAGACACTGACTGTAGCCTTCCTGCCGAGCATCGACTCGAGACTCCACTTGGCTTGGAGGAGGAAGGTCTTTGAGTTGCACGCCTCCTAAAGGCCATTTACCACGCTCCTCGGCCTCTTTGATCGCCTCGCCGACGGACTCCCATTGGCTGCCAAGGCGCTCGCTAGGAGGAGTCTTTCTAGAAGCCATCGGAGTCAAAGGAGCCCCGCACCGTACCTTGCAATCTTGTTGCGAAAACAACGCCACAAGACCGTGTTGTTGACCACCTCTTCCTTGATGCTGTTTTCCATAAACACATTGCTGGCGAGATTTTTCTGCCAAATACTCTAGGCAATTATTTTCTGTATCTGGACACTTATCAAGGAAGTCATGTTTCTGCTTGCTCTGGAACGCAACGCACCCTTACGTGTTCAAGCGACAACATTTGTCTTGAAGCTGTCTTTGTATTTAAATCTCGATGGCGACTGAATTGTCGATGTGTTTTTATGTCATATGCCGCTCCCGACCAGCCGTGGTGTACAATCCTGATGATCCTGATACTGATGCAATCCTTCAGGTGCGATGATGGAATGCGAACTGTGGAAGGAGTTGACTTGGGTCGATGCTGGATTGGCAACTGAAAGAACCCAGGGAGGGGGTAATTTAAATGTAGGCTGTGACACAAAATCAAGCGTCGGACCATCTCATTATCGAGACCTTCCGGCGCCCAGTGGCGTTTGCTGGAGCAGTCCACCACTGGTTCAGGTGGAAACATGACTTCCTCTTCACACTCATCCCTGACAATCCATATTTGGACACCTCAAATTTGCTAAACACTTTTCTTGGAATGTGAAGTTTATTAAATATGGGTCAAATCTCCTCCACCATTTCTTACAAAAAATTAAAAATAAAAATAAAATAAAAATAAACAGCATGCAAAATACGTAAAATGAAGTTAAAGTAAGTTTTTATTTTCAATACCTCATTAGGTTCCCGGTTATGGAATATTATTCTGAATATTGTTCAGAAATGTTGAGATGTTTTACTACATTGTCTCCACATTGTCTCACCATGCGGTAGCAAACATGGTTTGTCTGCCTCGACTTGGTCATCTCTTATGAAGGTATGAGAACTTGAGACGCCTGTTTGCCCCTCGGCACGGCGTATTAACATGATACATCCCCTGGAATGCATACACCGCCAAGTATGCCATTACACACGCATTATTTCAACTCCCATCTATTAAATGTTTTTATTGGACGGCAGGCAATCAAACCGATTCACTGATTGCAGTTCGATATCACGAATCTACATGTTGAGAACACTAAAAATAAGACAAGGCTTTCAGGATATTTCGATATCTATTGGGAGGAGTTGAGAATATTGGCAAAACCTTTAGATTATGCTGCCCACACCGGACAAAATTGGGCTTAAGAGGTGGCCATTACAGCAACTTCCCCCGAAGGTCCGAGTGGGTCTTTTATGGTCTTTCTCTCATAGCCCTCCGAAAAGACTCACATTGCGTAATAAGACACCAACTGGCCAATCCCTGGTTTGCTAATACGGTGCGTAATAACTGTGGTTATCAGAAATTGCTACGAAGAATCTATAATCCAAGTACAAGAGATCGTTTATTCCGTATACTTTTATATCATTATGTTGATGACTGATAATCAAATTGAATTGAAAATATCTCTCTTCTGGCTATTAACTGTTTTATAATACCTAGATACAATATGGATATTTGTGCCATTGAGAAATGTCGACGAATTTAAACATTGAATAATCAATTCATAGTAAGAATCTTCACAAAAAAAACATTTGGTAACTTGCAAGAAAATCTGCTCCAATCGCAGGCAAATGTTTTACTTTTGACTTAACTTAACAAAGATATAAAGAGGAACAAATTAAAAGCTATAGATAGTGTGTCCAAATGTTGATGATCTCTTCAATCATTCCATTTAAACTAACCAAATTAATTGTTCTGATTACTTATTATCTTTCCCTTCTTTCTTATCTTTATTTCTTTTTACTTCTTGTTCTCATTTCATCACTTAAATACTATTTCTCCACTTTTCCATTTCTTTTCGTTATTTCATTATTTTTTAAGTCGCCTTTCTTCCCCACTTTTTCTGCCAACTCGTACTCTATTTGTGCAATCATCTTCATTCTATTCTTGACCAAAAAAACCGTCCATTTTCTTTGTTCTGTCCCCCAGTCAAACTTCTATTGAGTGCTTTGCTTATTGCTCTATCAAATACTTGCTTACATTCTGCAATATTTTCTTTCATTTCCCACCTTGGATTCATTCTTATCACAATTATATTTTTGTGTTTACATATGTTTTCAAACTGGTAATCTAACGGGTATCAATCCCTTGAAACTCCAGGCTATTGCCTTATTAATATAAGTCGAGTTTCAGCTCCCAAAGCGACAGGACGTTCATTTCCCAATCTCCTGGTTTTATCCAGACGCGAAGTATTGAAAAGGTTGAACTATTCTACCCACCTGTATCTTGCCTCTTATTCCACTGCTAGAATTCGGTCTAGCCAAGGAGCAGAACTACATCATGTTGTAAACACTATCAGGCTTAGGATGAAATCTTAATTCAATTGCAAACGCTTGCAATGCGCGGGATATTTTATTATTATCAACACTATAACCGTCTCAAAAATTGATGCCCAAACGGGGACTCGAACCTCGATCTCCACCTGTCGCGGGTGTTTGCGTTTGCAATAACATAATCTCCCCGCTGTTCCTATTCATGTGGTAACTGGTTGTTACTGTGTGTTTGAATGTTTAAAAATGTTTGATTTTTGTTCAAATATAAAGGGAATCGATTCTAAAATATTTGCGCCAGGTATTGTAATTATTTTTTCCTTGGTAAATAGTTTTCTACAGTGATTTAATTGTTCTTCACCTTGTAATAGCTCGTGGTCACCGAGTTTTCCAGCCTGTTCTGCCATTGGAATGAAAATAGATCTCTTATTTTAAATATAGCACTACATGATTTCTGAAGTTTATTGCTTTGGTGCTCTTCATGCTGGTTCCGTTTAAGATGTTCATCAGTCTCAAGTCTTGACTTACTCGATTTCAAGTGATACATCAACTTTAGTTGGAACTTTCTTACTTTTAAATTGAATACTACTTGACTTGTTAATATTTTAGAGAAGCTTATTGATTGAGATCCCATTAGAGTTGTTTGTGATCATCTTAATTCCCTTTATTTCTATTTCTCGTCTTCTTTTGACCACTTCTCTCTCCATAATACTTTTATCCAACTTTTCAACCACTTCTGGTCTTGTTTTGAATTCTCTTTTCCATCCATTTTGATTACTGTTAAGTCTTGAACAAACTTGTATACCTGATTCTCCAATTTAATTAAACTTCTCGTCGATTTTTCTTAACTTGGAATGCAAACCGTTCAAAAGCAATTCTTTATCTTCTAACTTAGTTTCCAAATCCTGACCTGTGTTTTCCACCCTTTCTTTACTAGATTTAAATTCATCGCAATTCACATTTTCATACAAATTTCTTCTCTAAGATCTTCTTTAGAAACAAACAGCAACAGAACATGTTTAATGAATCCAACAAGAGCAAGAATCTCACCTTGCGAGCTCCAAGTTTTCTTGAAAATAAAGCTAAAATAGTGCCTTGCTTTACATGAAAAGAAAGATGATGAAGAGTTTTAAATATCAAGTGTGGGACAAAGGGAAATCTTGATTAAATCTTGAATTATTTATGGTTTTAAAATTAAATAGTTTTGGTGAAATGAAAAACAAAATTTCCTAGATTGACAAATCCGTTGCCTTCCAGCTCTAGCCTCAATCAGGTGCTGATTCCGAGTTTGTGACAGATTGTCTCCCCCTCCCCCAACTACTGACTTAAATCAGTGACGAGCTGCACCCACTTTAATGTCACCTTGACCACGCCCCTTTCAAGACCAACACAACGCACGTGACGTCACTCAACGCAACTCGTGTCCGCGTCCGATTTCAATATCGCTTTAATTACTCTCCACGTCGCCGTGTTTACCGTGGCAGGCGTCGCGACGCTTGGTGCAGGCGTCGCGACGCGTTGTGTCGAGCCAGCCGGCGTTGTGACGTCGTGTCCGGGAGTTGGAGGGGGGAGGGGGAGGGGGGGGGGACCTACACTGTCTCGTGGTTTGAATTGCGCTACGCAAGCCACGTTTAGGAACCACCGGGAACCACCGTGAACCACCGGGAACCACCGGGAACCATCGGGAACCACCGGGAACCACCGGGAACCACCGGGAACCACCGGGAACCACCGGGAACCACCGGGAACCACCGGGAACCACCGGGAACCACCGGGAACCACCGGGAACCACCGGGAACCACCGGGAACAACCGCGTTCAAGTAAATAATTTACGATGCTATTTATCGTCTGTTTCTGAACAAGGATCATTGCTTGTTAAAAACGGATTACAATGAATTAAGCAGCAGTTTAGACTCAACAAATCTAAATGATGAATTCCTAGTTGGGATGCTGGGTCGCCTTGCCAACAGGTGTCGCTGTACTGCAAAGCACTCGCGACTAATTACTGTAATTAGTGTCGCCATTGTTTGGGGAGAACACAGCAAGTGCGTGGAGCGCGCGGGCTGGAGGTATAAGCCATGGTACCTTATGGTAGTTCGAGTACCTGTGGTTTTACATCTGCTTGTAATCGGTTACCTCGGAGATAGCAGGAGACACAAATCAATTTCCTCATCTTTTTATCAAATATTTATTGATCTTATAAATTATGTTCATTGTTGCAACATGATTGGTCGTTGGATTGTAACTCAGCTGTACGATTATAAAATTAGAGTATTTGTACACAAAAAAAATCAAATAAAACAAAATGCTAAACTTGGATCGTGGGGACTTTCTGAACTTCTGTAACGTCATTGTCACTAACTTTCAGAGGATTGTCAAATCCGCCGCCAAAAGCAGTCACAGTTTGATTTCCGTCCGACGTGACGACGTCCTTCTTTTGCTTCCGGTAGCCGTCCTCGATGTCCTCCAACGTTTTTCCCTCCGTTTCTCGCAGGAACACGTAGAGAAACACAAATCCCACGCAACCACTGAATCCATACAACCAGAAGACTCCATGGAGGTGCATACTGGTCTTCAAACTTAAGAACGTCTTGGAGACAACAAAGCCCATCACATAGGAGACCGCCGCCGAGATGCCACTGGCCAAACCTCGACTCTTGAATGGGAACACCTCGCTGAGCAGCATCCAGGGGATCGGACCGACGCCGATGTTGAAAGCAAAGGAGAGTGCGATGAAAAGGACGAGGGGCGCCCAAGTGTTCGCTTGGTGGGCGCTAGGGGAGCCAGGTACGATGGCGTGGAACGCGTAGAGTCCGAGTAGAAGACAGCTTAGAGCGCAGAGTCCCAGTGAGACCAGGGACAGCGGGCGTTTGCCCGTCCATCGAACACACACCATGCAAATCACGTTGCCGACAATCCCGATCAGAGCGAAGAAAACCTGGAACAGGAATAAGTCAGCGTTATTGCAAATGTTTGGGCATCGATTTTTAAGATGGTTATAGCGCTCATAATAAATACCCCGCGCATTGCAAGCGTTTGAAATTTAAATAAGATTTAATCCTAATACAGCAACCAATCTAACGTCAATTTGGATATATTCGAGTTTGACAGGTTGTGACGTGATATAGCGTCACTAGAATCAGAGTGACTGTGAGTATTCACAGCCTCTTGGTTCTACTCCTTGGAGAACTGTCATTCTCATCAAATACACTAAAATCGTCTCTAAAAGCCAATGTCCAAGTAGCTCAATTGGTCAGAGCAACACGCGCGATAGGTGGAGATCGGGGTCCAAGTAGCTCAATGGGTCAGAGCAACACCCGCGACAGGTGGAGATCGGGGTCCAAGTAGCTCAATTGGCTAGAGCAACACCCGCGACAGGTGGAGATCGGGGTCCAAGTAGCTCAATGGGTCAGAGCAACACCCGCGACAGGTGGAGATCGGGGTCCAAGTAGCTCAATTGGTTAGAGCAACACCCGCGACAGGTGGGGATCGGGGTCCAAGTAGCTCAATTGGTTAGAGCAACACCCGTGACAGGTGGAGATCGGGGTCCAAGTAGCTCAATTGGTTAGAGCAACACCCGTGACAGGTGTAGATCAGGGTCCAAGTAGCTCAATTGGTTAGAGCAACACCCGCGACAGGTGTAGATCAGGGTCCAAGTAGCTCAATTGGTTAGAGCAATACCCGTGACAGGTGGAGATCGGGGTTCAAGTAGCTCAATTGGTTAGAGCAACACCCGCGACAGGTAGAGATCAGGGTCCAAGTAGCTCAATTGGTTAGAGCAACACCCGTGACAGGTGGAGATCGGGGTTCAAGTAGCTCAATTGGTTAGAGCAACACCCGCGACAGGTGGAGATCGGGGTCCAAGTAGCTCAATTGGTTAGAGCAACACCCGCGACAGGTGGAGATCGGGGTCCAAGTAGCTCAATTGGTTAGAGCAACACCCGTGACAGGTGGAGATCGGGGTTCAAGTAGCTCAATTGGTTAGAGCAACACCCGCGACAGGTGGAGATCGGGGTCCAAGTAGCTCAATTGGTTAGAGCAACACCCGCGACAGGTGGAGATCCACCCGGGGTTCGAGTCCCCGTTTGAGCATAAAAATATTCCAACTTCCAACAAACTTCCAACTTTTGCTGTCAATTTGAGAAATATTTTTCATCATATGAAGAAACGTTGTGATAATATTTATCTCTTTTTCCAAGAAATGTTGTGAATGTTGTTTGTGAAGCCATGAAACGCGTTCTCTCTCTGAAAACTATGGCTTGCTCCGTGCAGTCACCAATCAATGTAGGCAATTGTGTGTTTGCCAGGAAAATATTCGAGTCGAGATTTAATTTCCATCCATTTTCCCCATGTGAGCTCGGGGATGCGTGGGCGTCGTTTTCCTACCCCCCTCCCCACGCACATTTCCCACACACCAATGTAGAAGTCATAATTTAGAAAATGTTGTTTTGAATGTGGGTGAAAAACAAGTGAACCCGTGTTCCCGATATCAAAGATTGTCAGCACAATTCACAGTGAAGTTGGTGTCCAGAATTTAAGGAGCTTTTGACATTTAAATGTTCGAAGTTATATGGCCATCATATGCATAATGTTATGCATCTCCTCTCAACACGCATGTACGTTTGGTTGCCTACAGCACCAGGCATTTGAAACCCGTCTCGAATCATTTAAAGCAAGATCTCGCTTCTCGCCGTGGTTTCGGCAGATTGGTTCCTTCAAGAGAATTTATTTCCCCGCTGGCTCAGACGACTTCGCATAGGTAGCGACCAAACGCTATTTCCCTCTAAAATGCGTTTTACTTTCGCTTTTATAAACTGTTGTGAATCAGTGAGCCGAGCCAGCCGAGCCAGCCGAGCCAGCCGAGCCAGCCGAGCCAGCCGAGCCAGCCGAGCCAGCCGAGCCAGCCGAGCCAGCCGAGCCAGCCGAGCCAGCCGAGCCAGCCGAGCCAGCCGAGCCAGCCGAGCCAGCCGAGCCAGCCGAGCCAGCCGAGCCAGCCGAGCCAGCCGAGCCAGCCGAGCCAGCCGAGCCAGCCGAGCCAGCCGAGCCAGCCGAGCCAGCCGAGCCAGGCGAGCCAGCCGAGCCAGCCGAGCCTGCCGAGCCAGCCGAGCCAGCCGAGCCAGCCGAGCCAGCCGAGCCAGCCGAGCCAGCCGAGCCAGCCGAGCCAGCCGAGCCAGCCGAGCCAGCCGAGCCAGGCGAGCCAGCCGAGCCAGCCGAGCCTGCCGAGCCAGCCGAGCCAGCCGAGCCAGCCGAGCCAGCCGAGCCAGCCGAGCCAGCCGAGCCAGCCGAGCCAGCCGAGCCAGCCGAGCCAGCCGAGCCAGCCGAGCCAGCCGAGCCAGCCGAGCCAGCCGAGCCGCGACGCAGTGATGGATGGCAAGGTTTTGTTGCTGGTACATTTAATGCAACATTGATTTCCCGCCACTTGAAAAGCGGCGGCCGCTCGATCGCGTCGCTTCAGATTTCCCGTGAAAATGAAACTGCTTTTCAAATACTCGCATCACGTGTTTTCCGCTCGACTGCTCTCGACACATGACGTTCACGACCGGTCCAGAAAATGTTGCATTGTCGAGTACCGCACGGTTGGCAATGTTTCACAATCAGCTGTTCTCATGTCTCTATTTGAAATTAACGCACACGCGCGATTGATTCCAATAACTGCAAGCTTTGATGATTTCCGGTTGCCCCCCCCCCCCCCCCCCCCCGGCGGTTGTTGAAGTCAACAGCATTTCAATGACGAACACCGCTATCCTGTAAATATCTATGTCAATATTGTACAGCCATTTGCGATAAAAGTAAACAAAGTGAACAAATCCATGTGAATTATATGTGAATAATCTGTTAGAATTTTGTTTGAAAAGTACCTCAAGCTATATATTTCCGAAATGATTGCTGTTTTATTATTATCAACACTATAAAGTATAACTGTCTCAAAAATTGATACCCAAACGCGGACTCGAACCCCGATCTCCACCTGTCACGGGTGTTGCTCTGAACCATTGAGCTACTTGGACCCCGATCTCCACCTGTCACGGGTGTTGCTCTTTGCCATTGAGCTACTTGGACACTGGCTTTTTGAGATGATTTTAGTGTATTTGATGAGAATGACAGTTCTCCAAGGAGTAGAACCAAGAGGCTGTGAATACTCACAGTCACTCTAATTCTAGTGACGCTATATCACGTCACAACCTGTCAAACTCGAGTAACTTCAATTTGACGTTGGATTCGTTGATGTATTTGGATGAACTCTTATTTAAATTGCAAACGCTTGCAATGCGCGGGGTATTTTATTATTAACAACACCATAACCGTCTCAAAAATTGATGCTCAAACGGGGACTCGAACCCCGATCTCCACCTGTCACGGGTGTTTGCGTTTGCAATTTAAATAAGATTTCATCCTAATGATTGCTGTTATTTCTTCCCATTTGAAAAATGCTCGCAAATGAACACGGAAAGGATGGTCGTACGACCCTTGTCTAGCTAGCTTCGTGAAGTCTTAGCTTCGTGAAGTTTTAGCTTCGTGAAGTCTGAGCTTCGTGAAGTCTGAGCTTCGTGAAGTTTTAGCTTCGTGAAGTCTTAGCTTCGTGAAGTTTTAGCTTCGTGAAGTCTTAGCTTCGTGAAGTCTGAGCTTCGTGAAGTCTTAGCTTCGTGAAGTCTGAGCTTCGTGAAGTTTTAGCTTCGTGAAGTCTTAGCTTCGTGAATCTCACGTCCCTCACCGTGGCCCAGTGTGCGTCCAGCGGTAATCCGAACTCCTGGAAGATGTTGACAATGTAAGGCCGAATGCCGGGCAAACCCGACGCGTGGTGGAAGAAGAAGAAGCCTCCGACCAGCACCATCGGCCTCAGAGTCTGCGGCTTGGCAAGTTCTTTGATCCGCCGCAAGAAGGTGTCGTGGCTGATCAACGTCCCCTCGATCGGTGCTGCCTCACCATCCTTCTGTTTCTTCTTGTTCATCTCTTTGCTGTAGCGCAACATCTCGTTAAACTCCTCACGCACGGCGGCTGGTTGTACCCATCCACGCAACCAGCACAACGACGCCTCGGCCTCCTGGACGCGGCCCTTGGAGAGCAGCCACATGGGCGTCTCGGGCACCTGGATACACAGGGAACAGAATGTCACAAGGGGGCCGTGGCAGGGTTAGGTTCGCCACAAGATTCGCCGAATCTTGTAGCAGGACGCCTCGGCCTCCTGGACGCGGTCCTTGGATAGCAGCCACATGGGCGTCTCGGGCACCTGGATGCACAGGGAATAGAATGTCACAAGGGGGCCGTGGCAGGGTCACTTCGCCGAATCTTGTGGCAGGACGCCTCAGTGGACAACGCTTAATTCCAGACAGTTGAACAACGGCAATCAACTGGAAAACAATCGTGCGAAAATTCTGTTGATAAGTTACGGGACGTTGAATTCGTATAACTGGCGGAACTTTCTTTAATTGCCGAGGATCTCAGCCAACCGAAGCCATTGTTCGGACTTGGACCAGCAACGTCGAACGTGATTGCAACAACAACTGTCCTTCATTGCCGCAGTTCAATTACACGCAATGCATCTCGTCGGTACTTGTGCAGAATATGATGACGTTTGCACAATAAACAAACGACAATGTGGAGAAATGCATAAATCACGGCTGTCTGGAAGCTAAGTAATCTGCATGTGAAACAGCTTTGCAGAGCGGCTAGATTGCATCCGGCGCGAAGGCTAACGATGAGAAGGCCAATGCGTCGAAGGACAGATGTTGTCGTCGCGGTACTCCGGTACCAAGTTCGGGAGTAGCGTGCAGACCCCTTGGCACCCTGACCATCTAGTGAGGCTCACCTGAGTGATGGCTAGCACCGTGAAGATCGGCACGGCGGCGCTGATAGCTGCTGCTGTCCGCCAGTCGACCATTGTACCCAGCAGGTACTCGACGAAGAAGCCGAGTTGCACGAAGATTCCTGTCACGGGACAGGGAACATGTATTAACACACACGTCGTGCTGGTTGCATATTATCCAGGAACCATCCACACTCATATCATTCACTTTATTGATTTAGAGAGAGACAGATAGATATATACATATATTTGCGCATTATTTCAAGCATTGCTCTTGATTGACGTCAGAGACAATGGTTTACAGTGCGACAGTCCGCCGCTAGGTGGCCGTGAGATACTTGTAGCCATGACAACGTCCGTCAACTTTAATGGCGACCCATGTCGTTATGAGTTACCCCCATGGCATTATGCATGCTCGTGCAGGCAGCGACACGTGGCCTGTGCGTTAGAGTGAGCAACTAATCGGTTCACTGCAAGCTTTAGACAGAGACAATGAACCTAATCTGCCAGAGTCGCTGTACCATCGCTAAGTAATATTACCACAAGACAATTAAATTACCAGGTGGCGCTGAGATCGAGCAAAGAGGTCGTGCGGGTTGCGTTTGAGAGGTGATGTCGCACCCTAGCGCCCCTATCGGCGTACAAGTGGACAAGATTTACAAGCGGTTTTGTTGGGAGACGAAGTGGAATCACGTGATTTATACCAGAGTACGAGGTTAGGATTCCCCGCAGCGACGGCTGACTGATCTCGCCGACGTAAGTGATGATCGGCGCCTCCATGAAACCGACGCCGAGCCCCATGATGACGGCGCCGACATAGAGCATGGTCGGCGTTGTCGCCGAGTACATCAGGAACCAGCCGAGGATGTGCGGGAAGTTGACCAGGATCATGGACCTCTTCCTGCCGAGTGGTTCCATGGCGGCGCCGGAGATTAGGCTGCCCAGAGGCTGGCAGATGAACGTGATGCTCCCTGAGAGAAAGCAGGGGTTTTAGATCGCCTGCAAGGGTAGGCAGCCAGCAGTGTTGCCGTTTGTTGCGATGGAAGGGTGATGATTAGAGATAGGATAGTAATGCATATTATTCAATAATGCTAGTATCCCATGCAAAATTGGGGATATATCCGTTTAGTGACATATAGGGATTGCAATGAGATCATGTTGATACTGCATAAAATTGCATATTTCAGCTTTTTTGGCAGTTTTATAGCGCATATGTCAGGGGATGTTGCATACTTTACGTGTAAATGTATTATTTTCAAATTTTATTCTAGAAACTAGAAAAAAAAAAAAAGTAATTCGATTCTGAGAATCGCAGAATCGCAACTTCTAAGAATCGTGTTTTTCCGAGAACTTTCCAAGCTACCAAGTTGTTAAGGGGTATATAGGTAGGGTGAGGAGGACTTTACCCTCAGCCAGTCACAACAAACACAACCTACCTAATAATAGGTGTTGTTACCTGCTCAGGAGTATGGCCAGGTGGACGGGGTGAGAAGGTGGTGGACTTCAAACTTAAGAAAAGGGAGCTAATGAACACAGGTGTTTCATTAGCTCAGCCGCTCAGTTCGCTGATTGTGCAGTTGCTAGTGGGTAAGTCAATTCATTTATCATGGTGCCTATGAGAGGATCTTTAAGTGTGAAGTTGAAACAATGGGTGAAAGAGCACAAATATTTAGCAAGTAATGGAATGGCCATTCACTGTGAAGCTTATATGCGATAACGCATATTTGGCTATTTGCCGCATAGGTCAGGTTTTGATAGCGCATATTTTGCATATTTAAGCTTTGATACTGCTCTAGTGGTGATAAACTCACCCAGCCACGAAGCTTGCTCGTCGCTCAAAGACAAGCCCTCGGACGCGTTCTGAAGCGCCGCGATGGCGATCGTAGGGAAGGCGATTGACAGGCCTAGGTCCAATAGCAACAGGTTCTTGGCTGTACTCGCTAGCACCTGTCGAAATCAATCAAGTTATTGCACGACTCGTCCACTGAACAGAACCAATTCAACTTTGTTGTATTTGTATATATGTTGTTAGGTTAGGTTAGGTTAGGTTAGGTTAGGTTAGGTTAGGTTAGGTTATGTTATGTTATGTTAGGTTAGGTTAGGTTAGGTTAGGTTAGGTTAGGTTAGGTTATTGCAGTCATGCAACGTACACTGGGATTAATTTGAGTTTGCCACTTTCTGGGCTGCTTGTACCAACTTAGAAAACATGACACCATGATGCTACTGTTACACTAGGATTAATTTGAGTTTGCTACTTTCTGGGCTGCTTGTACTGTACCAACCTAGAAAACATGACACCATGATGCTACTGTTCACTATCCGATTTAAAAGCAACAAAATAATGTTTTTCTTTGGTTGAAACATTTACTAATTCCAGGAAAACATAATATTTAATGAAAAACAATAAATCATAATCAGCCAAAGTTAAAATTAATATATTTTGGATTACTTTTAACTTTTATTAGGTTTTGGCAGGAAACCAAGCTCGCAAACTGCTTTTTGGCAGCCATTGCTAGAATCCGCTAGTGTACGGTAGTAATTTAGCAGAAGCCATTAGGACTTTTAGTTTTGCATTTAAGTTCTTATTTTTCAATAATTTCACGTAAATAAACTGTTAAATTCACAAAGAATTTAAGTGCATGATGCATTGTTTGGTCATAATTTTCTGGTTAATTTCAAACTCCCCGGTGAAGACTGGCTTTATTTTGCATTCTAAAGTTGGCAATGTGTAGTCAGAGTCCACCAGGCTGTGGCAAGGTTAGGCTTACACAACAGTAGTCAGAGTCCACCAGGTTGTGGCAAGGTAAGGCTAACACAACTGTAGTCAGAGTCCACCAGGCTGTGGCAAGGTAAGGCTAACACAACTGTAGTCAGAGTCCACCAGGTTGTGGCAAGGTTAGGCTAACACAACTGTAGTCAGAGTCCACCAGGTTGTGGCAAGGTAAGACTAACACAACTGTAGTCAGATTCCACCAGGCTGTGGCAAGGTAAGGCTAACACAACTGTAGTCAGAGTCCACCAGGTTGTGGCAAGGTTAGGCTAACACAACTGTAGTCAGAGTCCACCAGGTTGTGGCAAGGTAAGGTTAACACAACTGTAGTCAGAGTCCACCAGGTTGTGGCAAGGTTAGGCTAACACAACTGTAGTCAGAGTCCACCAGGCTGTGGCAAGGTTAGGCTTACACAACTGTAGTCAGAGTCCACCAGGTTGTGGCAAGTTAAGGCTAACACAAATGTAGTCAGAGTCCACCAGGTTGTGGCAAGGTAAGGCTAACACAACTGTAGTCAGAGTCCACCAGGTTGTGGCAAGTTAAGGCTAACACAACTGTAGTCAGAGTCCACCAGGTTGTGGCAAGGTTAGGCTAACACAACTGTAGTCAGAGTCCACCAGCTTGTGGCAAGGTAAGGCTAACACAACTGTAGTCAGAGTCCACCAGGCTGTGGCAACGTAAGGCTAACACAACTGTAGTCAGAGTCCACCAGGCTGTGGCAACGTAAGGCTAACACAACTGTAGTCAGAGTCCACCAGGCTGTGGCAAGGTAAGGCTAACACAACTGTAGTCAGAGTCCACCAGGCTGTGGCAAGGTAAGGCTAACACAACTGTAGTCAGAGTCCACCAGGCTGTGGCAAGGTAAGGCTAACACAACTGTAGTCAGAGTCCACCAGGCTGTGGCAAGGTAAGGCTAACACAACTGTAGCTTGATTTCGGTGGATCTGTTTGAAATGTTGAACGTACCTGTGGCAAGACGACTCGGAATCTGCTCACCACCTGCACGTCGCTTTTCTCTGCCGGTTCAAGCTTTTCATCGTTTTCCCGGGGCAAGTTTGCCATTTCCAGGTCGTACGCCCCCTTCCTGGAACAGAGCGGCAATCCGTCATGCACGACGTCACTTTCTGGCCGCAAACAGGTGTTGCCATCAAATTTCACGGCCACCTTGTCGATCGCAGCGATGTTGTCGTTTGAACAAACTCAAAAGCTGGCGGTTGTCGTTTGTTTCCGATTAGTTTATTAAACCTGGCGGAGTTCTGGTTGAAAAACAGACCCAGCTTTGTTGGGGAAGATCGTTTTGAAATCGATCTTTTAAAATATAAAATTTAAGTTTAAAATTCAAATTCAAATTTGAAGTTCAAATTCTAACTCTTTACGCGAAAAGGATCAAGTTAATTTTCAAGATCGTTTTTGAAAAAAGAATGTGTTTTTTAGCAGCTATAGGTGCTGGGAAATGCAACATTAATATAGAAATAGTAGGAACACAATGCGACGAGGACTAAGACTTATAAAATTAACAGCCTGTTAACACTTAACAGGAACAAGAATGCCTTGCATTTTGTCTACAACGGACAGTGGTCAGTTGAACTTGGCAGAAAGTGGGCCTCGAATCTCGATGACCCAATTTGAGAAAAGCTGTGGTCGTGGACAGGCACTGCGGACAAACTAGGCAGCATTTGCACGCATTCATAAAACTAATAAAAGTAAAACTAATAACAGTTTGGAATCCTGGATACGCTGTCAAGTCTTTGAAGGAAACTGAAAGCTATGGAAAGTATTTCCATTTACCACATTCAAATGTCAACTGTCAAGTGTTGTACAACAACAAACATCAAGAAAGAAACGACTTTGCAAACGATCTTTTTAAGAATATCGTAGAAAATCCGATCGCGATCGAATAAAAATATTTTGAAATTCAAAAAGATCGTGATCTTTAAAAAAGATCCTTCCCCAACTTTGGCGTGAGGTCGATATGTTAACACAAACATGTACGATATTGTGACGTGATGGATCCCCAGCAAATTGAGCAGCGAAGAAGAATAAGATGACGAATTGTCAGCTAAGAAAGCTCGTTTACATTGCAGATGAGTTGCCGTTTCATGAGCGCGTGGGCTTTTCTGTGTCAAATTGTAACCAACGATGCCCGTCGGCCTCGCAACTCGTCCGGTCGGTACACGCTTTGCCTGGAGGCGACAACAACAGCTCGACGGTCCCACGCGAGGAACGATCTCTGTCGCGATAGCAACAACCAACACCTCGAGCTAATCTTAGACAATGAGCGGTGAGCTTTGTCAAAATCACTGTCCCAGAAAGAAATCGTCTCACGTAAAGTGGTGGTCACTTGTCATTTGCTGGAATGCACGCACTGAGATAATAATGTAATTTATTGTAACAAGGTTTTATGTATGTATTATGTACCAGAACAACTCTTAAGCAATCTGCTGTTCAGTTACACAATGCGCAATTGTAATAAGTGAAGGTTGCTCGTTCACTCAGTGCAAGAGGAGTTCGGGCATCTCGGTGAAATGAATACATTAGCACACCTCTTCTCGTGGTCCCCCCAGCACCTCTTGCCAAGGGTCGGACGCTGTACAGCATCTTCGCGGGTCTTTTGAAGCAATGCACCAGCTCCGGGCGTCGAACCACTTTCTCCCGAGTTCGACGCCGCGGGCGACCGACCATTACCACACACAGACACTTGTTGACCAACAATCGATTCGGTGTTGTTGTCTATGAATCATGCCTAGAGATTCGCAACCTCCAGATCTAAACATCGACCGAGAAGTTCCTATTCAGAAAACCTGTTTCTAGCGAAATTAATTTATATGGCACCAATTTGAAATACCTCAATCCGCACTGCCACTTTTTGTAATTTTTTATAATGATAGATCAAGTGATGCTTTGAATAACTTAGCTCCGTTTGAGGGTCGCGGGTTAGCAACTTCCTGCCTGGCTATCACGGTGCGTGAACATCGCTTTGCTGCATGTAGGTGCTCTTCATTACTCACCCGTTCGCTCCCGATGACCACGACCACTGACCTACCCCAATACACGTCCAGGGATCAAGGAACACAAACACGTTCTGTGTTGTCTTCGCTTAAACTTAACATGATTAGCTGCCCCGGCTCCGAAACACACATATTATTATGTGAACGTCAAATCTTTGAAAACTTTTGATTTCTTTCAACGTCAAAAACGTCAAATTACAGCGATTCACATACATTTCCCCACCAAAAAAAAAAAAAGCGAACACCTAAAACCACCCAATGGATTCGCAATCTTGACAATCACACTGTCACTGTCAATAAACTCACGGCATGTCAGTGGCTGTCGGCGGCTGTCAGCGCAGTTCGAGAGGCAAAAGAAGGTAGGTGAGTCCACCACCTTCGCGACGATAATGCTTGAGCTAACTGTCTCGCTGGCTTGGATGTAGGTGAGAGCTGGGTCCAGCTCCCAAGGGCCGAACGCGGCGAGGTCCTGACGTCACGGACCGTCAGGACCTCGCCGTACAACGCAGAAGTAACCCAATCTTACCACACATTGTTGCATATTACTCGAGCTATTTAAAACAATTGCTGGTTCACTGCCTACTCCTGGTTGCAATCAATTCGAGCTCAGCTTTGACTGTGATTATCGTTTCTTAGCAACGAAGCTTGCAGCGATTAGTTGATGGTTTGATATTGACCCGCAGAGGTTGAGGCTGGTTGAGTTGCAGAACCATCAAGAGGTTGATTAGCTTGCACTTCCGCATGTCAAAACTTAGCAATAGATTGACCTGATTTCACGGCATGTTGGAGACGAGGTCGGCCGATAGTGAACCCTGCGCTATGTGACAGGTGCCAGGTCGCTCGCGACCGAAAAATTGCCGAACTGCAAACGCTAATTCGTCTTCTAAACATTCTTGCTGCAACGCGGCGAAATCTTGCACGGACGTGCGATTAGTGCCTTTCATATCTCTCGTGCGTGCATGCAGCCAAAGAAAGAAAAAACAACAACGAGTAATTATCCTGTGAGAATTCAACCAATGACGCTAGGTTTTAGCGGCGAACTAATTTAAAAAGAGCTAGAAAGCTCCCTTAACAATATCTTATCAATCCAGCTCCAAGTAAGTTTAAAAAGCTCAATCCATTTCATCCAGACTAGGATTGCACTAGTTTCTTCACTGCTAGATTCAGTTTTTCTATTGCAAATATGAAAGTGGTATACGTTTAAGTTTAAATCCTTTCTCCCAGTTCCCTGTACCAAGTGATTGCTATGATGATTATATGTCTTGCAAAATGATATTCTGCAAAGCATCGGTTGCGATTCAAGTTGCTGTGTAGAATGTCGACCGTCGATTGTTGCCAGTTAACAAAATGACTTGGGGATGTTGACACGGCCCGATGATGTAAACAAGAAACCGGATATGTCTTGATCGTTTCGACCGGATCTAGAATTCTCCCCCGTCACTTGTTTAAATCACATCATTTCGTGCGCAAGATTTACACCGGAACCGGAATCGGAATTATTGATTTTACTGAAAAAATTCTCTTCAAAATGAACACTTTGTCTATGTGTATACATAGTCTATGGGCTGAGAGTAAAACAGCTGGGTTGGTAGGTCATGGTTTGATAGGATAGTCATGCGATTGCATGTTTTGCATATTTGGGCACTTTTCTTGGAAATTGCATTATTTGGGTTTTTCTTGCATGTTTTTGCTAAATCTTCAGAATATTCTCTTGTTTTCTTTTCAAATTATGCGTACAAAAATTAATATCAAACTACCTCGTAAACATTAAACAAGAAAAATATCGATAACTTACTGAAAATTTCAAATTTTCAAAATTGAACTAGTTTTGGATAATGGTCTATTTCTCTTTATGAAATCCTATGAAAATTTTTTGTTTTCAAATCTATTATTCATGGGCTTTAGGAAGGAAGGAGGGCGGCGACTTTCCAAGAATAGCACCTGGAAAATAGGTAATTACCTAGAAATTTGAAATTTGTATGTTTTTACCCGCTAATCCACCTCTTACCTGATTTCTATGGTTTTTGCATGTTTGGCATGTTTTGCCATTTGTTCTTGGATGTTTTGAGGTTTTGTTTTGCATAACTATCCTATCTCTAGTTAGTAGTAGTATTCTTGTTTCTACTAGGAATTCCATTCTTTGCAGCTGACAACTTACTGACCTAACACTTTATAGTTTCATTCTTGGAGGCGGCTTCTTGACTAATTGCATGTGTAACAGGTTCAGTTAGACTACCCCTACTGTCAGTACACATTTTGTATCATTTGTATTTTGAAAGAGACTGAACAGAACAATCAAAATCAAAATCAACATTTTCATTGTGCGCTTTCTGGAATCGAAATCGGAATTTACATTTTGTGTGACGTGGAATCGGAAATCTCAAAAAGCCAGTGTTCAAGTAGCTCAATTAGTTAGAGCAACACCCGCGACAGATGGAGATCGGTGTTCGAGTCCGCGTTTGGGCATCAATTTTTGAGACGGTTATGGTGTTGTTAATAATAAAATACCCCGCGCATTGCAAGCGTTTGCAATTCAAATAAGATTTCATCCTAATACAGCAACGAATCCAACGTCAAATTGGAGTTATTCGAGTTTGACAGGTTGTGACGTGATATAGCGTCACTAGAATCAGAGTGACTGTGAGTATTCACAGCCTCTTGGTTCTACTCCTTGGAGATCTGTCATTCTCATCAAATACACTAAAATCGTCTCAAAAAGCCAGTGTCCAAGTAGCTCAATGGTTCAGAGCAACACCCGCGACAGGTGGAGATCGGGGTTCGAGTCCGCGTTTGGGCATCAATTTTTGAGACGGTTATAGTGTTGTTAATAATAAAATACCCCGCGCATTGCAAGCGTTTGCAATTTAAATAAGAGTTCATCCTAATAAATATTCCGGTCCCTGTGTGCGATATTTCCACCGGTCTCAGAGCGGTGCAACAGGGAAGAAGGTACAAAGTGCGTTGGCGTCCGCTTATTGCGTGATGCGTAAGTCACGCGCTCGTGCAGCATTGTACGCGACAAGTGGCCAGCGATGACGTCAGCGCGAGCGAGGGTTGCATATACATTAACACAATCTTGCCCTGGGCGAAATGCAATGCCACCCCCGCATAAAGTAGCCAACCCCTTGCACCGCGCAGCCCACACCCTGCACCGCGCAGCCAACCACCTGCACCGCGCAGCCCGCAGCGCGCAGCCAACCCCCTGCACCGCGCAGCCCACACCCTGCACCGCGCAGCCAACCACCTGCACCGCGCAGCCCGCAGCGCGCAGCCAACCCCCTGCACCGCGCAGCCCACACCCTGCACCGCGCAGCTTTTTAATATCGTTACGTGTATGTCAATCGTTGAGGTAAACATTGATGGAGATTTTTTGAGCATGAAAAGTCTCAAAAGCGAGTTAATCTACGAGAAATATCGAAATAAAATTTCATACGACAGTGGCTCCACTTAACGTGGTGTTCCAGTACTCTGCATTTTTGTCGGTAAGGTAGTCATTTGGCGGCCATCTTTCACGCAGAGACGTTGACGTTGTTTCTCTACCAAGAACCTGCACACTGAACGGTTCTACCATTGTGACCGGTGTTAATACATGTAACGTGTTTGTCGTGTTGGTAACACTGGTTCTCGTTAGATCACCGAAGTAAAGCAACACTGCGCTGGGTCAGGTATTGGATGGGTGACCATTATACACATGACCAGTTCTGTTCGGGAGAGAGGTTGGAGGGATGAAAGTTAAGCAACACTGCGCTGGATCAGGTATTGGATGGGTGACCATCATACACATGACCAGTTCTGTTCAGGAGAGAGGTTGAAGGGGTGAAAGTTAAGCAACACTGCGCTGGATCAGGCATTGAATGGGTGACCATCATACACATGACCAGTTCTGTTCGGGAGAGAGGTTGAAGGGATGAAAGTTAGTACAGCAACTTTACTCGCCTTGCTTATCAACCTCTCGACAGCATGGATTTGTAGAGGAATCCTGTTGTTCGCGTTGTACCGTCCTTCGGAAGGGACGTTAAGTCGGTGGTCCACTTGGTGCTCTTCGACAGGAGTAGGCTACGTGCCGGCACCGGGGTTCCCCTCCACCCTTCTAGGCTAGATTAGGTTCATCATCATCCACTCATTTACCGACGCCATTAGACCAGTGCCGCATGACCAGATGTCAAAACAGTGCGTCGTTAAACACCACAAATAAACAAAAATAACAAAGCATGCACCTGCACAGGTAATCGATCCGCTTGTTGGATCGCTTGTATAAAACAGAGGCTCAACGCAAAGAAACCTGTCAAGTGGTGAAATCTAACTTGCAGAAATCTGTACGTGCCAGGCCCTCTGGTCATGCGCACATACTCTCTCGTTATATTTTCAATTAACTCGCTAAAGCTGGAATAATTGTAATGTGGCACGAAAGGAATGCGGCGCGATCATCGAGGCTGCTGCTGCATCCCTTCAGAGCAGGCTCAGGATCAGAAGCCGGAAGGAGAACCTCTGTCCCTCGACGGCCACGACTTGGACCCCGTCAGTTCGTAACGAGGCCAGCCGGGGAACAATAAATCGCCTCGACGGAGTTATTTATTGCCACCAGGAGGAACATTCATGAAATACGAGATCAAATGATCGGCATCGAAGAGAATCTGCTGATGTAAAATAATTGGACGTGCGAGCGCTTCGCAACGCAAATACAGAGACATCTTGGGTCTTGCTTTCGAATACAGATGAGATCTTTGTGAGGGGAGATCTTTGTGAGGGGAGATCTTTGAAAGGGGGTGCGTGCAAGGCGTTATCCTCCTCATTGCAGAGGTTATCTCTGGTTTGCTTTACCTCTGTCGCCGCCAAACTTGGCTGGCTCTGCGATGAAACTGCTGTACGCGTTCTCTGTTTATTATATTATAATTCAAACAAATGTAAATCATAATCATATTATCATGACAACAAGTTTTATCCTGGTATTGTTATATTCTCTACACAATATCACGGTTTAACTAATAAAACTTACTTAAAGGCAGGCATTCACAACCCGATTTTAGCAGATGCAGTGTTCTTTTCTACGATTTTTAGTAAAAAACCGCAAAAAATACAAAAATTTCCTTGCCGAGCTATGATTTTTTCAATTTCGAATGCGTTGTAAATATGCATCTCTTTCCAGGTGAGAACGAAACATGTACATAGTTACACGCCTGGCTTGTCATAATATCTCTAGTGAACCTGTTTTGGCTAAATAATAAAATACCCAGTACATTGCAAGCGTTTGCAATTTAAATAAGAGTTCATCCTAATACAGCAACGAATCCAACGTCAAATTGGAGTTATTCGAGTTTGACAGGTTGTGACGTGATATAGCGTCACTAGAATCAGAATGACTGTGAGTATTCACAGCCTCTTGGTTCTACTCCTTGGAGAACTGTCATTCTCATCAAATACACTAAAATCTTCTCAAAAAGCCAGTGTCCAAGTAGCTCAATGGTTCAGAGCAACACCCGCGACAGGTGGAGATCGGGGTTTGAGTTCCCTTTTGGGCATCAATTTTTAAGACGTTAATTGTGTTGATTATAATAAAATGCCCCGCGCATTGCAAGCATTTGCAATTTAAATAAGAATTCAAATAAATACTCTCAGCGTTTGCAAGTATTTTGCACGATAATTTTAACCACTGCTCACGATGGATGGGTGGTTGCTGTCGCTGCAGCGTTTTACTCACTTTATCCGCGAGGTTACATTATAAAAATAAGAATCATAATTAACTGTAAAATTTCGACATAATGAGCACCGACGGTGGAACAAGACGGCCAACTGTCCTCACCTAAGCATCAGTCAAATCATTGCTGAGCTTCAGTGGGAACCGCTTTTCGTCAGAAGGAGTAATGCTACTCTGCGGTGCCTATTCAAGGTGCTGACTAAGTCCGATGCCTGGGTTGACATTTGCGCTCTTACGTCTCGAGCAAATTTCCACGGACGTCATGACCATCCATGGAAGATCCAGCTGCCACGCCACAACACGGACATTGGGCGTAACTCTTTCCTTGGGCGAGCCATCCGGACTTGGAACCAGCTCTCCGTTGAAGACATAAACGTCCTCGGAGATGTACAGTCGCTGGAGTTCAACCCTTGACTTATATTTATTGTCTAATTGTTCATTCCATTCATTCATTTCATTCTATTCTGTACATTATATTGTTCGCTTCATCTAGTATCACATCACGTCTGGAATTCCATCTGGAATTCCATTTTGAACATAAATTATGAAAACTCTGTAAACTACCTCAGCCACCGGCAATGTAAAAACTACCAAAGCTGAGTAAATAAAATAATAATAATAATAATAATAAAGTTAACTTGAAGTTTTAAAATTATTTTTGACTGCAGTTTTAAAAATTGTTAAAAATTGTGTAAAAATAAAAAAATCTGCAAACGGTGTAACATTATTATGGTAGATGCATGATGCGATGCTTTATTCATCGCAGGAGTCAGTTTATTGCACAAATCAATTAAGCAAAATTAGTAAACCATTACTGCAAACAGAACATAGAGATTTTAGACAAACTTTACATCACAGAGTCACAAAATATGTGAGATATAATTTAGTTTTGTAAATGCATAAGTTTAAGTTTATCAGCATTCTTCATTGGATATAGATGAGCAACTGCTTGACCCTGTCGTATACCCATGTAATACTTAGGGGCCAGGGCTTCACCACGGCCAAGAGGCAAAGTCGTGCAATGATGTCCTGCCAGAAATGTCAAGCCCGAGGTTATTTTGAAGCGAATCTGCAGAAACTTATTGGTTGAGGCACAGGCCCTAGTAGCAGTGCATTCACCTAAGCCAAGGTGTAGGCATCAAAAACCTCAACCCAACATCATAAACAGAGCACTTCACTTGGAAATTGATTTGCTAGGTCTTCATTGTTAAATCATCATCTCTTCCAGATCTCAATTTAAAAATTAACGTAATTGGCAGAATAGTTTTTAGTACAAAGACTGCAACCCCCTAAAAACGTTGATTTAATTCACTAGTCAAGTCTGGTCTTCACCTTTAATCTTTCCTCAGCACCTAACCTACGGCGTGGCGGTAGAGGATGCTTGGCCCCTTTCCGGTATTGTCTCTGAATAGTTAGGTACAATAGATAAAAGATATTGCAAGCTGTCAATTTTCATCTGCCACGAATGTAGTAATCGCATGAGCTTGCCATCAAGCTGGCTTTGCTTATAAAAAACATAACACAAAAAGGTATGTGGCCACCAGATTAACTGTCAAATAGTCTAGGATCAAGAAAAACTCCCGGCTTCTCTCTGTATGCAAAACGCTTTATTAAACAAAATGACTTGGAGCTAGGAAATCAGGTGAGTATGGTTGACATCATCGATGTTTTCTTTGAGCATCTACTTAGATCTTGTTGAAGGCAGCAATGTCCACGGACTGAACGAAATCTTCAAAGTTCTGGATCTCTTCTTGGAGAACGTCGATGGACACCAAGTCATCCACAACGACGCAGGAGATTTGGAGTTTCTGGATTCCGTAGCCCACAGGAACAAGTTTGCCTGTAATGAATACCAATCACATGTTTAAACATTTTCATCAATGAGCTCATTCCAATTGCATGGCTTATAATAAATTGTCAAACATATATTTGAATAATCTGGTTGCTGCCATTCAATAGGCAAAACATACCCGCTCCCCATAGAAGTCCCTCCATGGTAATAGTTCGGACTTTCTTTTCCAATTCCTTCATGTCAGTCTCATCGTCCCAGGGTTTCACTTCAAGGACGATGCTGGATTTGGCGATAAGAGCTGGTTTTGCCGATTTCTTTTGGGTGTACGCGCTTACACGTTCTTCTCGGAGCTTGGCAGCTTCCGCTGATTCTTCTTCCTCATCGGATCCGAACAGATCGACATCGTCGTCATCATTGGCCTTTGCAGGGGCAGCGGCTGGAACGACACTAGCGCCAAAAGCAGCTGGAGCTTTCTTGATTCCAGGAAATTTCTTGCTCTCATCTTGGCTGAAAGACTTAATATGGGTGTACCAGCGAAGGGCATGGGGTGTTCCTGACCCCGGCGCTTTAGCTAGGGCTTCGAACAAAGCCAGGTCGCCTTGCGACGGTGTGAAACTGCAAAAAATTAAAAAAATTTGCTTTTGACATTAACCAAAGATACCACATGTCATGCGGCCACCCGCAATAAAACTGAGATTAGGTATACATTAAAAACATGCCTACCCTTCGGCATAGCTGCGATCGGCGAAGAAAGCATCCAGTGCTTTAACTCCTTGCTCTGTTTTCAAATCAGCGACAGTCATGATGGCTATTTAATGAAAATGAGCTTCAAATTTCAATAAGCAACTCCTGTGCCGTGAAGTGAACTAGCCGGAAAGAGATGGCTGCTGAGTTTCAGGCTGGACATGTCAAGATAGTAGTGGTGTAAATCTCAATTTTGTGTCAACTTTCAGATAATCAATTGTGTTTAACAGAATTTGTTTTTTGGGGTAATAATTATTTTTTTTCAGTAATTTAGTTAAATTTATTACGAATTTAAAAGCTTGCTTGGCTCGTTATCCCAATCAGCTGTGCTCCTGCTGACATCTTTGGGGTGTCTGGATCTTGTAGGTGGTATGTATTTCTGACTGTAGTTATCTAATTAAAACACTTGTACGAAGAGTATTTATTTTTGCCTCTTAATTAAATGAATGTGCATATTTGTTCCAAGAAGTTGTCACTTTCCTAAACAAACAGTGGTACCTGATAATAATGGAAAATGTTTGAGGTTATGTTTAATATTTTCAATATTTGGGTTCTATTCTATATTTAGAGTATTTCTATTAAAATTATTACTATGAAATGTGTTAAATATTGCTTTAAGATATGCATCTCAATGTAACTTCTGTGCCACTTAACACAGGGCCTTCATATTAGATTCAATATATCTCTAATAATATTGCAAAAAATTGTGTTCCAGAATATCCGCAATCATGTTGCGAATGCCTCTGAGCCGCGCGCTCCACCTGCAAACTCAATTAGCAACTTCAATATGTCTACGAGGGACAGCAACCAAAGCTCCAGAAAAGTTTGAAGTGTTTATAGATGACCGGAGTGTAATGGTTGAGCCTGGTACTACAGTCATTCAGGCAGCTGCTATGATTGGGGTTGAAATCCCTCGATTTTGCTACCACGAGCGTCTTGCTGTAGCTGGAAACTGCAGGATGTGTCTTGTGGAGGTCGAAAAAGCGCCCAAGCCTGTTGCAGCTTGTGCCATGCCAATGATGAAAGGGTGGCGAGTCAAGACCAACTCAGACATGACACGAAAGGCTCGAGAGGGAGTCATGGAGTTTTTGTTGGTGAACCATCCTCTTGATTGCCCAATCTGCGATCAGGGTGGGGAGTGTGATTTGCAAGACCAGAGCATGGCTTTCGGAAGCGATCGAAGCAGATTTACTGATATCAACTTTTCTGGAAAGAGGTACGAATTCCTTATGATAATTTGTAGATTCATGTCTACTTGATTTATCCTTAGCACTAATTTTAACAAAAACTATTTGAAATGGGTTTTGATTGCTAAGTAAAGGGCAACTAAATTTTATTGTAAATTTAAAATTAGTTGTCCTTTACTTAGCAATCAAAACCCATTTCAAATAGTTTTTGTTTAGTACAAATTCCTATCACAAACTTTCCAAGCTAAACAGTGCTAGATTTACTCATAGGCTTCTAGGCCTAATCATTACTTTGAATTATCCAAGAAAATCAATGAAACCAAAGCTGTGTTGAGGGCAAGCCACTGACCATTTTGTGTAAGTATCAGCCATTGTTGTTTTTTTTTTTTTTTTATTTCAAAATGGTCCTTGAACAATAATCCTGCCCCCCTAAATGGGGATCGGGGGCCCACATATTATTAAACAGGATCTAATCAAAACAAAGTGTTAGATTTTGCCACGATTTTAACAAATGGTTTCTCGCTTAATTTAGAGCTGTGGAAGACAAAGACGTGGGGCCTTTGATCAAGACTACGATGACACGATGCATTCACTGCACTCGATGCATTCGCTTTGCATCAGAGGTGGCTGGGGTCGAAGATCTAGGCACAACGGGCCGAGGAAACGACATGCAGGTGAGAAACTTAGGATAGAATGAGGCTACCAACTTCTTTCAACTTCGCAGGCTTTTTGGATTTTCAAACCAGCCGACGAAGAATGGAAACGGAGCTAGACTAGGAAAATGTGCGGATACGAACCCAGGATCTCTCAATTGCCAGTTGGGTGTTCTACCAGTTGAGGTTCCGGGTTCGTATCTCGTCTAGCTCAGTTTCCATGCTGAACTTTGTTGAAAGTGGCAACGATTTTGCTTTATGAGGATTTGATTTAGGATATAGTTTCGGCCAAGATCAACACGGGCCGGCAACCTTGCTCTGGTTTGGTACAGCCGCTCTGGAATCTTGTTGCTGAGTCTAGAGTGTTTGACGGTAACTCTTCAAGTGCACTGTAATCGAAACAAAATACAGTCTGAACTAAATTACAATCTTCTCTGAGATATTGTTTTATTTTCAAAACAACTTTCTTCTGAAATGGGTAATGAATGCCACGAGAAGTATAAGAAAAGTATGAGTTTTAAATTAGGCAAGTCTTGAAAAATTTAAAATGTATTATTAGATATTGTCAGGTTGGTAATAGCAGTGTTGTTGATTAGCTTATTTACTGTCCAGTAGGGCAAGGTTATGAAAAGCAACAGCAGAAATCCGGGCGGAACGTAACAGTACTACCACAACGTAAACTGTATTCGCGGAATAAATCCACCAAATGACGCGGGTACGGACAGAAATTGATGATGCTTTCCAAGCATTAAGAAATTTCATGTTGGAATATCTCGCAGATTGATCTCTTTCAATGCTAATTTCAACGACTGAAAAAGATTTATTGATATTTTAACTAGTAATTATTTCATTGTACTGGTTTGTGGAAAGGTATGGTTGCAAACCCAATCATTAGGTATTATCGTTGAGTGAAGGTTATAGGTAGAGTTTCAACGTCAATGTTAAAGTCTCTGTGTGAAAGATGGCCGCCAAATGACTACCTTACCGACAAAAATGCAGAGTACCGGAACATCACGTTAAGTGGAGCCACTGTCGTATGAATTTTAATTTCGATATTTCTCGTAGGTTAACTCGCTTTTGAGACTTTTCATGCTCAAAAGATCTCCATCAATGTTTACCTCAACGATTGATAAACACGTAACGATATTAAAAAGCGAGTAACCTACGATAAATATCGAAATTAAATTTCATACGACAGTGGCTCCACTTAACGTGATGTTCCGGTACTCTGCATTTTTGTCGGTAAGGTAGTCATTTGGCGGCCATCTTTCACACAGAGACTGTAACATTGACGTTGTTACTCTACCTAGAACCAGCACTCAACGGTATTATCCTCTGTTACCACTTGTTGCTGGCTCGTTTGCTCATCACAAACGTAACCATTAACGCTTTACGCTAACACTCACTGTCCTGGTATGATAAGAAATTTTATTAGACTCGAGATATTGGCTCTAATAAATGTACTGCCGCAACTTTTTAGCCCGGTTCTGAATCGCCTCGCTTGCCCCTTGACAGGTCGGCACGTACGTTGAGAAGTTCTTCCTGTCGGAGCTCTCCGGCAATGTCATCGACCTTTGTCCCGTGGGGGCGTTGACCTCCAAGCCGTACTCGTTCACGGCGCGACCTTGGGAGACTCGCAAGACAGAGAGCGTGGATGTTCTTGATGCTCTCGGCAGCAATATCGTCGTGACGACGCGGACTGGGGAGGTTCTACGCATCCTGCCTCGGCTCAATGAGGTCATGCACTTTTATACACGTTTTTTAAAATAAGTTAAAAATTACTATAGATGATCTAATTGAAAGGCCGCGTTGAAACTTGAGAATACTCTGTCAATTATGCTTATGTACCACGAACAAAATAATCAATCCATTTGCACCAAGGGCGCTTGAAATGTGAAATATTATTTAAATTGCTAACGCTTGCAATGCGCAGGGTATTTTATTATTAGGAACACTGCCATCGTCTTAAAAATTGATACCTAAACGGGGACTCGACACCCCGATCTCCACCTGTCGCGGGTGTTGCTCTAACCAATTGAGCTACTTGGACCCCGATCTCCACCTGTCACAGGTGTTGCTCTAACCAATTGAGCTACTTGGACCCCGATCTCCACCTGTCGCGGGTGTTGCTCTAACCAATTGAGCTACTTGGACCCCGATCTCCACCTGTCACGGGTGTTGCTCTAACCAATTGAGCTACTGACCCCGATCTCCACCTGTCGCGGGTGTTGCTCTAACCAATGTGTGTTTCTAATAATAAAATACCCGGCGCTTAAAATTATCAGAAAAAAAAAATTGATTCTTTTGCGCATTACAAATTACGAATAAGGATACAAACCCGGCACCTCCCAATTGCCGGTCTGGTGCTCTACCAACTGACCTATCTGGGCACAGATATTCCAGCATCCTATTGTAGTGTTGCTAAGGACTAGTCCATTCAAGATGCCTCGGCCTCTTCCTTCTTGAGAGGATCTCTCATCCCATCCCAGCGAAAGCTGGAATATGCTGACACTTGCTCAACTGACTGCAGGATATCAACGAAGAGTGGCTGTCGGACAAGTCTCGCTTTGCTTGCGACGGACTGAAACGCCAGCGGCTCGTAACTCCGCTGCTGAAGAATGCCGCGGGTGAACTGGTCCCCGTCGAGTGGGAGGACGCTCTCATCGCGGTGGGCAAGGCCATCAAGTGTGCACCAGGAGACAAAGTAGCTGCTGTCGTAGGCGGACTCGCTGATGCAGAGGTCAGTCTCAACTCATATACACCCGATCACTAACTAGGCTTCTGCTTTTAAAAACTACCGTTTGTATGTATGTTCGACTACAGAGCATCAGTGGGAAGTATATATGTTCGACAACAGAGCATCAGTGAGAAGTATATATGTTCAACTACAGAGCATCAGTGGGAAGTATATATGTTCAACTACAGAGCATCAGTGGGAAGTATATATGTTCAACTACAGAGCATCAGTGGGAAGTATATATGTTCAACTACAGAGCATCAGTGGGAAGTATATATGTTCAACTACAGAGCATCAGTGGGAAGTATATATGTTCAACTACAGAGCATTAGTGGGAAGTATATATGTTCAACTACAGAGCATCAGTGGGAAGTATATATGTTCAACTACAGAGCATCAGTGGGAAGTATATATGTTCAACTACAGAGCATCAGTGGGAAGTATCAGGGTTGGATTGGGAACCCCCCCCCCCCCCCCACCCTTGAAAGGGTTGTATATTTTTGTGCTTTAGAGAATGAACGCAGTAATTTGGTATACGTTTTCACTTATTTATAACATTATTTTATATAACTCATTTGTTTCTTTGTTTTAAATAATCAAGTTTAATTATGTAGATTCATCAGCAAAAGCAAAACAAACTATTATTGACATTATGGGGTATATAGATCTATATAGGTATAAAGACCACATACCTTCCTACAATTTTTGGTGCAACAGAGTGTTTTTTTCTGCAACAATGTTGATGATTTCATCATTGTCTAGGCTATTCAGTATGAGCTTTTCCGTTGACTTTAACAAGAATGCCTACAGATGTTCTTGTGTACTAAGCCTATTTCTTAATCGATTTTTTATTAACTTAAGCACAGAAAAAATTGATAACTTATTGCCAGTATATGCCAGTGAGCCGCCTTGATGGCCCCTCTGTAACTCAGCCCGCGTTTCCCTATTAATTTCACAATTTCGATGATGCGTTCCAACGTCTGTCGGCGCTTCTTTACTTGCTCATTTCTCAAACCTGTGTATTTAGAAAAGAGCAATGACTCGATGTCTCTCACAAAATAATTAAAAATGTGGCTTTGTGTGTTTTTGCAGTGATGTACACTTCTCTCATACTCTTCTATGCAAGTGTAAACATGGCGCCAGTCCGTCATACCAATCGAATCCACGTAATCCGATCTAATAGCGCCACAAGCGATGCACACGGTGCAAAATAGAGCTTTCTGGTTGGTGTCATAGCTTAACCAGCGATGATTTGTCCCATTTTTTCTGTTGAACACTTTTGGTCCATTAAAGGGTAAATTATCGTAAGACTGGAATGGGTGCTCCCGGAAGAAATGGGCCCGTTCGCTATTAGAAGGCCTCTGAAAATAATTTAAGTGTGCACCTTGTCCAGCCAGCTGTTCTGGTGCTATGGGTTGTGACAATGGCGCATCGGCTGCAACTTCTTGGTCTGGGAAATTTGGCTGTTTCCTTGGGAAATCTGTCGAAGTTTGTGGCTGAATGTCCAACGCAGACGAGGCTGCCAGCGGTGTTGGTACAAGTCGAGCCTCATTGGGAACGGACGTCACATTTACCGGCAACTTTTTAGTAAACAAATCAGTCAGTTTAAAGCACTTTTGTGCCTCTTCTTTGAGCAATTTCTGCCGCTTACATCTTAACTTTTTCGCCCCCCCCCCTTCCCCCACCCCCCACCCATCCCTCCCTAACAAACCTAGTGCTCCATTGCATGGGAATAGGCGCAGATTCTTTGAGTGTTTGCATACTAGATATTTTTCGCAATTTTTCAAGAAATTAATACTTTGATAGCGCCTTCCTAACGTCGCCAAACACTTGAAATTGTAGCACGGGTTCCATTTCTACAAACATTTTCAAGGCGGTAATCGATCAAACAAAGGCCGGCGGACTATGCCGATATACTTCATTATAAGCTGTAGGGTAAGGTCCGGTACATAGTGGGTCACGGTCTATAGTGAGTTATCAAACTTTTCTGCTACCTGACGGGAAAGAAAATTTTCAAAAAATAACTGTGTAGTTTTGTTGGTCTAAGCTACATTCTTGTATAGTTTTTAAGTGGTGCTTGTATTAAAGAATTTGGAGATATTCAGTCATGCCAAATATAACCTGCTATTCTGTTGTATTTGTGTTAAACTATTTTTGGTATAGTAAACTATTTGAAATGAATATTAAAACACTGATAACAGTGTGGTTACTGGTAGCAACCTTGGGATTCTATGCTATCTGATGACGCCTCCAGGTGTACCAATTACAAAGATAAACAACTAATTAGTGAAACTCGTGTGGTGGTCTATACTGAGCCACCTGTTTGTGGTATATACCATATCATATACCATATCATATACCATATCATATACCATACCCATTCACTACTGAGTATGAACATTTTAAATATTAGCAGTTGCTGTCTGGTTTTAATGCAATGAAAGATAAATATAAGTGTAACTACAAACTGCTCTCTAACATAAAATGTATCGACATTTACAATACGGGAAACAGAAAGAGTTGCCCAAAAACTTTTCTTCAATTTTGATTTTTCTAATTATAAGCTGGCCTAGGTCGATTTTTAATGCAGTTCCTATTAACTAAATATTTGTTCTAACAACAATAAAATTGTTGTAGGAAGATAATATCATGTGGTACCTATTATTCCGTAGTGACCCACCATAGACCATGGGTGGTACATGACAAGTCAAGTGGTGTATTGTGGGTCACTTCAGATATTTCAGCCACAAATGCTGGCATAATTCTAGAAAATACATGTGTTGTTCTAATTACTTAAATGCATGCATAGTAAAAATTTTCCTCGATTTTCAGCTTCTGTGAATGAGGAAACTCGAAAAAACTAAATCGGAAGCACTATGTACCACCTTCTATTGAACCATTTGAACATTTGAAATAGAAAATTATTCACACACAAAAAAGAGATTCAATTATGATAGAGATATATGGGTAGGGAAGTAAGAAGCTCAACATTATTATTATGACTAACACTAGTAATGACTTACTCCGTACATTGCAATTGCTTGCAATGACTTCACGGTATAAACTTAATTGAATGGCTCTTTTGCGATCCCCTTCAGTGTAATGCTGGCAAATCAGTGTCATGTTCATATGGGTAGGATAATGAAGCAATACGTTCAGTATCTTTTCAGATATATAGTATACATTTATTAAAAAATCAGAATACAATTAGAGTGCAAGGTATAGTATTTTGACCAATTTCTTACCAAGTTGACATTTAATCGGTCATTTTTTACGTGTCAGGGCAACCAAATAGGAATTTTATTATAGGTAAATGGTAAACTGTCTTAAAGATTCCTCATGCTTGTCAAGTGCTAGCGCTTATGCACATCCTTCTTTAAACGGTAGAGAATAAGTTCCATGCAAGCAATCGCATCTTCAGCGCCGTCATGTCCCTCCTTGTCCTTTTGGATTTCTCTTTTCAAGAATTTGCTTGTCAAATAGCGGAGTGGGCTTTTAAATTCCGGATGTTTTACGTTTGGAAACAAGACACTGGTATCCACAACGAAGTCGTGGATAAGCTTCAATGCTTTCAAGTCGCTGTCCAAGCTGTGACCAATGAGGATTGTCCTGGAATTGATGAGAGTCAACATCTCTGTTTGCACTTGGCCGATCGTAGTCGTCACGTCTTTCATCTTCTCCGCCGTGAGCCCGCTAAACCTCGTAGAGTAATCAATGATCGGGTTTGCAGGTTTCACCATGGTATCGTAAACTTTCTTGAGAGAACGGTCTACTACGGTGACCCTCGCCAGCTCACTTCCCCTGGTAGTGTAGACCATCTCGCAGTCTAGAGCATAGATTCCGAAGTCGTTGTCAGGAGGACATTTGTCCGTCAAGATGGTCTCCACGAAACCGGTGTTATTCATCTTGAAATTACGAGTGACGTGGCACTCCCCCATGGTGCATTCGGGCGCATTGATGCCTCTCCCGCAGCAACGGTATTTATCTCCGCTGAGCGTGCCCCAGTGATGGGCACATTTTTCATCCCCGACCTGTTTCCCTGTCGAATCAACCGTGTAGTCTCTACTGCATCGAGAGCAGATGCGAGCAAGTTCTTTCCAAGGCAAGTCCTTGTCGAAGACAGAGGCAGAAACTGCCATCCCTTTCACGGTCGGATGATGTCTTGGAAATCCATGATAAACAAGCTGCTCGTTAGACAGGCGATATTTTACCAGTCGTTGGTACATGGTGACGGCCGGTGTTTCTCGGGGATAGATCGACTCTGCTTACCTCCGAGTAGGGTACTTGACAACTCCGGCAGCGTCGTGGTTCGAGATATTTGGCGAATCTCTGGTTCGACGGTCCTTGTCTTCTGTCCGCTCGGTTCGGCGGTCTTCAGTCGTCTTCCTTCCCTCGTTGGTTTTCCTCGCGCGTTCCTCAAACTCCCTCTCCAAATTCCACACCTCGTGACTCCGTCGACCAATCAATGGCTGTCAAAAGCTGGTGACCATATTCTGAGACGTTCGTTTAAAGGGAATCCATTTGTCGCTACTACCCAACTTACTCAAATATTGCTCTTTTTTTACATTTAATGAATATTGAAAATAATTGGGCGAGGCAGTTAGGAACGAGCGTCAGCACATTCCCCCGAGGAATCGGCATCCAGTATTGCCACTTCGAGATTAAACTATGGTGCAATTCGCAAACCTAGGCAAGAACAAAGGCGCCCCAGAGATTATAGATTGCAGATTACAGATTACAGATTAGAGACTTATCGGAGATTATTTCATAGATGGATGTGGGGTTTGTTGTTCGATTTTTGGTTGGCATTTTTTCTGCTTCACTTGCTTTCTTGTGCGATTTGTCTCTACTTACAGCAAACTCATGCTCTTTGACGAGATTGTCCAGCAGTGCGATTCTAGGATTTCATTGAGCTCTCGATCTAAAGCTACGTCGATCGACAGCTCACCGTGGGATTCTGACTTGCACCGCGATGTCGATCGTTGAGCATTCGATTGAGTGGCGTTTGCCGTTAAAACTACTTTACCGACTCAGCTCTCAGCCAATCAAATCGCGAGCTTGTCAAACGGTGCCATTCATGTTGAAATTGAAAGTTGTCTGCACTTGTTTTAGTTAGATCGTGTTATTTAGTTTATCGCAGTACAATTACAATTGAAGTTTCAAGAAGATTACTTTAAGTTGGGACATTAATCTGCATGAAAATAAATATAACAACTCAATGCCAATAAATTGACAACTTGAAAGTTGAAACAAACTTCAAATAGTACAGATTTCATCTTCACTGAACCCTGTAACCAAAGACCCTGTAACCAAAGAATATATAAACATGAATGTTCACAATTGTTGATATCCATCCAATCTCTAATTGCTATCTCCAATATTTGATATTTTCAGATCAAACCGAACAACACCAGTCCAGTTTAAAAGCATGCTAGATTTCATTGAACAAAAGGGTTCGGGAATATTGTTGAGGCTCTCTACAACAAAGCGAGCTGCTTCTCTTGACAATATCAATCTCAACGGTATAACGACGGTATAACCTACAAAAACGATTGTTTCTTAAAGTCTATAGCTAAGGCTAATTTAAGTTCGTTATGCTTAATAGATTCATTGTACAATTATTTTCGAAGCTCAATGCCAATAAGCTGACGCGTCGTTAAACCGAAATCATCACAACTAATTATTAAATAACATGGACAAAGTAAACAAATCCGAATCACCGGGGAATCCCGCGAATAATTCTGTGTCGAGAACTCTAAATGGCTGGATCTCGGCGATCGAGAATGCACTCGATCGTCGTCTGCGTTTCACTGTCTCAGAGTCGCATGACAACTATTAGTCGATAACCTTGCTAGTTCTCGATTTATAGCTAGATGTCGACATCGACAAAAAATCCTAGAATCGCAGTGCAGATACGTTCGGCGAGTGACGGCAGGGGTTTTCGAACCAGCTTCGGGAAGTATCACCGGTTTCTGGAACTAAATGACAGCAGGAATATTTTTCGATCTTTGACCCCCCTTCGGTGCTGATTGAGCCCTCCCTTGCTAGTTTTTCCTACTGAAAGGAAAAAGTTCTTTTCCATCTTGTTTGCTCTTCACCAGAACAAAAGTTGTAATGTGGTGTGGTGTCATCTCTTCACAGTCGCTGGTAGCTCTTAAAGACCTCCTCAACAAACTGGGCAGCGAGGCTCTGTGCACGGAGCAGACTTTCCCATCCGACGGCGCCGGCACAGACTTGCGGTCGAGCTACCTTCTCAACAACCGCATCGCTGGAGCGGAGGAGGCCGACCTGGTGCTGTTGGTTGGTACTAACCCCCGCTTTGAAGCACCGCTCTTCAACTCTCGGCTCCGTAAGGGATTCCTCCACCGCGAGCTGGAGGTGGCCGTCATCGGACCCAAGGTGGACCTCACCTACGAGTATCAGGTGAGTCTGTCACTGCATTCCAAACCTCCACACTCTCTTTTATTCTTCTCAATTCTCTCACGCCTGCAATTACAACCTTTCTTAGTTTTAAGTCAAAGGGCTTGACAATATCCGTACCGTGCGAATACTGCAATAGACAATCTAATTGTTTGCTTATATTCTTTAATTTATAATGAAACTTTCAACTGGTTTATTTGCTATTTGTACAAAGTATATCATTTTAATGTACAATCCGTGTCTTCAACAATTTGAGCCTGACTACTCTTGTAGCTTATTCTAAGCTCTCTGGAAAATAGAACTTGAAATAAAAAATACTTAAAACAAGGATAAGGAAGGTGTTGGTTTTTAGACTCGTGTCTTCTTGATTTATCCTTAGCACTAGTTTTAACAAAAATCCATTTCAAATAGTTTTTGATAATGAAGGGGTAAATAACAGCATGAAAGATTTTTCTTTATATAAATTAATGCTCTGTTCTTTGAACTTTGCTTCTGGCATAAACCTGGTTCCCCAATTGAAATGTGATACATACATCTGAACTTACGTAATGTCGGTGTTTCAGCACCTGGGTGACGGGGCTGACGTAGCCAATCAGGTGCTCTCCGGCAAGCATGAGTTTGCCAAGGTGCTTGCCGCGGCCAAGCGTCCGATGATTGTCCTCGGCTCCGACCAGCTTCAGCGGGCCGACGGTGCTTCGATCCTTGCAGCCGTCCAGCAGCTTGCCCGCAAGGCAGCAACCCAGTCTCAGGTACAGTAGACGCGATAGACCCGGTGCCGGCACGTAGCCTACTCCTGTCAAAGAACAAGGGGACCACCGGCTTCACGTCCCTTCCAAAGGATGGTACAACAGCAGGATTCCTCCACAAATTCATGCTGTCAAGAGGTTGATAAGCAAGGTGAGTGAAGTTGCTGTACTAACTTTCATCACTCCAACCTCTCTCTCGAACAGAACTGGTCATGTGTATGATGGTCACCCATCCAAAACCTGCCACAGCACAGTGTTGCTTAACTTCGGTCCTGCTGCGGCACTGTTGCCTAATCTTAAAAAACCTGGATAGAGCATAGGATCCAGCCAGCTGATCTTAAATTACCTGGATAGAGCATAGGATCCAGCCAGCTGATCTCAAATAACCTGGATAGAGCATAGGATCCAGCCAGCTGATCTCAAATAACCTGGATAGAACATAGGATCCAGTCAGCTGATCTCAAATAACCTGGATAGAACATAGGATCCAGCCAGCTGATCTCTAATAACCTGGATAGAGCATAGGATCCAGCCAGCTGATCTCAAATAACCTGGATAGAACATAGGATCCAGCCAGCTGATCTCAAATTACCTGGATAGAGCATAGGATCCAGCCAGATGATCTCAAATAACCTGGATAGAGCATAGGATCCAGCCAGCTGTTCTCAAATAACCTAAATAGAGCATAGGATCCAGCCAGCTGATCCCAAATAACCTGGATAGAGCATAGGATTCAGCCAGATGATCTCAAATAACCTGGATAGAGCATAGGATCCAGCCAGCTGATCTCAAATAACATGGATAGAGCACAGGATCCAGCCACCTGATCTCAAATAACCTGGATAGAGCATAGGATCCAGCCAGCTGATCTCAAATAACCTGGATAGAACATAGGATCCAGCCAGCTGATCTCAAATAACCTGGATAGAGCATAGGATCCAGCCAGCTAATCTCAAATAACCTGAATAGAGCATAGGATCTAGCCAGCATCAGAGTCTCTCCATGGAAACTGCTATCCAGGTTATTTACAACCAGTGGTCAGGCGGACTCCAGCCAGATTGTTTCTGAACGAAGGTGACCTTGTACCGTTATTTTCAGACCCCGCCCGAGTGGAAGGTGCTGAACATACTGCACCGAGTTGCCTCCCAGGTGGCAGCACTGGACCTGGGCTACAAGCTCGGTGTCTGCGACGTGCGAAACAACCCTCCCAAAGTTCTGTTCTTGCTTGGAGCCGACGAGGGCGCCATCACGCGCGATGACCTTCCCCAGGACACCTTCATCATCTACTTAGGTAACCACTTCTGAGGCCAGCTTTCAATTTGTAGCAAAAAATGGCTCATAATTCATATTCAAGAGGTTGAATAACTTATTGCAACCTTTAACCACTAACCATTTAATTTCCTTGCTTCAAGTTTGCAAAATGACATAGAATAAAATAATTTAAATATTCAGCGTATACTTGGCAAAATTGGCCACTAAATGGCTGAAATCTCTCACAAAATTGAAAAAAAAACTAAATCCTTGTTAATTTTTGTCAAAAAATGTTCCGCTTTCTAGTAAGTGGTAACTTTAGTAGGCCTCGTGCATGTGAGTGTATCTACTTTAATGGGAATGACGTAGCATAATATCTTGTTCACACTTCCAAATCACAACTCAATATGATTTAGTCTTACAGAATGCAGCATGAAAGCTTTGACCCACTTATTGAGGTGACAAACTAAAATTACTATCGCAGCCTGCCAATCCCACTAGGTATGTTCCATAAGTTCCCAATCAACATATTCTTGTTATCCCAGCACTTTGACACATTACAAATCAACATATTAGTTATCCCAGCACTTTGACACATTACAAATCAACATATTAGTTATCCCAGCACTTTGACACATTACAAATCAACATATTCTTGTTATCCCAGCACTTTGACACATTACAAATCAACATATTAGTTATCCCAGCACTTTGCCACATTACAAATCAACATATTCTTGTTATCCCAGCACTTTGACACATTACAAATCAACATATTCTTGTTATCCCAGCACTTTGACACATTACAAATCAACATATTCTTGTTATCCCAGCACTTTGGCACATTACAAATCAACATATTCTTGTTATCCCAGCACTTTGACACATTACAAATCAACATATTCTTGTTATCCGAGCCCTTTGGCACATTACAAATCAACATATTCTTGTTATCCCAGCACTTTGACACATTACAAATCAACATATTCTTGTTATCCCAGCACTTTGACACATTACAAATCAACATATTCTTGTTATCCCAGCACTTTGACACATTACAAATCAACATATTCTTGTTATCCCAGCCCTTTGACACATTACAAATCAACATATTCTTGTTATCCCAGCCCTTTGACACATTACAAATCAACATATTCTTGTTATCCCAGCACTTTGACACATTACAAATCAACATATTCTTGTTATCCCAGCACTTTGACACATTACAAATCAACATATTCTTGTTATCCCAGCACTTTGACACATTACAAATCAACATATTCTTGTTATCCCAGCACTTTGACACATTACAAATCAACATATTCTTGCTATCCCAGCACTTTGACACATTACAAATCAACATATTCTTGTTATCCCAGCCCTTTGACACATTACAAATCAACATATTCTTGTTATCCCAGCACTTTGACACATTACAAATCAACATATTCTTGTTATCCCAGCACTTTGACACATTACAAATCAACATATTCTTGCTATCCCAGCACTTTGACACATTACAAATCAACATATTCTTGTTATCCCAGCCCTTTGACACATAACCAATCAACCAATCGAGATTTTCATATCAATAAACTCTCCAAATTAAAACATCAACATGCCAACATTTAATCCGGTGGTCCCCTTGGTGCTCTTCGACAGGAGTAGGCTACGTGCCGGCGCCGGGTTTCCCCACCTGCTTTTTAAACCAGGTTAGGTTTATCATCACCGACTCCATGATACAAGTGCCACATAGCCCCTTGTCAAAACAGTGCGTCGTTGAACCCCACTAACCAATGAACCACTTAATCCAGGCCACCACGGAGATGCGGGGGCGGCGATCGCGGACGCCATCTTGCCGGGGGCGGCGTACACCGAGAAGCAGGCGACTTACGTGAACACGGAGGGGCGGGCGCAGCAGACGTTGGTGGCCGTTACGCCTCCAGGACTCGCCCGCGAAGACTGGAAGATCATTCGCGCACTCTCAGAGGTCAATATCCCTTGAACTCAGCACCTAGCAAGGTCTTGCTTCATCAGGCTCACACAATAGTTGTACTTTTTAAGCAATATTAGTTTGGCTGACTGGAAGAAAGATGCTTTTTGCTCTTGTGTTTTGCTGAATTGAACCAGAATTACTCTGTTTTGTGAGAAAACATACTCTTCCAGCCGAAATGTCACATTTAAAAACGCTACAAATTATCTTAGCTATTATTCGCCATGTTGCTTTTGCTCTAAAGCTTTTTTTGTGCCACGAAATTTTGTTTGTCAAGCTTCAATTCAACTTCAATATCGGCCAAAATATAACATTTTAAAAATATATTCAACAGTTGCAGTGGAGCAGCTGTTTGTACGGGCGGTCCCTTTGTTAGCGAGAGGCTTCGTACTTTTATTATTATTAACAATCATTGACACGTACTTTTTGATTTTTAAACCATCTTTCTTTCAGATTGTTGGCAAGAAATTGGGATACGACAATCTGCAAGAAGTAAGGGACAGGCTGACGGAAGTGTCTCCAAATCTCACCCGCTACGGAGAAGTGGAAGAAGCAAACTATTTTGCGCAAGCATCAGAACTGGCCGAGGTAAGCTGAGCAAGGACAGAATGCAAAATCGCAAATAGGACAATTTGGCAGTTAACGAGTTTTGTTCTTGCTGAAATTGCAGGGCGTCAAGTCTCAACTCTCCTCGACACCTATCGACGTGAAACAGAAGGAACTGCAGGACTTCTTCATGACCGACACAATCAGTCGAGCATCGCCCACGATGGCGAAATGTGTCCAGGCCGTGATGAAACAGAAGCAGTCCAAGTTTTAGACAACTCTCATTCAGTAGTTCTCATTTAAAACTATGTATAAACTTGTATTCTGATATTACAGCGATTTCATTTGTTTCCCTCTATTGTTTTTTGTAAATACTAATGCATTGTTAAAGGGGTATGTAAACTATTATTGTTAATTGTAGGCTGTATTGGAGGTTGTCGTTGCTAACAGCAATAGCGTCACCTGGATGTCAATAAAAGTATTTATAAAATCAATCTTGCATTGAACTTTTTCTCAGACCGTTGTGAAAGCGATCATTTAGTAGTAAAGTTTCGTGTGCTGCTATTTTGTCAAGAAATTGACATGGCTAGTGATTTAATTTTTATTTGTTATCCTAAATTTGACACCACAGAAAAGCGGGGCGATATTTTCAAACAAAGTGGCAATGACTTGGAGCCAATGTCAAGATATCAAATCAGCTGGCGACAGCGACTCCCCCTAAACCATGGTATCAGTATAATGGTGCTGTCTACATAACCTACATAACTACTACTGCCCCATTACACTACTGCAGGGTTAGGTTAGGTTACTACTAGGTACTACTGCCCCATTACACTACTGCAGGGTTAATGCAATACATGGCAGATACCAACAGAGATAAATCAGTGTTTTCTTTCAGTTCACACTTGGCGTTCGTATTAGTTCGACACAGAATTGCTGGTGGCACTGTGCCGGTAACTTAGCGTACGTGCAAAGAAGCCGGCTGCAACTCCGTATCGTTTTTAAATTATTACCGAAGAAAATGTTATGGCTGTCGTAAACGGTCTTAAAACTAATAATAATAATATCTTTATTCAACGGAACGATTTACATGTGAGTAATTTCATTTCAAGTATGACTTTAAAGAAAATCCAACAACATTCAGATTTCTTTAATGCTATTCAAACACTTGGCAAGTTCAGTTTCACGTGATGTTTAAATATATTCTAATTTGTATTCTGCTTTAAATGCGGTTGGTAATAAGTTGAAAGTTTGGCCCCTGCATTTGCTGGGTTTCTTGCAAGCATCGTTACTCGTTGAGCCTGTGCAGTCAAATCTTTGGCTCGTCTTGTATAGTGATCGTAGATTTTACTGTTTTTAGTTAAATTTAATAATAATAATAATAATAATAGTTTTTTATTGTGTTGATTACATGGTAATGTGGCAATCGTCCTTAACTTAATAAACTTTACATCATAGATTTACAATCTCTGTCGTCCAGATAATTAAAAAGAAAGAAACAAATAGAAAACAAATGAGCTGATCGCAACAATCTGCAAGAAGTCACAGGATAGCGGCAAGTATTAAACTAAAACATTCCTTAGTGCCACACTGAATAGGTACATTATATGGACCCTGTTTAATTAGCAGAGAAACATTCTTTAATATGATAAAAGCACTTCTCTATCAGATATAACTTGAGCTGAGATTGAAAGGTGCTACCTTCCTTTTCTTTAATTGCCTTGGGCAAGGCATTGAGCAATTTTGAGCCGGCGTATATGAAGTTAGCTTTGAAGGATTCTCTGTTGTGTTTTTGAAGACAGCGCTCAATTCTTCTTCTGGCGCCGTGTGAGTGGTAGGCCCCGTTTGCAGTTAGCAGCTTTGGGTTATCTTTGATTTACACGACGCTGCAATATATGTATAGGCATCTTAGCGTGAGCATTTGAAGTTTTCTGAAGAGCGGTTTGCAGGAAACTTTTATGTAGACCTCTGCGCAGGGGTTGCTTTTTGCGCCCGCCATGGTCCGCACGCACCTTTTTTGCAAAATGAAAACACGGCGCGCGTGGTGTGAGTATCCCCACAGTGTGATGCCGTAACAGAATTTAGATTCAATTTGTGAAAAGCAGAACCCGCTGCCTACGGCCGCTTTATATTATGAGAAAGTGGGCATTTTGGTTCAAATGGGACCACAACCAAAAGTACCATGCAATACCATACAGAACCCCCATCTATTGAATTTTAAATTTGCCGCTTAAGTCACTTGGGGTCACTGCATTGTGGAAACTCTGTGAATTCCAAAGTGACCACGATGACAATTTCGAAAACAAACGACGTTGGCTGTCAAAAGATTTCCGTGTATGATTTAAATGTGTATTTATTTACGTGTATTTATTTACACAGCTTCAGAGCTTGTGTAAAGTAAAGCATCCTGAAGTAAAGCATCCTGACTACTTCACGGCTTGTGTGTAAAGTAAAGCATCCTGACTACTTCACGGCTTGTGTAAAGTAAAGCATCCTGACTACTTCACGGCTTGTGTAAAGTAAAGCATCCTGACTACTTCACGGCTTGTGTGAAGTAAAGCATCCTGACTGCTTCACGGCTTGTGTGAAGTAAAGCATCCTGACTGCTTCACGGCTTGTGTGAAGTAAAGCATCCTGACTGCTTCACGGCTTGTGTAAAGTAAAGCATCCTGACTACTTCACGGCTTGTGTGAAGTAAAGCATCCTGACTACTTCACGGCTTGTGTGAAGTAAAGCATCCTGACTACTTCACGGCTTGTGTAAAGTAAAGCATCCTGACTACTTCACGGCTTGTGTCAAGTAAAGCATCCTGACTGCTTCACGGCTTGTGTTAAGTAAAGCATCCTGACTACTTCACGGCTTGTGTGAAGTAAAGCATCCTGACTACTTCACGGCTTGTGTAAAGTAAAGCATCCTGACTACTTCACGGCTTGTGTAAAGTAAAGCATCCTGACTACTTCACGGCTTGTGTTAAGTAAAGCATCCTGACTACTTCACGGCTTGTGTGAAGTAAAGCATCCTGACTACTTCACGGCTTGTGTTAAGTAAAGCATCCTGACTACTTCACGGCTTGTGTTAAGTAAAGCATCCTGACTGCTTCACGGCTTGTGTTAAGTAAAGCATCCTGACTGCTTCACGGCTTGTGTGAAGTAAAGCATCCTGACTGCTTCACGGCTTGTGTGAAGTAAAGCATCCTGACTACTTCACGGCTTGTGTCAAGTAAAGCATCCTGACTACTTCACGGCTTGTGTGAAGTAAAGCATCCTGACTACTTCACGGCTTGTGTTAAGTAAAGCATCCTGACTACTTCACGGCTTGTGTTAAGTAAAGTAAAGTAAAGTAAAGTGTTCTTTATTGTCCATTATCAATATTACATGATTTGCAGACTTTTAGGTACCTAGATTTCTAGGTACCAATCTAATTCTAAGTTAAAGTTTAAATAAAAATAATATAGTAATGATACTGATAATAACAGTAAGTGAATAATAAATATGAATATAGTAATGATTAGCATCCTGACTACTTCACGGCTTGTGTAAAGTAAAGCATCCTGACTACTCCAGGGTTTGCTACTTTCTCCATGATTCTGAGAAGGTGGCAGTCGGAAGCAATTTTCTTGCATAAGAGTATTCTTGTGTGACTTCCATTCGAGCGTGTTCTCCAGCTTGATTCCCAAGAAGACAACCTCATTAAGTTCATGAATGCTCGTCTTGTCCGTTCAATCAGTGGACTGCTGTTGTGAATGTGACGGAGTGGATTGAAATGCAACATTACCGTTTTTTTTGTTGTTGAGGATGAGGCCATCATCTGCACAGTAGTCTTGCATTTGCTGCACTGCTCATGAGCCGCGTTGACTGAGACATATTTGCTGTTCTGAATCCGATTTCTTTGATGATGCATCGGTGATCTAAAGCGAATGCTTTACCATGTAAAATGGTACAATACACATACAAATAAAACTAATAATGTTTAAGAAGGTCAGAACGGAAACCAGACTAGCATAATTTACAGATAAAAACCTTAACCACGATGCTGAGTACTTTTTTTTATCTTCCTGATGATTTCAGAAATATTTGTAAGCATGGAAGTTGTCTGCAATTGATGTTTTTTAAATCTCCAAGCAGCATTAGTTTCTTGTGGGCAGTTCTTGACCACAGCCTTCCATTGCAGGAAGTGATGCTGAGGACCCAAAGTTTCAGTCATTGGCACAGCTTTAGATCCGCTGCACTTCAGCAAGTTACCTCCTTAACCTTTTTTGATTGCGTTTGAAGTCTTACAAAATGTATGCAAAACAAAGTACAGACCATCGTTATGGTAATGTCTCTACGGCTTCTCAGCAGATTGTTTTCACAGTCGAGGGAAAGGTCTGGAACGGGATGAAACAAAAAGACACGCTGGGTAATGCACAGAAAGTGTTTTAATCGACGCAAAAGCAAGCCAACACGTTTCCATCAAACCATCAGCGTCAATCACTCAATAGAAGCAACTGACGAGCAACAACCTCCACCCGAAACAACTGCAAAGCAATGAAGCGTAGCCTAGTACTCTTCGGCATCCTCCCCCTCTCCCTCGACAGAGTCCATGCCGACTTCCTCGTAGTCCTTCTCGAGGGCGGCAAGATCCTCGCGAGCCTCGGAGAACTCTCCCTCCTCCATGCCCTCTCCGACGTACCAGTGCACGAAGGCACGCTTGGCGTACATCAGGTCGAACTTGTGATCCAGACGGGCCCAGGCCTCGGCAATGGCAGTCGTGTTGGACAGCATGCAGACGGCACGCTGCACCTTCGCCAGGTCCCCGCCAGGGACCACCGTGGGCGGCTGGTAGTTGATACCAACCTTGAAGCCGGTGGGGCACCAGTCAACGAACTGGATGGTGCGCTTCGTCTTGATAGTTGCTATGGCGGCGTTGACGTCCTTGGGAACAACGTCACCGCGGTAGAGCATGCAACAGGCCATGTACTTTCCATGTCGCGGGTCGCACTTGACCATCTGGTTGGCCGGCTCGAAGCACGAGTTGGTGATCTCGCCCACCGAAAGCTGCTCGTGGTAAGCCTTCTCGGCCGATATGACCGGGGCGTAGGTCACTAGCGGGAAGTGGATACGTGGGTACGGCACCAAGTTGGTCTGGAACTCGGTGAGGTCGACGTTGAGTGCGCCGTCGAAGCGGAGAGAGGCCGTGATGGACGAGACGATCTGACCGATCAGTCGGTTCAAGTTGGTGTACGTCGGCCGCTCGATGTCGAGGTTGCGGCGGCAGATGTCGTAGATGGCTTCGTTGTCGCACATGAAAGCGCAGTCCGAGTGTTCCAAGGTCGTGTGGGTCGTCAGGATCGAGTTGTAAGGCTCGACGACTGCCGTTGACACCTGTAGACCAATGGGGCGTGAGCAAGACCTGGTTTGACGGCTACAACGCACTCTACATCCATCCGATATACATCTACAAACTTGTCCAACTGGTGACGCTTGTATATCTTATGGCTCTGTTGTTTTTCTTAAGCCCAGCAGTTAAAAGCTGTTGTAGATGACTGCAATTGTGTTCATTTCAACCATTTTCTAGTCGCAAATCTACGTTGGGCTTTAATTTAATTGCCTAACCTCGACAGTTATGCACCAGTTTATGAAGGAAGTGTGTTAAATTAGAGGTCACTGGTTCTTGGTTTCCTTTTATTTTGATCATGATTCATGATAAAAGCAGAACTAACCCCACTGGTTTATGCATGCAAGTAATTAGCCTGCCTATGCAACCGGCAACCTTCAGAGGAACTCTCAAAAAGATTTCTAACGTCAGAAAGTCTAGAGTAAAAAATGGCAGGTAATCATTGCATATCAAAATGTAGTCCAACAAGCAAACACTTGGAAAGTTGCAGGACAAGCAAGTCACTGCTTGCGGGTTACTTAAAGGCCCAGTTTGTTTGCTATTCAATTTACTGGAATCCAATGTAGGTCGCTTAAAGAAATCAATACTTGTAAGTCGCGACCAAGTCTATCTGTCCATGCCCATCCTAACAATAAACAAATTCACACCTTCCTGGTTAATTTATTTTAGTTTTAGTTTTGTTCTTCTCTCAACTTTAATCGCACTGTACAACGTACGCATATGTACTCTTCATGGTGATTCAATTAAATTTTTTTGTCAATGACAAGACCTAGAAATTCAGCATAATGGGGCCTCAATTTTATACCATAAATTTCAAGCGATATATTTACATTTGACATTACCTACTGTCTTGGTTTTAAATAGAAGAATGCATGACTAGCAAACATTAGAGTGAAGCTTATTGATTGAATCCCATGACAAGTCTCATCAGTCAAGGCAATCCATTATTGATTTCTTCCAAACAAGGTCTGGGTTCCTGTCACGTAGCTTTCTAACTAGCTGTGAGTGAAATACCAATGAGGCCATGACTAAAAGTATGCCCATATAAGGGAGTCACCAGAGGAAGCCTGTAATGGGGTCGTTCTGCACGTAACCACGAGTCATGCGACCAACCAACCAGGCCACACCCAATTTTTATCAGCTTGATCCCTATCTTGACATGAAAGCAAATACGCTTTACACGACGTTTCCATGGGTGGATTAAAGGTGGATAGTGAATTGCATGGCCGTACCTGAGGAGCAGGGTAGATGGCAAACTCAAGCTTGCTCTTCTTTCCATAATCCACGGAGAGCCGCTCCATCAGCAGGGACGTGAATCCTGAGCCGGTGCCTCCACCGAAGGAGTGGAAGATAAGGAATCCCTGGAGCCCGGAGCACTGGTCCGAGAGTTTGCGAACTCGGTCCAGCACCAAGTCTACGATCTCCTTGCCGATGGTGTAGTGTCCTCTGGCATAGTTGTTAGCGGCATCCTCCTTGCCGGTGATGAGCTGCTCGGGGTGGAACAGCTGCCGGTAGGTCCCGGTGCGGACCTCATCTACCACGGTGGGCTCCAGGTCGACGAACACTGCTCGAGGAACGTGCTTTCCGGCTCCCGTCTCGCTGAAGAACGTGTTGAAGCTGTCATCGCCTCCGCCGATGGTCTTGTCCGACGGCATCTGGCCATCGGGCTGGATGCCATGCTCCAGGCAGTAAAGCTCCCAGCAGGCATTTCCAATCTGGACTCCGGCTTGGCCGACGTGGATAGAAATACATTCGCGCTGGAAATGCAAGAAAAGACCGGCTGGTTAAAAATCATGCTACCTACAAAGGTAACAGGTCCACATTTTTAACTAACAGCGAGGCTTACCATGGTGATGATAGGTGATAAAAAGTCTTCAACGAAGAGAAGTACGTTCAAGTTACGATGAGCTGAACTCCTCTTTGCGAAGTGCCAAAGCTTAGTGACGGCTGCTAGGGCGTTGGTCTGTTCTCGACTCCACTGACAGCCTCGAAGCCGACGGCCGCCAGCACATCGATTTCTCCGCGTCACGCGCCGTCATTGGTCGACGACTTGTAAGAAGCTCACTGATTCGTCGGCTTCCAGCGGTACTGCAGCAGTCGAGTATTCACCGGAACGTTTGAACTCTCATGAACTTGACCAAACTGAGGTACCGTTTCCAAGAATAATTGCGTTCGCCAAGCCGCCTGGCTGGCCATCAGGGTTCTGTGTCTAATGGGTTATGCTTCATGAGTACGTGCGCATGCTACTTTTTTATAAGCCTGGTTTTATTTGATGGAATTTGCCGACTGTCTGCTTTGCAACGCGAGGCAGTTTATTAAGTTTATTACTTCATTTTTAAAATCGATGGAAGTAAACATCCCATGCAGACAGTCATTTAGCAACGCCAGAAAGTAATGGCTTATCACTGGTCTTGGAGGTAGGCTAGGGACCGGGCAGTGATGTATTCGTAAAATTTTTAGTGGGGGTACGCAAAAATGACCCATTTTTTTTGTGTCGGCGGGCGGGGTGGGTGGGGGGGGGGGAGGGGGAGGAGGAGACCCAAGGCGAATGCACCGAAAGAGTGGAAAATAGGGGGCTTCGGGCGCAGCTCCAAGTGAATTTTTATTCTAAGGTTTCTTTTGGAGTCAATCTACGAGTTTACGATGAAATTGGGCTTGGAATGACATGGTCAGAACTGCATTTTTAATTACGTAATGATTTTGAGAAAATTAAATTAATGCCGCCCTCTCATGTCTACACCTTCCCACATTGTTGCAACTTGCAGTCTTTAAATTTGGTGGGGATTCGGGAATTTGGTAAAAGAAAGTCAATCATTTTAATCGGATACTGGTTTTAATTTTTGTTGAAACTACCCATAGATACGCGCGTACTTTCGCGTTGAGGAGATTATATCAGTTTCCACAATGACTCTTTTTCATTAAGCTCCTTGCTGCTGCGTGATGCGACGTTGGTGGTGTCTTCAACTTCTCCCAAACCAAATTTTGGTTTTTTAGGAGGAGCAAGGCCCCAAAGGGAATGCAAATCCACTTGCTTCCTCTTCTGCATCTTGAATTAAACTAACTCGTCCAGTGTGGCTCGTATGTGGCATTTTGGTTATTCTTTGTATTTTTATCTTTCCTGCGAATTCTTATTATTTGAAGCGGGCTTGCTTCTGAGAGCTTGCACCGCCGTGCGACGCCGCGAAAGCGGCTACCGACTTCCCTAAGTGATAACAGTAATATGGTTCTAACTAACCCCTTTGTTGCAAGTCGCGACGCCGACATAGTTCCAGCCTACCTACTCTTAGTACGTTCGCAAACAGTGGCATTCTTGCTAGGTCTATTTTTCAGTAAGTGAATTATTAGGAATGAAACCCGTAACTGGGATATTTTCGCCTTGAAAATAAAGAAGTGCAGGATATTTCGAATAATCATAATTTAATACTGCTTTCCCGTGCGTTCACCTGCGTTCCCTCAAAAGTTTAAAGTGGGGGTACGGCCAAAAATAAAATTAATAGTGGGTGGACTGCGTACACCCGCGTGCATTGACCAATACATCACTGGGACCGGGCAAATATCAGGTAGAACTAGCTGCCATGGAGATGAAGGCGAGTTCCTGTGGCAGAGAGTCCTGAACAAAGACGTCCTGACTATGCTCTTGACTGCCACTAGTTGAAAACGCCGTCGACAACACAAAAATTGTGCCCATTCAACATCTAGCTTCTCAGAGGAAATAAATAGTTCAGGATTGTAGAGCATAAATGATCGATTTGCATTTGATTACTTGGATTTAGGCTTACAAACTTTTAGCCAATGTTTTTTATGTTCATTTATTTATACATTTATACATACTATGTTATAAGGACAATAATTGCCATAATAATCAATTTCCCACCATTATTTTGAAATTTTGTTTTCTTTAGAATTTAGGTTGGTGTCATTGTGTTTACCTAGTTTGATGGCGGCAGTTATGCTCGAATCATAGTCGAACGGTTCAAGTTTCTTTACTTTGCGTTCTCTTAGTCCAGAGATGAATCGACTGGCGGTTACAGCTCTTGTCCTCATCTTTTTTAAAGGTAAGATAAAAATTGTCCATGTGTTTTGCTTGCAATTACTATCCGTACAGTCTCCACTCGACTTGCCATTGTGCAGTGTGCAGGAACCCTACTCTAACCCCACTAGAGCCACCTGCTAGTTGACATATGCTAAGCATGCCATGGTTGGTAAAAGGTTTTGAGCAGGAAACATAAACAATCGATATTCGGGCCAACAACATCGGACGCGATCGAAATTAATCGAAGGATAAGTCACACTTGCAAGTAATGTAAACATCTTGAGCAGTCTTAATAATTGTAATAATAATAATAATATTGTAATTGTAGTTGTAATAATTGTTTACCAGCATAAAAGAGACTCATGGCAAAAACAATATCTCATATACTACCATTTATAAATCGTTAATTTATGATATTACTGTATCTTCTGAGCTCGCAACCGATCGCTTTAGCGTGTTAGAAACACCGGTTCTCGTGAGATCACCGACGTTAAGCAACACTGCGCTGGGTCAGGTATTGGATGGGTGACCATCATACACATGACCAGTTCTGTTCAGGAGAGAGGTTGGAGGGATGAAAGTTAAGCAACACTGCGCTGGGTCAGGTATTGGATGAGTGACCATCATACACATGACCAGTTCTGTTCGGGAGAGAGGTTGGAGGGATGAAAGTTAAGCAACACTGCGCTGGGTCAGGTATTGGATGAATGACAATCATACACATGACCAGTTCTATTCGGGAGAGAGGTTGGAGGGATGCAAGTTAAGCAACACTGCGCTGGGTCAGGTATTGGATGGGTGACCATCATACACATGACCAGTTCTGTTCAGGAGAGAGGTTGGAGGGATGAAAGTTAAGCAACACTGCGCTGGGTCAGGTATTGGATGAGTGACCATCATACACATGACCAGTTCTGTTCGGGAGAGAGGCTGGAGGGATGAAAGTTAAGCAACACTGCGCTGGGTCAGGTATTGGATGGGTGACAATCATACACATGACCAGTTCTATTCGGGAGAGAGGTTGGAGGGATGCAAGTTAAGCAACACTGCGCTGGGTCAGGTATTGGATGGGTGACCATCATACACATGAC
>OX387602.1:242069-397069 GCA_947568835.1 Protonemura montana | reverse complement strand
CCATGGGTTCGGTAGTCACCCATCCAGCACCTGTCTCAGCACAACGTTCCTTAACTTCGATGATGTCGCGAGGACCGGTGTTTCCAACACGCCAAACCGTTCGGTTGTCACCCATCCGATACCTGGCCCGGCACAACGTTCCTTAACTTCGATGATGTCGCGAGGACCGTTGTTTCCAGCACACCAAACCGTTCGGTTGTCACCCATCCAATACCTGGCCCGGCACAGTGTTTCTTAACTTTGATGATCTCACGAGAACCGGTGTTTCCAGCACGCCAAACCGTTTGGTTTATCTATCTAGGATGGTAATCAGATAGTAATCTTGTCATAAACTTCAAAAAACTCAATTAGAAATGGTTGGTAATTAATGAATGATTATGTTAATAATCATGTTACGGTACGTTTCATATGCTTCGACTGCATCGGTTCTTGCCTCTGACATAGACCCATCGGAAGATTACAGGGCAGATCAGAATTCACTCATTAGAAGGCAAATGGTGTCTAGAAAAATCTTGGACGATAATAAGACAATAACACGTCATTAGAGGCCTTTCACAAAATGATACCATCTACGGTTCAGTGCCTGTAGGAGGAATTAGGCTAGTCTAGGGTGCGCTTTTTTTGGTGCTTTCCGAATTCCTTGTACAATATTATAGAGGTCACGTTAGATACGACGTTTGAAAATTCTTGCAGAGGTATGTGCACTGGTAAGTGGCATGTGTTGAGGCTTCTTGAGGAGTCCCAACACTGAGATACGCACCCAATTCAAATCCCGTCGATAAGTTGGCATATTTTCTACACCACTTCCGATCGTCAGGCAACTCGGGAGCAAAAAACACCGACGCTGTTTCCATTACCAAGCTCGTTCCATTAGCAAGATACGAATCCGAAGACCGGAAATTGTAACGATTCTCTTGAAAGCCGCCCGATCGGCGGCAATGTTCTTGCCGAGACCGCGGCTTCGCCACGCATTCGCGTTCCTGTGGACTCAACAAATATATCAACGTGGTCATGGACTGCCGCACAAAATACACATTCGGACATTCCCATTATAAAACAAACAAGTTCTCATTTATTTTCCAGTGAAAAAATGTTTGTCACGCAAGCACAGAAAAAGCAACAGTATATTCGGTGGTAAATTGCAACGACATTTTACAATTGTTTCAAATCAACGAAAACAACGTACTCCAACTTGATTGCTAGAACAAGAAACAGGTTGAGAGCTACGCAGGACTTAATTCCTTACTCGCGTTCTTTCTCCATCACGCTTTAAGGGCGGATCGTTTCCCTTGAATAGCTGAACGTGAGATTAGGGTGCACTTATTGGCCATGGTACCTTTTCTTCGGGTTGGGTTTAATTAGAACGCGGCATCCATTCCTCGAGGGATACCTGCTCTGGTAGATCGTAGATAACTGGAGCTTAGATTTCCTTTTATTTTTTTTCGCCTAGAGTTTGTGAATTACAAACAGATAAAGAAAATAAAACATACTCTGGCTATTTTGAAGAATAAAGCAAATGTCAGCCAATTGGATCAGCACAGAAACATATCATTACACATTGACACATGACACATGACACATGAAACATTATATAATTTCACATATCTGCGGCCACATATTCAGGTGTGGCAAGAGCTTGTCCCGCCTGTCATGTCGAAGCAGGTCTCAGGGATTGTGCAGGTCGCTGCCAGGGTCCAGCAATTGTGCAGCTCGCTGCCAGGGTCCAGGGATTGTGCAGCTCGCTGCCAGGGTCCAGGGATTGTGCAGCTCGCTGCCAGGGTCCAGGGATTGTGCAGCTCGCTGCCAGGTTCCAGGGATTGTTCAGCTCGCTGCCAGGGTCCAGGGATTGTGCAGCTCGCTGCCAGGGTCCAGGGATTGTGCAGGTCGCTGCCAGGGTCCAGCAATTGTGCAGCTCGCTGCCAGGGTCCAGGGATTGTGCAGCTCGCTGCCAGGGTCCAGGGATTGTGCAGCTCGCTGCCAGGGTCCAGGGATTGTGCAGCTCGCTGCCAGGTTCCAGGGATTGTTCAGCTCGCTGCCAGGGTCCAGGGATTGTGCAGCTCGCTGCCAGGGTCCAGGGATTGTGCAGCTCGCTGCCAGGGTCCAGGGATTGTGCAGCTCGCTGCCAGGGTCCAGGGATTGTGCAGCTCGCTGCCAGGGTCCAGGGATTGTGCAGCTCGCTGCCAGGGTCCAGGGATTGTGCAGCTCGCTGCCAGGGTCCAGGGATTGTGCAGCTCGCTGCCAGGGTCCAGGGATTGTGCAGCTCGCTGCCAGGGTCCAGGGATTGTGCAGCTCGCTGCCAGGGTCCAGGGATTGTGCAGCTCGCTGCCAGGGTCCAGGGATTGTGCAGCTCGCTGCCAGGGTCCAGGGATTGTGCAGCTCGCTGCCAGGGTCCAGAGATTGTGCAGCTCGCTGCCAGGGTCCAGGGATTGTGCAGCTCGCTGCCAGGGTCCAGGGATTGTGCAGCTCGCTGCCAGGGTCCAGGGATTGTGCAGCTCGCTGCCAGGGTCCAGGGATTGTGCAGCTCGCTGCCAGGGTCCAGGGATTGTGCAGCTCGCTGCCAGGGTCCAGGGATTGTGCAGCTCGCTGCCAGGGTCCAGGGATTGTGCAGCTCGCTGCCCGGGTCCTGGGATTGTGCAGCTCGCTGCCAGGGTCCAGGGATTGTGCAGCTCGCTGCCAGGGTCCAGGGATTGTGCAGCTCGCTGCCAGGGTCCAGGGATTGTGCAGCTCGCTGCCAGGGTCCAGGGATTGTGCAGCTAGCTGCCAGGGTCCAGGGATTGTGCAGCTTGCTGCCAGGGTCCAGGGATTGTGCAGCTCGCTGCCAGGGTCCAGGGATTGTGCAGCTCGCTGCCAGGGTCCAGGGATTGTGCAGCTCGCTGCCAGGGTCCAGGGATTGTGCAGCTCGCTGCCAGGGTCCAGGGATTGTGCAGCTCGCTGCCAGGGTCCAGGGATTGAGCAGCTCGCTGCCAGGGTCCAGGGATTGTGCAGCTCGCTGCCAGGGTCCAGGGATTGTGCAGCTCGCTGCCAGGGTCCAGGGATTGTGCAGCTCGCTGCCAGGGTCCAGGGATTGTGCAGCTCGCTGCCAGGGTCCAGGGATTGTGCAGCTCGCTGCCAGGGTCCAGGGATTGTGCAGCTCGCTGCCAGGGTCCAGGGATTGTGCAGCTCGCTGCCAGGGTCCAGGGATTGTGCAGCTCGCTGCCAGGGTCCAGGGATTGTGCAGCTCGCTGCCAGGGTCCAGGGATTGTGCAGCTCGCTGCCAGGGTCCAGGGATTGTGCAGCTCGCTGCCAGGGTCCAGGGATTGTGCAGCTCGCTGCCAGGGTCCAGGGATTGTGCAGCTCGCTGCCAGGGTCCAGGGATTGTGCAGCTCGCTGCCAGGGTCCAGGGATTGTGCAGCTCGCTGCCAGGGTCCAGGGATTGTGCAGCTCGCTGCCAGGGTTTAGGGATTGTGCAGCTCGCTGCCAGGGTCCTGCCAGGGTCCAGGGATTTTGCAGCTCGCTGCCAGGGTCCAGGGATTGTGCAGCTCGCTGCCAGGGTCCAGGGATTGTGCAGCTCGCTGCCAGGGTCCAGGGATTGTGCAGCTCGCTGTCAGGGTCCAGGGATTGTGCAGCTCGCTGCCAGGGTCCAGGGATTGTGCAGCTCGCTGCCAGGGTCCAGGGATTGTGCAGCTCGCTGCCAGGGTCCAGGGATTGTGCAGGTCGCTGCCAGGGTCCAGAGATTGTGCAGCTCGCTGCCAGGGTCCAGGGATTGTGCAGCTCGCTGCCAGGGTCCAGGGATTGTGCAGCTCGCTGCCAGGGTCCAGGGATTGTGCAGCTCGCTGCCAGGGTTAAGGGATTGTGCAGCTCGCTGCCAGGGTCCAGGGATTGTGCAGCTCGCTGCCAGGGTCCAGGGATTGTGCAGCTCGCTGCCAGGGTCCAGGGATTGTGCAGCTCGCTGCCAGGGTCCAGGGATTGTGCAGCTCGCTGCCAGGGTCCAGGGATTGTGCAGCTCGCTGCCAGGGTCCAGGGATTGTGCAGCTCGCTGCCAGGGTCCAGGGATTGAGCAGCTCGCTGCCAGGGTCCAGGGATTGTGCAGCTCGCTGCCAGGGTCCAGGGATTGTGCAGCTCGCTGCCAGGGTCCAGGGATTGTGCAGCTCGCTGCCAGGGTCCAGGGATTGTGCAGCTCGCTGCCAGGGTCCAGGGATTGTGCAGCTCGCTGCCAGGGTCCAGGGATTGTGCAGCTCGCTGCCAGGTTCCAGGGATTGTTCAGCTCGCTGCCAGGGTCCAGGGATTGTGCAGCTCGCTGCCAGGGTCCAGGGATTGTGCAGCTCGCTGCCAGGGTCCAGGGATTGTGCAGCTCGCTGCCAGGGTCCAGGGATTGTGCAGCTCGCTGCCAGGGTCCAGGGATTGTGCAGCTCGCTGCCAGGGTCCAGGGATTGTGCAGCTCGCTGCCAGGGTCCAGGGATTGTGCAGCTCGCTGCCAGGGTCCAGGGATTGTGCAGCTCGCTGCCAGGGTCCAGGGATTGTGCAGCTCGCTGCCAGGGTCCAGGGATTGTGCAGCTCGCTGCCAGGGTCCAGGGATTGTGCAGCTCGCTGCCAGGGTCCAGGGATTGTGCAGCTCGCTGCCAGGGTCCAGGGATTGTGCAGCTCGCTGCCAGGGTCCAGGGATTGTGCAGCTCGCTGCCAGGGTCCAGGGATTGTGCAGCTCGCTGCCAGGGTCCAGGGATTGTGCAGCTCGCTGCCAGGGTTTAGGGATTGTGCAGCTCGCTGCCAGGGTCCTGCCAGGGTCCAGGGATTTTGCAGCTCGCTGCCAGGGTCCAGGGATTGTGCAGCTCGCTGCCAGGGTCCAGGGATTGTGCAGCTCGCTGCCAGGGTCCAGGGATTGTGCAGCTCGCTGTCAGGGTCCAGGGATTGTGCAGCTCGCTGCCAGGGTCCAGGGATTGTGCAGCTCGCTGCCAGGGTCCAGGGATTGTGCAGCTCGCTGCCAGGGTCCAGGGATTGTGCAGGTCGCTGCCAGGGTCCAGAGATTGTGCAGCTCGCTGCCAGGGTCCAGGGATTGTGCAGCTCGCTGCCAGGGTCCAGGGATTGTGCAGCTCGCTGCCAGGGTCCAGGGATTGTGCAGCTCGCTGCCAGGGTTAAGGGATTGTGCAGCTCGCTGCCAGGGTCCAGGGATTGTGCAGCTCGCTGCCAGGGTCCAGGGATTGTGCAGCTCGCTGCCAGGGTCCAGGGATTGTGCAGCTCGCTGCCAGGGTCCAGGGATTGTGCAGCTCGCTGCCAGGGTCCAGGGATTGTGCAGCTCGCTGCCAGGGTCCAGGGATTGTGCAGCTCGCTGCCAGGGTCCAGGGATTGAGCAGCTCGCTGCCAGGGTCCAGGGATTGTGCAGCTCGCTGCCAGGGTCCAGGGATTGTGCAGCTCGCTGCCAGGGTCCAGGGATTGTGCAGCTCGCTGCCAGGGTCCAGGGATTGTGCAGCTCGCTGCCAGGGTCCAGGGATTGTGCAGCTCGCTGCCAGGGTCCAGGGATTGTGCAGCTCGCTGCCAGGTTCCAGGGATTGTTCAGCTCGCTGCCAGGGTCCAGGGATTGTGCAGCTCGCTGCCAGGGTCCAGGGATTGTGCAGCTCGCTGCCAGGGTCCAGGGATTGTGCAGCTCGCTGCCAGGGTCCAGGGATTGTGCAGCTCGCTGCCAGGGTCCAGGGATTGTGCAGCTCGCTGCCAGGGTCCAGGGATTGTGCAGCTCGCTGCCAGGGTCCAGGGATTGTGCAGCTCGCTGCCAGGGTCCAGGGATTGTGCAGCTCGCTGCCAGGGTCCAGGGATTGTGCAGCTCGCTGCCAGGGTCCAGGGATTGTGCAGCTCGCTGCCAGGGTCCAGGGATTGTGCAGCTCGCTGCCAGGGTCCAGGGATTGTGCAGCTCGCTGCCAGGGTCCAGGGATTGTGCAGCTCGCTGCCAGGGTCCAGGGATTGTGCAGCTCGCTGCCAGGGTCCTGGGATTGTGCAGCTCGCTGCCAGGGTCCAGGGATTGTGCAGCTCGCTGCCAGGGTCCTGCCAGGGTCCAGGGTTTGGGCAGGTCGCTGCCAGGCTGTTGCAGGGCGGCCAGGCGGCTGCAGCAAGTGGAGGATGCCGCTGTTCGTGTCTCGGCAACGACCTGCCTGACGTCCCTACATGGTCGACCAGCAGACACCAGCTTTTCTCGGAAACCTCCATGCAAGGGCAACTTTTTAGCAGACTCGCGGAAAAAGGGGAAGTGTTAAGAAAGTGTACTGATGTCGCTCGTCATAACGGAGACCAATTGAACGAACGAACTAACGAACAGGCGCGTCTGCAGGACGATGGATGCTTTTATCAAAGTCGAATTGTAGCGTCACTCTATTTTCATGCAATAGGAATTAATGAGTGGCTTTTCACACGCATCAGAGTAGCAGAGATAAACAATAATTACACACAAGCGAAAATTTGATCTGGAAATGAACCGTTATGTCTGGAATTCTCATCCGATGAGTAAGAAAATTCTGTGTGTATTTTTAACGCAGTTTGGGGATGGACTCCATTTCCATTACTTCAGTTGGTAAATTATACCAAAGTGAATAATAATACGTTTCCATTTTATGTCACATTCAGTGTTTGTGATAATCGTTTTGGACACCTGATTTTTGTATGTCTTTTTAATAAAACATACAATCGACCGAACGTTCTGAGTTACCAACAAGAAACCCGAACCAGCCAATTGATTTCATGTGACAATTTATCACAACAAAATTCTTTGACAAAATTGTTACGGCCACATTGCCAACAAGTTTGAGCGGGAGGTTTCGAAACTGCGGGGTATTCGCGAACCTCCGCCCGGCGAATTTCGAGTGACGACCGGGACGTATGCACCTCACAGCATGTAAAGCACGATCAAATGGCTTGATTATCCACTGGATGGTCCTCGCAGAAGTCCATCGCTACCATCCCCGCAGGGAGCTATGTTAACTATATCGCAAGCCGCCTGCGAACCTGATGGCAGAGAACTTCGTCCGGCCGGCTAGACCTCTGCACTCGCCAAGTAATACACGATGTGCCCGATAACAGTCAGCCAGGCCCGTCTGATTCATGTCTGCCAATGTCGCCGCGTCGACACCACGCCGACGCCGACGCCGACGTCGGCGACACGTCACGGCGACCGCGAGCCGCCTTGCTCGAGACCGACGCATCCTGCATCATTTGCGGTCACCCCGATGATCACTCGCGTATAATGTAATAAAAAATGTACCTACCACGCCGAAATCATGATGAATTCCATTCCCCCTTCCCGCCGGCGAGTGTCTGTTACGTCGATATGTTATGTGAGAGTGGAGGCAGGCAGGCAGGCAGGCAGGCAAGCAAGCAAGCAGCGATGTCGTTGCCCTGTGCTGTCTGCCAGCCCCAGCCCCAGCCCCGCTAGCTTCTTCTCCTCCACTTGCTAGCCGCCTCACCTCGCCACGCCGCGCCTCGCGTCTTCTTGTCGAATCCACCTGCCAGCCGGGAGGAGAAACAGCCGTGGCCGCCGAGCTCTGCTTTCTTGGTTACTTTACAAGTCGGCTTCACAACCGCGGCACCGCCGAAGCCAGCTCGGTGATCGTTCAGCTCCAGCAAGTGCATGTGCGAGTCCGGACGAGAATCAAGAGCAATCGCCTTTCGGTCTTGAACCTCGAACACAGTTCTTCGCGTGCTCCGAGTGCTCGGCCGGTTCTAGTGACTCCTCGAGAGTGCCGACATCAGACAGACACACGTTTGTCGTCGTCAACTCACATACCACACGTCATCAACGAGTGGTCAGCCGCGGACATCGGTCAAGGCTAGCGCGAGCGTAAATACGCCGACCACTTTTCCTTGGGGCCGACTCGCGCCAAGAGGTCGGAAATTAGCATATCCTAGTTCGTGTAGTGTTGTAGGCAGGAGGCGGTCGCGACCAGGCAACATCCAACCAGAGGGCCAAAGACCCTGGACGCGAACGTGAATGAGCAAATGTCAACGATGGCACTGGCTGCGCAGGGTGACTTGCGGAGGGCCTACTGACCGTGTGCACTCGCTTCGAGTGACGTGACAGAGTGCTCCATTCCGTTATGTGGAAACACCCTGGCGATTGTCCGCCAACATAACCTAGCAAGATCGACGTCGTGGACTCGTAGCACATCTGGCGCTATCGCAGCTTCCGCCTTCTCTCGCCATGTGCCATCGACTGCAGTGCACATCAATTACCTTCTGCTATTGAACGTTACGTGTTTGAGGTAAGTCTGATGAATCCAGGCTTCCGGGCCTCCCAGAGCGCGTTGACATTGACCTTGCCGCGCGAACCACCGCCGTCAAGATCGATCTCTTGTGTCACATCTGGTTGACCCCGATGGGAACGCACGGCGTGTCAAAGGACGCCGCTCGCGGGCTGGTCGCGCACGCGCGCAGCTCGTTACACAAATCCAATTACTTGTTAGCGTCGTTTGCTGCATCGTAATCACGTAATGTGTACTTCCAAATATGACGCCGAACCGGCGCAAAACGATGATATGACTCCGAAATCCGGATTTTCTTGTCCGCGAGCGAACCTGTTTTGGGGTGGCGGTCGGGGGCCTGGCCGCGAACCCGGCGCCACCACCGTACGCGCCCCGTGCACCGACTAATTGGTCGGTGCAATTGATATTGCGCGCGTTGGTTATTAGTAAACTAGATCCCCGCCTCCTGGAAAATAAATCCTCGCGTCGGACAGTTGATAATTTACTGCACTTGGTGGCACGTGTTTTAATTAATTCCCGCGCCGCCTGGTTTTAAATAACTGTCAAAAGCTCGCTCGAGAAACTTGCGACTACCGAGTCATTTGACAGGTATACTCATTGAATGACTCATTTAATTAAATGTGGATTTATACTTTGAATCAAAGCGCGCGCGATCGAGAAACTGCCCAAAAAATAAATCCATCGTGGCCAGCGACAGAGCCCAATGTCAGCCCACCGATACACCCTCGCCATCCCTGAACGAGTCGGACGAAACGGCGCCAAGGAGGTCCTAAGTCTGCATTAACCCGCTGGTCCCAGGAAGCCAACTCAGTGACGGCACCGCGGCCATGCGTAACCTCCAATCTAAAGCACACATATTTCGCTACTGAATATCAGCAATACATTTTTGGAAATCACGACTTACTGCTTCGACTATTGTCTTTTTGATTACCATGGGAGCCTTTTCTTTTTCAAATGATCTAACGGTAACTCGAGATCAAAAAAAGTCGATTTTTCTCCGTTACCCAGTGAACGACCTAGATAATTTGCGTGCGTGTGTGAGTGAGCTTGCCAAATTTAACCACCAGACTTGCCACTGCACGCGGCTCTCCTGTCGCCGTCGTGTCCTGGCTGGCACCTGATCCATGGGATTCCTGCGTCCTCGTATTGGCAATGGCAGAGCGTCTGGGCAAAGCCTTCTACCAAGTCAATATCGCGCTAGCCGGAGATCTTTGATCACGATAAATGCGGAGCAATGAGAGCGTGCTTTACTGTGATAATTATTTAACTAATTAACTTCAAGTGACCAGAACCATGGTGTGCGGCCAAGTCAGCCAGTTACCTAACATTGTACCTACATCTGGTGCTGTTTGACATTCAGTTTAAAGTAGGCCTTCTCTTCGTCTGCAAGCATAACATTTTAATGGTCGGATAATTACCTACGTCGGTATTTATAACAGTTGTTTAAGTATAATCATTGTGCTTGCAGTAATAAGTTAATTAATTCAATAAGAACAGAAATCGCTCAATCATATAGAAGCTCTAAGGTCATTACTTTACGTTGAATGAACAGAAAATTATTTTCCAAGTTTTACGTGTGCGCCAGTCCAGATAAAGTAATGCGCAAATATTTCCCATTTAACAAAAACTATTTCAACTGGGTTTTGAATGCTAAGTAAAGGGCTACTAAATTTCCCGACGTTTCGCAACATATACTAGTTACTTCTTCAGAGGTTTGAGCAGTCCTGTCCCATTTACTTGCGACATTCGCAAGCTGTAACAGGCTGGTCTAACTTGACCGCTGAACGAGTTGAGCCTCAACGCACGATGCACGCACACGCATTGAACAGCGACCCAATCTTTCTCCGAACGCGGGCCTCGAAATGCGGAAATAATGCTTGGATTACACCGACACTTAAGCTCGGTCAAAACAGGTGAGACTCGGAAATACTACACACTGCCACGTGTATTGGCGATAGCTCACCGGGAGAACGATTTCATGTATGAAATATGTGTGTTATTAATAATGCTAATTTGCAAGTAGACGTGGGAGGCACCGAGTAGGGAATTCAACAGTGATAAATATATCACAGCAAGCCCCCCCCCCCCCCCTCTGTCTTTATTTGCAATTGTTAACCCTTGTCTCATTTGCCGCGTTCTTGCCATACTGCACTGGCGCAATGAATCAGAAGATTTCAATGCACGAATCGCGCTGACAGCTGAGAGAAAGATCCACATGAATATGCGTAAAGTCATTATCGAACAGACCGCCAGTATTTTGCCGACATTTTTTCTGACATCCATGTGAAATAGGCATGCATATACTTAAATCAGACTTCTTAAACGGACGGGTTTACGACCCGGCGCATTGTCTGCGCTGAATGTTGAGACGGAGCGGGAGAGGTTCACGTACAACGCTCAGTTCCGGAGTGCGTCCCGAATTCCAAATGTCGATTCCCACATTTGTAAGCGATGCGACAAGGTGTGTCTTTAACACAAGGTCTTTAAGCTGAAGATGATACCTCATCCCGTGCTAGTCAAGGTTAAGCGTATCGATGATAATGGTAATTAGCCTAATTTAAACTTTTCAGTATACTCAACTGCCAAATTAACTAGCGAGATAAATTAAATAACTATATACATTATCATAAATTCACACTACCGCAAGCTGTGTGTGCTAACAAAAGAACGCATAATGCAGAGGATGTATTACCTTCAAATTGCTGTTTAACATTTCATCTTGATAAATAGATTCAAGTGAAATGATGATAATCCTGTGACCTGCTAACAAGGGGCAGACTCATTTGGCCGCCACGTTCTACCGCCCCGACGATCTTGAAACATATTTCGCACGCAGCTTTGACACCTTGTCAAAGCTGCGTGACAATCGCAATCGGTTCAACACGCGTGCGTTGTTTTATTCTAAGCCTGATATCACTTATGTTGACCAGACTCCTGCAGAGACCGGAGCTTGTAGCCAAACCCAAGGTATGACAAAACCTTGTCATGATTTGCAACGATCCTCTCTGTGTACCTGTGATAACTCACTTAAAGAGTCTGCGCATTGGTTTGATTTTAAGGAATGACTTTTGAGGAAGAGGATAGAGTTTTTCTGGTTCTTATCTAAGACCAAGAAAAAAAATGATGTCGTCTTCTGGGGTTCGATTTATTTTATTAAATGAATTAGTTCGCATCGATTCACGGATTTTTAATAGAAGTTGCAAAATTAAAAGTGCGTGTTTCTGAGGCGATCATCAATCGATGAGATTGTCGCTCAGCCAACCAAGTTAAGTTCATTGTCATCACAGAAATATTCTTGCCAAAAAGTCTGGGTCAAAAGTCAAAAGCACTGGGTTTGAGTCACGTGCAGATATCTTCGTTACATGGGATTACATGGGATTACATGCAGATATCTTCGTTACATGGGATTACATGGGATTACATGCAGATATCTTCGTTACATGGGATTATTACAATTGCTGCAGATTTTTCCAACCCGCTATCACGGGGTGACTGAAAATCGTACAACAAACCAATCTCAACATTTCACATTTCTGGAAGTATTAAGTGATAATCTTGATCCTAGGCCGAGTTTTTAAGAGTTTTAGTGAGAAAAAAAAAACAATGCATATTGTGAGAGAAATAATTCTAGTGAACTGCACCCTTGACTCAGAACGACTTGGAGTCATGAAACATAAAGGTGTTTTCCTGTTTCCAGTCATGACAGTTAATAATCAGCCGGGTGAATACAATATCTTAATTGTGTCATCACAAAATAGTGGGTACAATGAAATCCATGCACATTTCGATTTAATGGTCTCCATTAAAATGCTTTGCATCGCTCAAGTGGAGCTTGCTTAAATCAATGAATCTATATGAGATGTACGAAATTTATGAGTCAATAAATTGCCTTGGTTAGCGTCTGCAGCAAGGTAGAAGGGAAACGCCCTCCGGAGGAGTAGTACCCACCCAACAATTAGTTATTGCCACATTATTTGTTTACTGCCTCAATTTTATTATTTTGCTTTCGGTGCGAAGGAATTTAATTCATTACTCGCAGTAGAAAGTAAATAAGCGTATTTTACTTTATTATTTTTTCTAAAGCTCAGTCAAATTCGTTGAAACAGTTTCGTTTTGAAAGGTCAAACAGTCCTCCGACTCTTTTTTATTTCCAATTTTCAGATACATTTCAGTGATTTTTTGCTCTGTGTCTTACTTCACATATTTTATTTTGGAATTCGTTTTGTAAGCATGGTCATAGATCTTCCTTTGATTTCGACACACGGCAACGTTTAGAATTGACAAAATTCTGCTGTGTATGGCGGTACAAGCGCTGTCAAGCCCAGCAGAGTTAAGATCTACAATCCATAAGATACTAAATTTTCCAGATAAATCTCATAACTAAACCTGCTCGAATCTCTATGATTACTTTACCTTTTCACCGAGCGAGCCGCCAGAGTTACACCAGCATTAACTCGCCGAACCCTCTGGCAGAATAGCATTTCAATTGAAAACCAAGTGACTTGCTCCGAACGGTCTGCGAGTAAACTGCTGCGTCGTAAAACAGCAAGCAGTGTCTCAGGAAGCACTAATGAGATAATCACGTTTTATTATTGCAAATAACATGTATTTCGTTTCGAACTGTTGCATTAATAGCTCCGTGTTTTCCATGACCAAGCCGCGTACAATTGTCGCAAGGGAAGCATTACTGGGAGTGTTAACCGGCCGTCACGCCCGCACATTACCGCCAGCTAATGATTTATTAGGCTCGGATTTATGCACGTGGAGACACGCGCCTCGCCGCGCGATGCCAATCGAGTGTTGGCAAAGAGAACCCGCTTTCCCGGGAAGAAAATTGACTCGCCCCGTCAGCGCATAATATGGCGACATGGTTCCGTTGTAAAGCATGCGACGCCGAACCCCGAGTCCGCCATGGCTGCGGCTGCCACCGTCGCACCGAGGAGCTCTTACAGCTGCACAAATCTCGCATCTCGCTGATGACCGTTCTCATCCCGATGCCAGCCGGCCAGAAAACCGGATAGTCTTGTTTTTATTTCGCGTTTCTTGGAAAATGAGAGTTTCTGCTGTCATCGCCCTGTCAATCTGCCCTGTGCCGGCCTGTCATGTGCCTCACTGCCTTGCTGTCTGTTTGTGTGTGTGAATTGTTTGTGTGTGTTCAGAGATTCTAGTCGCTCGATGCCTCGGCGACTTGGCCAACAGCTGTGGACTACCAAAGTTTTGTCAAACCTCGGTGCTTTCTTAAGGAGACAGTACTTAGAAATCTGAATCAATTGAAGAAATTTGTTTCGATTTTGCATTCCTGGCTCTAGCTCATTTGAATCACAAATGCCGTTCTAGTGAAGTCTTATATATTCAAATGAAGGAAAAGTCTTCTGTAAAGAACCCTAATAGCTGCACGCCAGTGTGTACCTATCTCACGTAGGCGTTGGGTGGGCTCCGGAAGTCAAAATTGACACCATCCACTGTTGTCGTGCACATAGCTGATTCGATGTCCAGCTCTGCGTGTGTCCAGCCAGCCGCATGGCGTTAGCGAGGTCGAAGACCATGGTGATGGGAAATTGGCAAAACGCACGCTCGTTGTGTTTCCTACAAATGTCTGTCAAAGCGACAACGCGTTTGAAGAGTTATTTGGACACCGGCGGACATTATTTTTAAACAAGTTCGACGTCACGTGTAACCTCTGACACTGCAAGAACATGAATCAAAAAATTATTTCAGAACTGGTTGCTCCGTGTAGTGTTTTTTTTTCTTCTGTTGCCTCTTAGTGCCTAATGTTTCACAATCCGACAACCATCCATATGCCTACGGACCGACTGGTTAAAAAGAAGAAACGGAGACATATTTATCGCGACTATTAGTAAGGTGAAAGGGCTCCTATATCAAGCGATCCCAGCAATCGTCTACACTTATGAGAGATAAGCCGTTTGTCGAAGCTCAATGCTGCGTGCCCCGGCGTGTCACGGACCTCCGCAGACCGTCGAGCCGACCTGTACGCTGGAGGAGCGCAACGCTCGCTCTCTTCGAATGTCGTCCAGCGCAGTCGCTCATCTCATTCCTCGCACGCACACTAGCCCATTTAGTGTTGCCAGCACGCATTAGCATGGGCACAATGCCCGCAATTTGTCCGCGCCGTATTAAGCCGTACTTTACGGCAGCCGCGCCGTATAGTCGCGCCCGGGATCAGTTTTGTGCCGGCGATAATTTGTCGGCGAGCGCCGCACAAATCCGACAATTTAGTTTGCTACTTTAGTTTGCTATTTGCTACCCCAGCCTGAATGGTCTGGTTTAAGGTCAAAATGTTTTATGATGTTGTATAGGCAAAGTGGATTGAATGATAACCATTGGCAACAGTTGGTCGTGCTAGTGAAGATGACATCATCTCTTGAGCTATATCCTAGGCCCCCACACTTTCATGGACAGCTTTGCGAGCGCTGTGAGATGGTCCCGAGACTTCAGCAGTGTTTCCTCGCGAACGAAGAGCGGTAAGTTATTACGCGAGGAACTGTTATTCTTGCTGTTGGTTTTTGCCAGCGCTTGCTTGGGACAGGATTCGGTCTAGCCTGGCGGCTGGTGTGAGGAGGGCACACACACCCAGCTTTTTCATTCACGGCAGCCTCAGCAGAAGGTCTACTCACTTTACGGCTGAGAAACGGAGCCAGCCAACTACGATGATAACCCGGGTTTGGCTAAATTCGATAATCCCGACCCAAGGGGTAAACATTTGTATTATCGTTCTAGTAACAGTGGTACATACCATACGGGTAGTTTTCACACTTTTCTATCGTATCAGGTGTATCTATCTCACTCTTGTAGATGCTATTCATCCACTTTCCTTTTAGCGTGAAATGGAATCTCGACTTTGAATACATTTTTTATCATCTCTGAGTTAGCGACGCCATCTTTTCGGTGCGGCTGTTATTGCGACAAATCGTGACATGGCCCGGACATTCCGCCACAACAGGGAGTAGCACGGTGAACATTGTGGACAAAGCTGCGAGCCAGTGGCGCAAGGCCCGGGGTTGGGGGACCACGGCGGACGCGTAAAGCTGTACATTCCTCTGGCAGATGGCAAAAGAAGCTGAACGGGCGCCCTCCGGCCACCAATTTAAATGATTACAAGCCTTGAATTCCTTCTCTGCATCATGCAGCCCGTGGTTGGGATCAATGGCGTCATTTTACGTGGCTGACTTCGGCGTGCGCGCGTGCGCGCGCGTGTGTGTGTGAGTTGGAACCTGGAAACCAGATCACTCAATCAGAGTGCGAGCAGAGTTCGTTGCTAAGCGACCCACACAGTGCAAGAAACTGACCGCTCGATAAAACAAAACCTCTGTCAGACAGAAGAAGCATTGTTTTGGGTCCAGTTGTGGCTGATAAATGTTTTGCTTTTAAAATATCGAAATATCAGGAACGTTTTCAATTGAATATTAGAATCTCAGGTTTCATGAATGTCCCAAACACGACCAAAGAAACACGTGTCTGAATCTACAGATCAATCCGCGACAATCTGAAAGAAGATGATCGGTCCTACTTCGAGGAAATCCGTCATACGATCATTGATTTGCCATCACAGGGATAGGCCGACTTACTGAAGGACACCGAGCCAAGGGATGAGCTTCTCGGAACGGACAAACTCTACGCGATGCACGCACAACACGCACTATCTACATTCCAAGACGAGGCTGCCTTCGTGAGGCAGCGGCGGTATTTGTCTTGTGGTCAGAAGGGGTGATGCACGCACAGAGGGTGCAAATGCAATCAAAGGTAAAGCGAAAATGAGTCCCATTGGATGGCCTAATGAAGGATTTTAAGTGCTTTATTATAAAGAATGGAATGTAATATTAGCTTAGCGCGGGAAATGATGATGATGAAGATGATTACGTATGATAATGATCACCATAATGAAGACAAGTCAGTTGATGTCTTAAATGAAGTATTATAAGTCTAACATATAATGCGCGTACGTCAGACACCAGCCAGAACCAGCATGTTCTTCAGTCGTCTTCCAGCATCAAATCCAGCCATGTCCAGACACCGACCTTCCCACCCAGGATCCGACCCCCCGCCCAGGATCCGACCCCCCACCCAGGATCCGACCCCCCACCCAGGATCCGACCCCCCCCCACCCAGGATCCGACCCCCCCACCCAGGATCCGACCCCCCCACCCAGGATCCGACCCCCCCACCCAGGATCCGACCCCCCACCCAGGATCCGACCCCCCACCCAGGATCCGACCCCCCCACCCAGGATCCGACCCCCCCACCCAGGATCCGACCCCCCACCCAGGATCCGACCCCCCACCCAGGATCCGACCCCCCCACCCAGGATCCGACCCCCCACCCAGGATCCGACCCCCCCACCCAGGATCCGACCCCCCACCCAGGATCCGACCCCCCCACCCAGGATCCGACCCCCCCACCCAGGATCCGACCCCCCACCCAGGATCCGACCCCCCACCCAGGATCCGCTGGACGTAGGTGCGGCATTGTGCTGGAATAAAACACCGGATTGTTTCCCTGTCATCACTCTATTTTCACGGTATTTGTTCGCGACCGAAAAAGCTTGTGAATCGCAATTTCAGGCTTCTGCTGTTGATTTGACATCCACTCACGTTGTTCGATACCGCGAGCGATGGTCGCTCGCGCGTTCCGACGCGACGCGACACGTCACGGTCGGGTCACGGTCCGAGGATCGATTCCACAATTAGATCGATTTAAACGGATTAGTCATCGTTGAATAGAGAGATACCTATATTGAAGACGGCCAGTCAGACAGACGCAAGACGTTGGTATAACGCAGCAAACTCCGCGCGGTCTACAAACTCGGCTGTTCAGCCGACAAACTCCATTCGTAGGTAATCGTTGTCAGTAAGTGTCCGTAGAAGATGGGCCGATTAGCCGCGACGAATGGCGATGCGTATAACCGAGGGAATTATTCTTTTAGTTATCACCACGTCAGGACGACTCTCTTCCGGTTTCCCAGGCGCGTTCTTTCTTCGCTGCTAAATGGGCAATGGTGCAAATTCGCTGCACTCCTCGAAACTGACCTTTCCTTTGACAATGCCGCTTCCGATATCTGGCTGAATCATCGTAGTTTCGAATTCATATTTTGACTGTCATGTTTCCATGCAGCCAAATTTCTAGAAAAAAATCTTTATTTAATTTCTGGACACATTTTTTCTTCCAACCGATACCTTGACCTGTGCTTTATTCGACCAAGCTTACGAATTTATACAATCGCCATCTGGTATCTGTCTATTGCTGGACTCCTAGGCGCATAGACTCATCGATATCTGTCTGAAGTCTTAACACACTTGCCATCACGAGCTTGTGTTTCGCGTGGTGCGAACCTTGCTCGTCTCGAGCCTCGCTGGCTGGACCTTACTTTTCCACGCAACAATTCTCTGAAATGAGTCAAACGCCACAAAAAGCTGTCCACGCCAGTAAAGGAGTACCGTGCCGACGCAGCAACAGCAGAAGCAGCAGCAGAAGCGAATGCGAGGTCATGAACAAACAAACTACCAGCAAAGCGAACCGATATCCGGCGCTCATCGCTAAAGATCCCGCCAAACGCTGCTAGGATTCGAGGACGCTGTCTAACAGACTGGTGAGACCACACAATAAATGAAAAGGTGTACCTGATAGCAATGATACGACGCATTCTTTAAATCGACCACTTGAAACCTGATACCTGTAAATTAGTGGCCGCGTGACTCAACGACTTGGCCCCGGAAGTGGAATTCACAATGACAATTAGAACCCTCATCCCTCTCGAGTGCCGTGACCCAAGAGCCGACAAAAGCTGGCGTCGTGGCTGACGCAGACTCCTGGCTGATGTCGAAGCAAAACTGTACCTCCAAATCGTACTCCCAATTATCGATACAAGTTGCACATAATGTGCCCAAATTATATCAATAGCTTCCTGTTGCGGGCGTGTCGCTTTGTAGATGAGATTGGGCCTTAATTTCATATCTGCGATTGAAGTTAATTTTATGTTTCGTACCATCCAACTTTCAAGAGCACATCATTTTCAGTAACTAGTGTTCACACGGTAACGTAAATGCGGTGCTGCTTCGATGCTCAAACTTTCAAACGTTATTTATTTGTTACAATTGGTAAACAAAATGTCTTAATTGTAGATATATTGCCAAACAGGCAAGTAGCTTCGCGAAGCACGAGTTGGCATTGTAGGTATAAGATAAGTGTCTACGTATTGGCATCATTTTCTGTTACGACGACCTCTATTTGCGTTTCATGGGGACGAGTGATTTCATCGGGTGTATTCTAGCCGTGTAAAAATGCACTTAGTGCATTTTTTGTGTCGCCTTTGCAAAGAACGAGCGACGCTCGATTTGAGATGCACCGCATGCGTCTTGCGTTGAAGTCTCCGGTAGGATTACAGACTTTTTTGTGCGGTACTCTGGGTATTGGTCGAGCGAGGACTGCATAATAAGCTCACGTAAAGCACACTACTGCATTGAAAAGAGTATGTGCACACAATTTTATACCTGATTATTATCTGATTACATTTTTTACTTCGGGAACCAAATTGCACATTTGCCGCCATCTGAACGGTCGGCGGGCTCGAAACCGTTCTTGAAATAAACTTGGTGTAATGCCGGTGACGCGGATTGTATGCGGTAAAACCTCTAAAATACATTTACAAGTTCCAGCCCCCAAGTTGGGTTTCAATCTCCCCCAGACAAAACCTCCTTTGAACCTGCTGGTGCTAATGCAGGGAATCACAAATAAATATATGTTAGGACATATTGCATATCAACGTAAATGCTGTATTGTATTGTATTGTATTTTATTGTATTGATTTCAAATCCAGGACATAGTCAACATAGTAAATGTATATTGGTGTTGTGGTAAATGTATGGTGTTGTTTTACTGCAGTGTTTCACTACGTTACAGTTATCGGGGGCCGTTACACTTCCTTCCAGTAAATTTAACAAATTACATACGCTTCACCATTTCTAACAAATGTGATTTAGTCGCGATCATAAATCAAGACCATGAAATAAGGGTCATCTTTGACATTACTTTGTTATTGTCTTTATAATTTGAAAGCAACCGAAATAACCGTTGTCCTGTGTCGAAATTCAATCCTGCTCCATCAAGGACGTTGTCTCTAAAACGAAGAAGAAAACAGACTCGTCTTTCAATGACGTTTCCAATTCCATTAGCGATATCAAGAATCTGTAAATACCTCGGCGTTACACGGCAGGGCTCAATCGGCCTCTGCAGTGGAGTCGTGATTCACAGAGACTCGTTGCAGCCTTGGTGGGAAAAAAGAGATTCATTCAGGATCTTCTGCTCCTCGAGCTTACCGCTCGGGCTGGTCGTTGGCTGGTGCCGGCACTAAAGTTGTCCAGCTCGCGCTCAGAATCAGTCTGTCTGCACAAGGTAACGTGATCGCGATTCTAACGTCAAATTATGAGTGACATTGATGAAAATTGTACTGCCCAGTACACAACAACTGACAAAGAAGAAATTATCGCTGTGACAACGGACAGTATAATGATATTGCATAAAGAAGACAATGCCTGTCAACCCATGTGGTCTGCCATTGTAAGTGCATGATCGTACCGCGAATCGTATAATCAAAATACACAAGTTCGTGCTATTTGGAGATATAAGGATGCATGACAACGTTACGGGGGAAGGGCATATAAATCCGCCTAATTAATTATCCCGTTCCACGAGGCAATGCCAAGCCATTTAATTGGCGTGCTCTAAATATCAAGCGAGGTGTTCATTTCAGCATAGCAACAGTAAGCGGTGGTGAATTCAAGTCGGAAGGTCCGTCAGCTGGTAGCAGCTCTAGCTAGCTGGGAACCTGGTCAGTAGAAGGGGCAGCGAGCGTCGAGCGGGCGTCGGGTTCACGACGTCGGCTACTTGGCGACGAGATCGACGGGTGATTTATGCGGGCCTCGGTCCAGCCGGGACGGGACACGTGCGTGTTCGGTCTCGGAGGTCGCGACCCGGACCTAGTGCCGTCGCCGCGCGCGACCCTCGCCGCAGTCCGCTCCTCGGCCAATACACCAGTTATACACGATAAAACCATTTCGGAAATTCATTTGCCAGCCGTGGCTGCGAATGTTTCTAAAACGTGCAACGTCTGAGATTAAATTTATATACTGCGATGATTTTATCTAATATCACGAAACACAACTTCATCCGCACTTGGCATCAATCTCCTAGAAGCATAAGGCGAGCTGGTCTCCACTAATCAAGATGTTTTAATTGCTCAGAAAGCACGTGGCTTCATGTTCATCATAATGCGCAACGGCAGCTACAGGAGATCCTCCTCGACTTATGGACTAAACGTGCGCGTGGGGTAGTCACACAGCGCTATGGGGAAATCCATCGGCCAGCTCCTGAAACCAATGCAATCGGTGCCGGCTGCGTCCCGCCGATACATCGCCGCAAAATCCCAAATGACTACAGCACATCTGTGTGGTACCATCGGTTCAGATCAGTCCCAGGAGATAAAAGAAGCTTTCGTTATGGCTCATTGCAACGATAAGACGTTAAACGATAGTTCAATGTCCAAACGTGAAGGAAAACCACTTTGTTTGATTGCTGTGAGTTTTGTCAGGTCCTTGCGAAGAGGACAGTTAGTTGCATAGACGATGTGGCGCAATGGCCGAAGAGAAGGAGGAGAGGGAGGAGGAGGAGGATGAAGCAGCCGTGCCGCGCCGCCCGTGACCCCTTGGTCAGCGTGGTCATCGTCTTCGGCCGACGTCGCAACCTCCGAAGAGCGGTAACTCACCGTCGCCGGAGCTTGTCGCGAGCCCCGTAGACTACGACATGCAATTCCACCTGAAACCGCTCATTACTCGAGCACACGAACCCAGATAATCTCACGTGCAGAATAATTGCTGGTTACTGGTAACCACCTTACCTCCAGTGTATCTGGTGTCAAACGCTTACCACCTAAACTAGGGTTATAAAGGGATTTTAAAATAATTTACTTCAAACCAGCTCAAGCATGCCGAGTTTTATTCACCGAACAAAAAATCAAACACTTTTATTGCTAACCATGTGTTGATTTATAAAATGGTTCGCACAGTTTATTGTATTACTTATTGCAATCTTACGTGTATTGCATTCGCCGTCAAAAGGGAACGAATTCTTGCATCAATGAAATGCACTTTTCTTGCTTGTTCAATAAAACATTTAACACCAGGTTCGTACGTTCAGCGGCTTTGTCCCTGAATCACACTTCCACAGAATTGACCAAAGCACGATTGGCATCAGCACGACTGTTAGGATCATTACTGCGAATGATGACTGCGATGATGAATGGGCGAAACGTTCAAACAACTGCATTTTGGTGAAGTTTCGTAGCTGCTTGGCTGGTAGGAATATCCTAAGACCGGATCCACGAAGCAGAGTTTAAGCCTCACCCCCATAAAGCTGGGGGTGACGTTGCCCCCCTGAATCTGAATCTGTGATTGGCTGATAATCTTTAAACTTCGAGGCGGATTCCATGCGCCCCGAGCATGAGCCTGCATTAGCTCGGCGGTGTTCTCGAAGCATCTAGGGCGCAAAACGCGCTGCTCCAGCGGTTGGTGGACGGACAACGCAGTGACTAGCCGGGAATTTCTGTCGATGACAAACCGAGTTCGCAAGACATATGTCGACCTGCCAATTTCATGTTCACCGTACTGACAGATCGCCCACTGCTCTAGAGCACCGCAAGAACTGTCCAGCTGTTCAGTGTTACCTTCTCCTGCCTTCTGGCACCGTGCAGACATTGCTATACATGTGCTGTTTTCACCATCATGGTTATCCTTATTTTTCATAAATAATAACAGCTCTTTCACGAGATAATGTTTGTAGCTCCATGATGGACTTAATTGGCAACAATACGAGCATTATTGGATTGGAGTTAGCTTTGTGTACGACTTGCCTTGTCAGTCATGGTTTAGCCTTATTACAATGTACAGATTGAAGGCGAGTGTGCATCCAAGCATATCTTCCTATTACCCGACCGATGGGACGACCCGCTAGAACATTATGCCGTGAAATCTAAATTTTATCTCGCAAACTTGCATTGAGAATTGTTTAAAATGTTCGGTTCTCGTCGTGCGATTGCGACAAGACAGAAGCTGCGACCGACCACGTCCCGTCGCAGGTCACTCACGTCTTCCTCGAGTCTTGCCAAAAGACATGCCAATGTCGGACTTGAAAGTGGCGCATTGTCGCTCAATATTGGCACTCTCTTCGAACGGCGGCATATTACTATAAGTTTCATGAAAATATCGAAATATGGGTGTGTGTAGCGCATCGCCAAAGGCGTTCAAAACGTTTGCTTTGTCAGGATAACATAGCGTCGAAAGACTTGTGAACTTTCGTGCCATGTCAGACGTGGTATTGTTTGTGGGATGTCCCGCGCCCTGCATCTGAAGATGGAACAAGTTGAATCAGTGGCCAGCCTTTGTTAAGTCTACATAATTACACACAGTGCCATTGTATTTCATTATCAACCTTTTCATTCACACAAAAGTGTTAACTTGATATTTTCCATGTTTTCCTAAACAAGTATCCCGCAAGTCGCATTATTTCCTTTGCATGCCTAAAGAATCAAGAATACATCATGTTTGGGGGGAATCCTGTTGCAAGCAGAGCTCGTTCCCCTCAGTACCCGTCGTACTGCATCGTGACAACTACATGTCCCTGCGCAGGCCACACATCATGTCCCCCCCCCCTCCCCCAATCCCCCCGCGGCAGCACGAGTACACACACGAACCGCCGCGCGATGTAGATATTGTTAGGAGATTACCCCCCAACGAGCAAGCCCAACCAAACGGACCAGAACGGCCACTTGGCTGGACGAAAACAACGGCGCAACACACTTGTATCTTCTTGTATAAATTGAAGGACCGTCAGCATCGGTGGAGGTGCCGAGCTGGGCGCTGCAAAAGTTATGACGGTCGGTCGGCCGTAGAATTAACGTCGCTGTTCACTATAATTTAAAAGATTTTTGCGGGAACAAATAATACCCTTATTAGGATTTGATTTATCTTTCTGCACGAAGCATTTATTTCGAAAAAAGCAGCGACTTAGGATCGCTCTGGTCGGCCGTGCGGATTTGCGGTGAACCACACCGGCGCTGACAATCTGCACAGGACTGACAGGATCCACTATGTACCAGCAGCAGTCAGTTCTTCCGGCAACAGACGGTACTGCGCTATCGACACAATACGGCCACACGACTTACAATAGAGGGTGTACACTTTTGGCTAAAACCCTACGAATTCGTTATGTAAATAAGGCGAGCTGCGACTTCTGACACGAAAATTATTTATTCGTAAATGATTAAGTTGAACTACGCATACTTGAAAGGTAAAATGATAGAGTTGAGCAGCACATATTTCATGGCTAACCAATCAACTCTTGAGAGAAGAGCAATAAACAATCGTAGCTACCACGCAACTGAGCTCAAGTCGCGGCCGCTAATATTAGTTAGTAATTTGCAAAGGTAAACGATCCGGGCCGGGCCGGGCTTCAGGGGCACTCGATGCGTACCTCAGCGCTCGGTCTAGTGTGCAGTTACGTAACCTGTACCGTTATAATAGTGTAATGTTTCAGCGCCCTTGTCGGCCAGTGGTGTTCTCCTAGGTGGGGCAAAAGCGGTGCGGTGCTCATGCCTTTGATCTGTCAGGTGCTAGAGACGCCACTGCTAGATAATACCTGCTAAAAGCCAGCGGTGGTCGACCAGAAAGTCACGCCTGTCTTTCGCGGCGACTTCGCACAGGACCAAACCAACGATGGGCAACTGGAGCAGATGGGTTTTCAACCTAAGTGGGTGAAGGTTAAGGAACGATAATTTCTCGAGGATTGACTGCGCGACTCGGCTCGCCCCATGTCGACATAGGTGCTGGCTGATCGAGGGGTTGCACAGTTTCTACAGTACTGAGAGCGACCCCCGAGCGCAGTACCGAGCGCTCGGTTCACGCGGTCAAAAGGCTTAGCATTGAGCAAGCTCATATCTACCTTCCTTCAAAAGAACCCGGAAAATTGTTTCAGCTGTGTCGTCGCATTGAAGGAAAAAAAACACACACACTGTGGACGTGCTTGTGATTTATCGCTGAAATAACAGCCGTAGTACCATTCTTGTGCCCAGCGTTCTTAATTTATATTTCGGGATGCGTCTCCTCATCATAACTGCACTTTCCTGTATCATAACTGCACACAGTAAACAATGGGCATCGCTCGATCATAACGCTAGGCGAGCTGCTCGATCGGCCGCTCGCTCTCTGGCTGTCCGGCCAGCGCTCTCCGCTCGCCACTTGCTCGGCACTGTGTCATTTATGCAGGCAAACAGCATTCCTCGACACCAGAAGCCTCCGTCGCATCTTCACTATCCATGTCGCAAACATGCATTCGAATACCTGCCTCTATGAACAACGCGCGGGATGAGCCAGCTCAGATGGACGCCTTACGATCGGCCAGTCATTCCAAAAGTCGACCAGTCAGATGACCGCGTCTCGGCCATTTGTGCGGAAAATACCATTTTCCTACAAAGTTTTCTGTGGCGTTTTCATGGCAAACGTAACCTGGTTATTTGTCGACTTAGCTCGTGTGAAACCATTAGTTCATGATGTATTACGTCGTGTTGCCTATTCAATATAAAGCCTATGCACGCAAATAAAGAGTGGGACTGAGTGGTCTGATCTATTCAACAGGCTCAGAATTCTATTAGCATCGGAACAACTTGTGCTTACAAAAGGAGTTAAATTAACTTCATGTTAATAACAATTAGTACACATATAGGAAGAACAAATTGAACGGCACGCGCTACGATGGATAAACCTGCACGGCGTGCGCTTGCAGTGCATGTCGAGGCGTCGTTCGCTGCGGGGAATAAGTTTTGGGACACGCTGTTCCGATGTCTCTCTTCTTGTGACACATTGTCTTATTGGTAGCAAAGAATGTCTGCATTTAGCGAGAAACATTTAATTCAGATGCAAATGCATTCGGCTGTCTTGGCTGAGAAGCAAACTCGAAATTCCGTTGTTTTTCCTGCCAGCGAATCGAGGTCGGTCTCACACATTTTTTCGTGTAAATTATTTGATTAGAGTTATATGGAAGAGAATATCACATTTTTTGTCTGTAAAAATGAGTAATCATTAGTCTTCTTTCTGCAGTTAATTAAAAATCCCTTCACACCGTCTCTGTAAAGGTAGCTGCAGTGGTCATTAAAATACTTCCTTAATTAATAATCTGATGCTGTTTTCAGGAGAGCCGCTCTCTGGTTCCACGATGAGGATTGGACGAAGCAAGGTGCCATGCTGGCTGCTCATTGGTGGACTCTTAACTTTCGCAGTAAGTTCAACGTGCACCCAATTAATATTTCGTTAATCAGCTTGCTTTTCGACAAGTCAATACTGCATGCAGACTTGTGTTGTACAAAAAAAGCCGACACACTTTCTTCATCGCTGCAAAGGTGTTGGGTTCAAGCAGCGATTCGCGCTTGCATCTGGGAAAATTTTTAAATAGGAAAACCACAGACATTCTCTTGATGGACATTTAAAAACAGTAATTTAGTGTAAGAGCTTGGACGTAATTTTAACGTAAATATAAGAGTAGCGTGCAAATTAGAAGTGTCACGCAACATTTCGCCAACATCAGCCGGTGACACCGATGCTAGACGCCTGGGAGGACCGCTTGTCTCCTCTGCAAAGAGCACCAAGCCAGTGGTGCCTGAGAGGACCTCTGATTACACATGCTGATTGGTCGGCGATGGAGGAAGACTGTAATTGTGTGATGTCTCTGCCCTGGCTGTGGTTGATGCCACTTTATGTAGAGCTGTTAATCAGCGCAGCCGGCCGCAGATGATATTTATTACGGGAGTTAGTAAACACAGCTCTCTACCTGTGATTTGCTCTGAACCAACAAGCTGCGAGCTTCATGCATGACTTGGCACAATAAATAAATTACTCTTCAAACATATTTTACGATAATTCATAAGTCGTAATCAGAATCAAGCCAGACAAGAGGGAATTACTCCTCGTGATTCAATGAGCATGATAGGTGCGAATATTACCTTCAGACACCTCATCATAGCAAACAAAATAAATTATCGCACGGCGCGCGCGGTGAAAAGTTTTCTAATCTAGTGCGACTCGCGGTAGACCCCTCGAGTACAGTTAACATCTTTTTTGGCATTTTCAATTTTGAGCCGCGAAATGAAAACTTGGAAACGTGGACGGAGTCGCACGGCACTTCGCGGGCTACTTAGCAATCGTCGCGTTGATGTCGCTCCAGCGCCTCGGACACCTGTTGGTACTCACTATCGCTTACAGTGTCCATAAGACACCTGCTGCTTGCGGCCACGCTGGGTGTAATCGGCTAGCCAGCAAACACAGATGCCGACATAACCTACTGAGTCCAATTGTTTGATTGCCGTGGGTGCCCTAGCGCGCGGTGTTACTTTATGAATCATGGTCGTGCCATTGACACGGCATTCACCCACGCGATCAAAAAACGATTTACTCTTGTCACATTCCGAAGCAACGCCTTGAGGTCGATCCCGCTAAACAAAAACAATGTGCCCAGCTCGGAGGGGCTTTGCTGGTGCCAGCAACAATTCCTCGCCGTTGTGCTGATGTGGGATTGATGTTAAAAGGCCAGTCTGTATTGAGTTTATGGACGTGGCACCTCCACATGTCGATGCCGTTAGGTCCAGCAGGCTCTCGGCCACATTTCGCTCGCCTTCACGTCAGAGTTTATCGATCTTAGGTAAATGCGAGGCCATCAAAACTTATTGAAACAAAACTATCCGGCACTTACAAATTTTAATTGTTTTACTGCATCTCGCGAGCAGGTCGACTTTGCGGTAGAAGATCGGTTAGGCAGAACGTAAAGCAACTCGGTCAATCCGATCATGCAACTCTTAGAGAATTCGAAACAACGCGAGGGACGCGGGAATGTGATAATTGCTGATCTCAGCGGCCGCGCTGGGTCGGCGACTGTCAGGTGTTTCACGCGGCTGCGCGGGGTTGACCTGGGACCGGGACGCTGTACCTATACGCGGCATGGAGGACCATCAAGTATGTAGGTACTCCTTCAGCCGGTATTGACATTCACACCGTGGGTCGACGAATTAGATGATTTAACGGCTGCTAAAAACTTTTCTTCCGTCATTGCCTCAGGTACTCGAAAAACTTGGCGTTGGCACTTTTTACGAATTGTTTGAGTAAGAAACTTAGTGCTCAAAGATATTTTGGTGTCACGAGAGTCGTCTTATTCCGTTTGAACTTGCACTGACTTACTAATAAGGGTCAACCAATGTACGCGTGTAAAATAGCAGTCTCTCTCGTTAAGTTGGAGGTTCTGGTCGCTAGCAATGAGTGGTCAGAGATGAGGAATCATCGTTCGGGACTTCGGAGTCGTCTGCGCTGGACCATCAAGAGATCTCGACGCAGCTACGGCAGCTCGTCAGTGCAAATCGGGACGGACTGGCCAGCCCGTTTCGTTTAGACAGACAAGGAAATGATTAATTCGGCAACCTGCAGTCAGTCGCGGCGGCAAAATCTTCATAGTCTCTGACAGCGGCGAGCAGCCAGGAAATTCGGTTCAATCTGAGAACCAATTAAACAATTTGACATTTACTCTGATTACTCAGCAGACAATGGCGTGCGGCAAAAACTGGAAGTGGACTTAAGAAGAACTCGCGGTGTATGGATAATAATTACACGGGCTCGATGTAAACGCGATAGATTTATTGCTCGCGAAACTCTTGTAATTAGATGCGGCTAGCTTTAAAGGTGAACTGCTTAATTAAAAAGATTGCACCTTCTTTGCAGCTGACCGCGCAAGTCCGATTCTGACTTATCGCGTGAAATTCGTGGTTCTAGTTGCCCGGCCGCCACGAGCCGTACCGGCGGCCGGGGCTTTGACTTGACCGGTGCTAAGGGACGCGTAATCAACGGGTCCAAAATTCTAAACGGCCGTTCAATTATTGAATCAGATAACAGTTCAACATCCGTATTGTATCTGACAAGCGATCGTGACTTGAGAGTCACAAATCGCTCATCCGTGTATTTAGGTACCATGCTGGCATTCGCTAACCACCGCGAACACTGTCGAGACAGGTACACATTTATCGGAACGAAAAGTGCGATATTTCAAAGACTGTACACAGGTAGAGCTATAATAAGCACGTGCTCGAAGCCAACAGAGTAACACTTTGCATCTTTGTTACTTTAAAATATGAGGCCAGTCGCTCTGTCTTCGCGGGCGCCCTTTGCGTGGTAGTAACACTCTTTCAGCTCGACACGCTTCCTGTGCCGGTGTCATTACTTGCAACTGCACTGCTGCCAGAGATGCATTCATCCATGCATAGACACAACCAAGCATGTGAACAATTATTTTATAATTACTCCATACGAATGGTGTACTGTTATGACTAAGAGCCGACTTGATATATTCTTGGCTGGGTGTTATCCAATGATAGCACAGTCCAGGCGTAGTTGGGCCGGTGTGACTCGGGGCTTTGGTCTCTAATGTGCACTGCAATTCAGCCGTACTTTATTTCAAGCAATTTCATATCTCACAGATTCGTATTTAATAGTATGCAATTACATATACTGTTGATGGAAGGCGTGGACCAAAACTTTGAAAAATAATTGGGCTCGAATTTTGGCTTAACCGCGGGTAATCTTTTTTTAATAGTTTCGTGCCTTGTCCCCCAGAAGTCCAAACCAACTCATGATGCAAGCGTTTGCTCAAATGGCATTAGAAATTAATGTTTTACCCTCTCATGAAAGGGACATGTTTCAACAAATTCCCATTCGAAATCTCTGGCTCAGTTGCATGCTATTCGCACTCGATATCTGTTGTACTCGGTGGCCTTATTAGCAGACGCGTAACCAGCCGCCAAGCATTGCAGATTCCTGCTACCCAGATGCTCCTCGAGGCCCTGGGGTATGTCTGTCCAACGTGCAGACAACGTACTCAGCCTTTTCGTGTTTCTCTGCCGTGGCAAAGTGCGGATGATGTTAATTCCACTAATAAAGCGAAGACAGCAGCAACAGCAGGGCACAACAGAATAGGCACAATACGGTCTGTCTGGTGCCAGTCATGTCCTGAGCAGCCATGACCATGAGCCGTGCAGAGATCATTCAGCGATCGCCTTTTCACGGTGCGTCGGCGTCGGCGTCGGCCCTATTCTCTAGCTATCACGTCGAACTGCGCTCAATCCACGCCATGGCGTAATACTTTGCGCCCCTAGCTCACCCGGAACGCGCACGCGAGCTTGCACTCGTGTCTAACGCCTCTCGGTAAAGAACGCCATCACCGACGCCGGCTCGCTCGACTCTAATCGCATTGCTAAGTAGTACGCCGAATATTAATTGCGATGAAAGACGCGCGAAATTACGAAACAGTGCATGACTCGTTCACGTTTGCCTTTCTTGGTAATCCTCCTGACGCCGTATGATGCGCACAATTTGTTCAAATGTGCTCATCAATAGGTTCTACACTTTATAAGTAATGCGAGTACTAACTGCAATTCGTTCTAAATCCCGCTTGGCTGACCCTCTGTGAAAAGTCGGTACATTCATAAAAACAAACTGAAAGCAACGATTTATTTAACTAATGTAGGCACCATTTCATTTTGCAGCGTATAAAAATTTCAATTGTTATCTTTGTGCCAATTTACCATTCCATGGCCAGTTGCACATTTGATAGAGTATTTTTGATTGCCGTTGCGTCCACGATTTCAATGCGGCGACTCGAGAGTCCCTGATAAACTCATAAGACGAGGACCTGGTCGCCATCCTGACATGAAATGTACGCTTAGAGCCACCGACCGGCAATGGAACACCGCGTCAATGTTCTGGAGGTTCATCTCACGCTTAGCGCTTCGGTTCAGACATTTGCTGATGGCCGCGACTCATCTCCAGTCCGGCAATTGAGACGTGTGCAGCCCGCGCTTTGCAGCTCACAAGATATGGAACCCGTTTATCTGCGAATGCTAACAACTTGTTCAGAACTCTGTACGCCACCGAGCCGCACACATTTCAACTTGATCGCTACTAAAAATGCATTAAACCTCACTTGATTCATAAACGTGTATTCTAGGCCCATTCAAAGTTATGGTGTGCGTACTCTCATGCACGTACCACACCGAGTGCATTGCAATGCAATTGAAATGTGTTCCGCTTGAGTTCCGCTGTCGTAGGTCATCATGCCGAGGACTCGGCCGACATTGCTGTTACTAATTTCTGTTGTCACGTATTATAAAAAGACGTCAAGTATTCCACGTAGAAAATGTACCGCCAGACTAACGCAGGGGTGTCACCTTGCCGAGCTCTCACCTGTTGCCAACGTATATCAGTGGATTCTCTTGCTTGTCAGCCACTCAAAGTCGATGAAAGAATATGATGCACGTCAACAGTAAGTCATCTGGAAGAGTAGCCCTCTGCGGGTTTTTGGGTCCGCGTGCGTGCTTCGTTCAGGACGATATTTGAATGGGCCCAGCGCGTTCTTTTTGCACATGCGTGTCACCCCTGTTTGTCACCAGTCACTTGCAAGCTGAGACACGCGTCGATAAATAACCCCGGCAATGACACCGGCAATTGGCAAATGACATCACAGGCACTGAGACATAAATGTACACTCACACAAACATCCGCCTCATTGTTACTTACCTACAGTCATTCCGAACTAGCGGCCAGGAATTTGAGGGAAATACAATCTGCACACTTGCATCTAGAATAGTTCACAATTGTCTACTATATTGTCTACTAGTATAAAACGGTCCAATTGTTCGGGGCACCTAAACCGTCGTAGAATTAATCTTTCGATATTTAGACACGATAAGTTTGCTCTTGGGAAACTATCGCCACTTTCAGAGAGCAAACATTAACATTGAAATCGAATACATTATGTAAACTTGGATAAAATATGGATAGGTTCTTGAGGCTTCTTTGCAAGATTTTCGAACATTAATTTCAAGTTCAGCGCAAGCTGTAAGTTTGCTGTAACTGTCCTGCGTAGGCCATAACGAATCGTGTGATTATTTATCGCCACTCTGCTGTAGTCGGCATCAAATCAACTCTTGCTCATCGTGCCACGCAACAGCAACAACGGCAACTGCACTTGCTATTCAGAAAGCTGCGGCGGTCATACCGCGTACAGGAACAGCGCAGAGAGGATAGTACCTACCAAAGACTGTACCTACCTATCGTCGGTTTTATAGCATCGCATCTAATGGCGCAGTCGTAAACAGCGTGCTTAGTGCGATAAGTCGATGATAGCTGATTCCCGTTGACCGATGGGAACACTCTAGGTGTTGCCATAGCACTGGGGACATGGGTTCTGTGCCCATGATGGCACGATCATGCGTACGACGTACGTTGTCATTATTGAATCTGCGGATAACTGTATGGCCATGCCAGTGAAGCACAACTTTTTAGATTCTCAGATGTGTGTTCCGCGGAAATATTTTGTGGCACATCGTCCATCTGGTGTCTCCAAGGACATAGGTAAAGCACCGACTCCCATTTCTTGCATTTACATTCACCATCATTAATGAGGGCGTGATATTGCTATTCGATGCATGAGGACATGCACCATGGGCCAGTAAAAACCCAAACCAAGCGGTCATCTATGACTGGTTACATTTATTTTCGCAAAGAAATAAGAATGATTTTATTGTGTTGAATGCTGTTGTGTCCTCATGATAATCACAGCGTGTCGGTACAGCTGAAAGTACACAAATTACAGACTGTAAGCCATGTATTCTCGCCGAATTGTGCTGGACCGAAAACCACGTGCTAATAACACGCATCGAGCTGCGCCTTCGCACGATTTAGCGGGTGTATAATCGGCGTTGTGCCGGGCCTCGTTACTTGCCCTCGGCTCTTGCGTGCTTGCCAGAACAAGCGACGCGAAGACGACGACGGCGACCCGCGTTCTTGGCGCCTTTTGCCGAGGGAGAAAAGTCTTCACCCTCTTGCGGTAACGAATCGTAGCGGACCGAACCGATTGCGTCCAAAACGTGATCATGTTTGCATGGCAGCCCATGTATACCTAACCATTGTGGTTAGAACTCGTTTAATAGTTCGATAATATGCTGGAAAAAAGTCGATGAGATTTCGGGGCAGCGGGAGGTTTGTTCGTTTGTTCGTTAAAAGGTTCTTTGATATAGCAAGTATATGGTAAGCGAAGTTCTCTCGTTATGGCCAATAATTTCGATTTGAAACTGAATGTTAGCCAAAGAGCTCGGCAGACGTCTCCTCCCTAATGACTGTGCATCCAACGAACTGGCATGGCCACTCGATGTCTGTGCCGAGCCCTGGGCTGTTATTGCATCGTAATAATTAGGTATTCGGGTTGGAATAGAGTCTCACCTCAAGGGTATCCAACGAGGCATGAATTGAATATTTCAATCATATCCATGTGAACCACATAATTACGCTCTGAGTTACTGCTTTCGATGCATTGTGAATCACTTAGTGAAATGCGATATCTTCTGCAAGGCAGACAATCCATCATTAATCCGCTATAAACCGCATCTTTTCAATTCAAACGTTCGTTTCACGACCTCTTCTTGTCAACGGCGTTTGTGTCTCAAGAGTTTACTGACTTTGATTGAAAATGGTTTGGTTCCACCGTTCCATTCCATTTCCGAAATCCAAACGGCAAGGACACTTCGCTCGAGCGGGCAGCAAAGTTCGGGTGCGCTCTCTCTACGCCAGGTTCCTGGGTCCTGGGTCCAGAGATCCTGTCATTTTGTAGAGTATGTGCCAGCAGTATAGATTTCTCGGTAGAAAATATTGTGTGGACCAGATTCGGGAGCGATACTCCTCATTAGAATATATCGATCTAAAACTCACTAATATTTCGAGTTACCTCATATCCGCTTTTTACGTTGATTTCGGGTCTGTACTCAGTAATTGGCATAAGTTTGCAGCAAATCAAACAAATAGGTAATTAAAGGGCTCTGCATTATCATTAAATAATTTGAAATTATACATAATTATAATATTCCTCAGTCATGTGCACTGGTCCGTTATGATGGGTGGAATAACCCCCGACGAGAGCGCCGGTGCGAATCAAGTCAACTGATATTATGCTTATTAATTGTAACCACTTAAATTGTTATGGAAAACCTCTGGACTCGGCGCTGGTTTGCTGAGAGTGCGTTAGAAAACTCGATTTCATGAATGACGTATTAATATCGTGAAATCAAAACTGTGTAATTAGGCATGCATAAAATAATTAGATTATAAAAAGGTCGCTTTGAGACGCGAATTACATGCTCCGCGAAGAAGTCGATGAAGATTGCTGCCGGAGGTCAATTTATCTTCCGAGAAATATTCAGTCGACCAGCGTTCGAAAAAAAAACACGATGAAGAATTTGAAGAAGAATTCGCTCCGATGTGATAATAACGGTTCATATAAATAACTATATCTGGAATTTTGATAATTGTAGTAATCGACTTTTGCTGCCTCCAATATGTGGCCGGAGTTGTCGACTCAGACAATTCGCAGTTCACCAATCAACGATACATATTAACACCGGCATTTGAAGACATTTGATACCAACTTTCAATTCCAGACTCAGAAATGTTGAACGACATTTTATGTCCAAGGCGAGGATCAATTTGATATTTCCAGGAGGCACCCGACTCAAGTCGTTGTTGGCGCGATCGGTTGCAGAAGTTTGTCTATAACGTAGGGTGCATGCGCAGGCACCGTGCTGCGCGCAACTCTGTGCTGCGCAGCTGCGCCGACTCCGCGGTTAGGTACCAAGCGTTCCAGAAGCTCGCTGGAGCACGGCATTGTCTTGTTATCTTCTAATCTCTGGTGAGACGCCTCGAGGACTGATCTCACAGGTCTAGCAGAGCATCTAGCTAAAGAAGTTAACTCAAGTGCAAGGTGAAGATTGACAGCCAACCAAATACATGGTTGACCATTACGATCTAGCGTACTAATCTATATTATAAAATAAAATTTCTTATGAAAGTAGCAATAATATTTTGATATGATTATGGCCTATAGTTAATTATGAACATTGTGCATTAATAAAGTTACATAGATGTCATAGATTAAAGATATTCGCTATGAGATAAGAGTAACGATAAAATAAAATATAAGACTTATTCTACCCTATCTATTATTTGTATACTAATTGGCAAATATCATTGAACATCAACTGTTGGTTGACTCCAAGCGCAAGCCTGGCTCAAGGACTTGCCGTTGCCAGGATTCAAACACTTCAACACTTTTTGCCACCAACATACTGACTCTTCTTTTGATTCGAATTGAACATTTTTAATTAGTTACTAATTAATTCTTATATTTGAAAATGCTTGGCGGCTAGAAATGTTTATGGACACCCCCTAAAAAAAAGTAGGGAATCAAACTCTGGTCTTCATCTCTTAATTGGTGATAAAAATCAGATCTTTTAATTTGCAGTCGATTAGAGATAAATTTCTTACGAAATAACGACGCGTTGAGTTTTATAGACGCGTTTCAATTGAAAGCTTGGTTCAGGGAAGCAGGTTAATTTATTCGCTGGCTCTCCGGTATTAATTGTAATAGCACCGATTGCATTACCATACTAAGTACTCGAGGAAATGCTCACTGCATTCAATTTGTCTTGATTTGTAATTGTGCCTTCTCGCCGCTGAGGCTGCAGATGAACACTGCACCTATTTGTGCATGCTGTGTACTACCATTCGGTTTGTTGAGGGTATAATCTGCATGATAGCCACGCAACATTGGAGATCAAGGGTCCACCACAGACTAGAGGAATGATGTGCGACGCTCTCTACGACTTACCGACTTATCTCCATCTCGAATGTCACCTTTGGCTTCGGTTCTACGCACGGCATCCACAGCCCTGAGCGGGGCTCTCGATGGTCGTGGAACTTCTCGGCCCTCCAGCAAGGCGCCACCAACCTCCGCTCCACGGGAACGTCGAGGCTAGGCCGTCACCGCGCCGAGTCGCGCTTCTTATTGTTTATGACGTTGTTTGTATCCGTTTATAAAGTTGTGCAATGTCAACTATTTAGCAGTTTGCTTGCAAAAGCGCAGACAAGTGACCGCAAGTACACAAGCGGTAAAGAAGATTCTACCGTTACCATCTACAGGCCAGTACTAATACCAAACAAATCAACATTACATTTCCGAGGAGTTTTAAAAAAGTGCATGTACTGAAACGTAATTAACGGTTTAATTATTTTACACTTGGAAAAAATTGTGGATTTGATGAAGATTTTCCATTTTTGGTAAAATGCGCGAATCGGAAACATGTATTCCGAAGTTGATTTGTTTTGCCGTCCCAACCATAAACCCTCTAGACGTAACATTCTTACAGCGACCAGAGAGTTTCTTAGAAGCTCGGCACTTCATCGTTTGTACTCTTTTGTTATGCATTCTTAATTGATGTCTGCAAAACATTAGCGCCGACTCGAGCCGTGTGTCTGCTCTTTGACTGACGTACCCATGATCTGACCGCGACTTGCGTTTGTTCCCAGGTGTGCAGTTCACTGGCAGCGAGCGGTGACATCTGGCCGCTGGAACGGCCCGACGGCATGCCGGCCATCCAGTCGCTAGAAGTGATGTGCGGCAAAGATCACATGGACGTGCACCTCTCGTTCTCACACCCCTTCGAGGGTATCGTCTCGTCCAAGGGGCAGTACGCCGACCCTCGATGCGTCTACGTGCCACCGTCGACCGGAAAGACGTTCTTCTCGTTCCGCATTGCGTACGCGCGTTGCGGCACCAAGCCCGACCTCCACGGCCAGTTCTACGAGAACACGGTCGTCGTGCAATACGACAAAGATCTGCTCGAGGTTTGGGATGAGGCCAAGAGACTGCGCTGCGAGTGGTTCAACGACTACGAGAAGACGGCGTCCAAACCCCCGATGGTGATCGCTGACCTCGACGTCATCCAGTTGGACTTCCGAGGTGGGTCACGAGTCGTGCAAGAAAACTTAGAGTCCTTGTCTTGAGTCTTTGCTAAGCATTGCGCTGACGCCTCTCATGATTTCCAGGGGACAACGTGGACTGCTGGATGGAGATCCAGCACGGGAAGGGTCCCTGGGCGCCTCCAGTCAGCGGAATCGTGCCGCTTGGGTCGACGCTCACGCTGGTCGTCGCCATCAACGACTTCCGAAGTAAACCTCCGACGCCAACAACCTTCATTCAGTCGAAATTTTAATCAATTAAACGCTTGAATTCGTATTTCTCCTTTGATGCCCATATTAATATAATGTTTCTGGTTTGCTTCATATACCTTTTCATTTGTCACGAATGAATGACCTACCCATTGCATCGGTACCATCCAGTCATATCAGCGATCAATAGCCCGACTCAGGTCGACAGACCGACATGCCCATGGCTGACATTGTGCTGCGTCGTGTTTCAGGCGAGTTCGACATGCGCGTCAAGTCGTGCGCGGCGTCCGACGGCGGCGGCCACGTCATCCAACTGTCAGACGAGCAGGGCTGCGTGCTGCGTCCGAAGATGATCAGCCGCTTCCTGAAGGCGCGCGCCACGGACGAGCGTGCATCCGTCATCACGTACGCGTTCTTCCACGCGTTCAAGTTCCCCGACGCACTGAGCGTGCACATCAAGTGCAAGGTGGAGATCTGCCGCCACGGCTGTCTGGACCACTGCCAGGCAGAGCCGCCGCACAACAATGGCCACGTGCCGCTGCCCGCCGGACACTTCGGCCCCCTGGAGCGCCAGGATCAGCCGTCAGAGCCCCGGCCGCTAGCAGACCCGCCTCTGCGTACACACTCCCAGGCCGGCGCCGGCGCCGACGACGATGACCTGTTGATCTATGACGAGCTCATCCAGGATAGCGACGACGACGCCGAGTTCCCCGTCGGCGTCGGTCTCGGTGTCGGCATGGGCACGTCGGCCAGGAAGCCGGCGCACGCGCAGCAGCAGAAGCAACAGCAGCACTCGCCCATCTCGCATAACGACCACGAGGACAGAGACACTCTGTCTCGACCCTATCAGGTACCAAGATATGAAGACTTATGTCTTTGAATTCTTGATTCATTAACTTGTCGAATTATTTATCAGGCACCCTTAAGTGTCGGCTTACTAAACGCTAGACAATATCAGGCACCACCACTCGCTCTTGCCACCCCCTTGAGTAGCGATCTACTTCACTTGCCTAACGCCCACCCCTTCGCAGGACCAGCCCCGGCCAGGCCACCGCGACGGTCAAGAACGCTTCCCTCACGGGCCCCGCCACTTGGACGCCGACAGTGTGCCGATCATGGGCTCGATGCCAACCGACACCACCGATGCCCCCGATGCCACGCACCGTCGCCGCCGCCGTTCCGTCGTCATCTCCGACCGCAAGGTGCGCAGCGCCGATGTCGGCGTCAGCGGACTCTATGACGTCATCTCAGAGGTGGACCTGGCGTTCACACCGGACGCCCGCGCCGAGGCAGTGACAGTGTTCCAGGGACGCATCCGCGAGGAGGTCGTCTACGGTATCTGTCTGCCGGTACCTGGCTTCAGCGTCCTCTTCGTGTTGGCCGCCGTCTCGGCCGTCGTGTCTGCGCTTGTTGCTGGTTCACTACTCTACCGGTATCAGCTGCAGCGGGAGGCGCAGCAGCTGGCTGCGCAAGCGCGCTCGCACAACGGCGGTGCAGGAGCAGGCGTCGCAAACTCGCTGGCCTCGTGGATGGCGTTAAGACTAATGCGCGCGTCGGTGCAGGCGTCGCCAGGGCAAGCGAGCCAGCCGGCCACTGCCGTCTGTCACGAGGGTTGACCGAGGGTCAACGACGGTCAAGCGACGTGTCGACCAGTCGAGCCAAAGAACGCGACGTATACAGAGGCTAAGCATATGGCGTGGACGCGATCCTCCGGAAACGGCCCCCAATGCCGCGCGCCATACCTTCGGAGGGAATAGACTGTGTTCCGAACAGAGTGACGATCGATCGCCCTCACCAGAGGCTGCCTCTCTTGCCTGCCGGACCCGGCAAGGGTGCTAAGACTTTTCGTCTCACGGTTGTTGCCAATACCAAAAGAATAAAGCGAGTGCAGAAAGATTCCGTTTCAAAAATATATAAAATTATTGTTTTGGTGCTAGAGATTAAAGTGAATAATTTGTTGTGTGAATGTTTGGGAGGGGGGTGGGCGGGTGGAGGTATGAGGCATTATATTATTATTTCAAAATAATGATAGTAATATTTTGTATATAAATGTAACTTAATAATTATTAATTAAAATTATGTAATACTAATAATTACTGTTGGGTGTAACGACTTACAATTCATGCTCAAAACACCTCAAATTCATTAAAGTGGAGTTCAATCCATCATAAGTCAAATCACACAAACTCTCGTTTCTCTGATTCACTCTCCCTGAATCGTAATATCTCTGCACTGATTGTATTGTTATCAAAGAAGCCTATCTGACAGTATTCTATTTTCTGCGGCTCATTCTTGTCCGAACTGTCACGATGCTATGCTTTCCTCGGCGGCAAGCTCCTTCTACTCATATCGTTATTTATTTACATCTCGTTTTCTGCTTTGCTGTTTGAACTTCAACACAGCTGCCAGTGTGGCCGGCGGAACCTCTTGTGTTTCATGACTTGCCTGTTGTGCTGAGGGTGCCACGAAGCGCCTCTAGTGAGTGTCGATAGTGAACGTGTGACTTTGCTCAAGTAGCTAATGCGAACCTTTGTAAACATGGTTATAGAAATGGATCAAAATTCCTGGACCTTACATTCGATTTAAAGAGATGCATTCAAGTATTCGAAATACGTCTCGACGTCATTGGCAAGTCCAGAGGACGCCGACCCTCGCTACGTCGCGACGCTCGATGCTCGACGCAAGGTCGCGCGTGCAAATAGTATTTAGAGGAATATTGTAATTTGTAAATAGATGAAGCAGATTGATATGCACTTCCAGATCGGCCAGGGACATGTTCACTCAGTAACCGTATTAGTCTATAATTGTTCCCTCTGAAGAGAGTTCTGAATCGGTTTGTCTCTAACGCCTTCCAGGGTGTTAGGGCGCCGCCTCTATTAAACATTCCAGTGCCCCTCAGTTTCTTACCTCTGTCGCCATCCCAAGTGGTCGTTGCTTGGATTCCGATGGGATAGGAGATACAAGTGAACCTTACTTGCTTGGTCAGGATTAAGACACTTGGACCAATCACGTGACAACGCCCCCCCCCCCCCCTGTCTTAGGCAGATTGGAAGTCAGCATTTATTTATAAAGACACCTATTTATCGAAGCTTAGATTTTACACTATTGTAATGTATGAGTTGTAAATAATATAGATTGTTTAGCTAGAAGAACACTTAATTTCATTATCAACTTTAATTTGATTTTATTCAAGAATGTTTTTTTTTTCATAATTTCTATCTAAGTTTGTTAGATAAAAAATCAAACTTGCGCAACTATTCCTATGGAATATGTGACTAGATGATTTCCAGGATTGACAAGTTATCATGGGTGGCATGGGGTTTATTTGGACACTTAAATCATCAAATCATCAATAATCTATGGATGGGAAATTTCAAAATATAAGAAATTAGTCATCCTTGAAACTTTGAACTCAATTATGATTTTTTTATCGCGAGTTATTTATAACAACATTGTTAGTGTTTTACGATTGTTTGCACGAAAAACGCATTTGTAAACAAATAATAATTAAAACACAAAAAAGATCAGCGAGTAGTTTTAATTTACATGTAGTAAGAGCATGTTAAGTAAGAGCATGTTAATACAGCCTCCCACTCCCGTCTCACAAATCATTTAATTTCCAAGTGTTCCTACCACCAACAATTATGCCCTGTACTTGCACATGGATATTCCCCCGCTTATAAACCTGCAAAATCTGCTTCTGGTACTTGCAAAAAGCCAGGAAATGTAAATAATAATACGCCTGTTTGACTTTTACTAGCAAATCTCCCAAGCTCAGCTGCTACTTGATGCTACGCTGCCAATAAGTTGCTGATTATAAGCATGTAATTTGGACATTTCTATGATATTTAGTTACAAGATGGCAATGTGCTAGGCAATTAGAATAAAAACAAATATATAAACATCGATCAGATGGTCTACGATATGTAATACTTGTAAGTTTATGCTTTCCGTTGATTTAGTTTGGATTTACTTTGATTTGCTTGCTAGGCATGCATCAATGTTTGAATACTACATGTCAATGTTATGACAAATGCTTTCAAACGATTGCTGAAATAATTGTATGGCAGCGCAAATGCATTTGTAGATAATTGTAAATCGATGGAGTATTGGGTAATTTTATTTTCAAGCAATTTGCGTAAGTGTTGTGTTGTTTGCCTGTTATTTATCTGTTTAATCTTGTAGAGTGGTAGTGAAAGGTTAAAAAGTCAGGATTACTGTCAACGAAGGATTTTATAAGAGTGGGTGGAAGGGTAATAATTAGCTTTTGTTGGGATAAGGCTTCGTCTGCAAGGTTACGCGTTGATCTTTTTGTTGGACTAATATCATGTTGGCTGTCTAGTCGAGAGTCACCCCCAGAAGAAGATGTTATACGAGTAGATTAGAAGAAGGGAGCGTGGGATGGAGAAGGCCAAGTTATGGAGGCTCATTTTCGAAAGGAAGGATTTGTTGAAGGGTTAAGTGTTAATGGTAACATTACTCAGTGTGAGCTCATGTTATGTTCTTGGTTAGAAGGTGACTCCAGCAATGCGCTAATGTATTTCAATATGAGGTCAGGAGATAGCTCCTGCATATAAGGTAGGGGAGACTGGGGCTAGTTGTTACAGGGGCTAGTTGTTACAGGGGCAAGTTGTTACAGGGGCTAGTTGTTACAGGGGCTAGTTGTTACAGGGGCTATTTGTTACAGGGGCAAGTTGTTACAGGGGCTAGTTGTTACAGTGGCTAGTTGTTACAGGGGCAAGTTGTTACAGGGGCAAGTTGTTACAGGGGCTAGTTGTTACAGGGGCTAGTTGTTACAGGGGCAAGTTGTTACAGGGGCAAGTTGTTACAGGGGCTAGTTGTTACAGGGGCAAGTTGTTACAGGGGCAAGTTGTTACAGGGGCAAGTTGTTACATGGGCAAGTTGTTACAGGGGCAAGTTGTTACAGGGGCAAGTTGTTACAGGGGCTAGTTGTTACAGGGGCTAGTTGTTACAGGGGCAAGTTGTTACAGGGGCAAGTTGTTACAGGGGCTAGTTGTTACAGGGGCTAGTTGTTACAGGGGCTAGTTGTTACAGGGGCTAGTTGTTACAGGGGCTAGTTGTTACAGGGGCAAGTTGTTACAGGGGCTAGTTGTTACAGGGGCAAGTTGTTACAGGGGCTAGTTGTTACAGGGGCTAGTTGTTACAGGGGCAAGTTGTTACAGGGGCTAGTTGTTACAGGGGCAAGTTGTTACAGGGGCAAGTTGTTACAGGGGCTAGTTGTTACAGGGGCTAGTTGTTACAGGGGCTAGTTGTTACAGGGGCTAGTTGTTACAGGGGCTAGTTGTTACAGGGGCTAGTTGTTACAGGGGCTAGTTGTTACTGGGGCAAGTTGTTACAGGGGCTAGTTGTTACAGGGGCTAGTTGTTACAGGGGCTAGTTGTTACAGGGGCTAGTTGTTACATGGGCAAGTTGTTACAGGGGCAAGTTGTTACAGGGGCTAGTTGTTACAGGGGCTAGTTGTTACAGGGGCTAGTTGTTACAGGGGCTAGTTGTTACAGGGGCTAGTTGTTACAGGGGCTAGTTGTTACAGGGGCTAGTTGTTACAGGGGCAAGTTGTTACAGGGGCTAGTTGTTACAGGGGCTAGTTGTTACAGGGGCTAGTTGTTACAGGGGCTAGTTGTTACAGGGGCTAGTTGTTACAGGGGCTAGTTGTTACAGGGGCAAGTTGTTACAGGGGCTAGTTGTTACAGGGGCTAGTTGTTACAGGGGCAAGTTGTTACAGGGGCTTGTTGTTACAGGGGCTAGTTGTTACAGGGGCTAGTTGTTACAGGGGCTAGTTGTTACAGGGGCAAGTTGTTACAGGGGCTAGTTGTTACAGGGGCTAGTTGTTACAGGGGCAAGTTGTTACAGGGGCTAGTTGTTACAGGGGCACGTTGTTACAGGGGCTAGTTGTTACAGGGGCTAGTTGTTACAGGGGCTAGTTGTTACAGGGGCAAGTTGTTACAGGGGCAAGTTGTTACAGGGGCTAGTTGTTACAGGGGCAAGTTGTTACAGGGGCTAGTTGTTACAGGGGCTAGTTGTTACAGGGGCTAGTTGTTACAGGGGCACGTTGTTACAGGGGCTAGTTGTTACAGGGGCTAGTTGTTACAGGGGCTAGTTGTTACAGGGGCAAGTTGTTACAGGGGCAAGTTGTTACAGGGGCTAGTTGTTACAGGGGCAAGTTGTTACAGGGGCTAGTTGTTACAGGGGCAAGTTGTTACAGGGGCTAGTTGATACAGGGGCTAGTTGTTACAGGGGCAAGTTGTTACAGGGGCTAGTTGTTACATGGGCAAGTTGTTACAGGGGCTAGTTGTTACAGGGGCAAGTTGTTACAGGGGCTAGTTGCTACAGGGGCTAGTTGTTACAGGGGCTAGTTGTTACAGGGGCTAGTTGTTACAGGGGCTAGTTGTTACAGGGGCTAGTTGTTACAGGGGCAAGTTGTTACAGGGGCTTGTTGTTACAGGGGCTAGTTGTTACAGGGGCAAGTTGTTACATGGGCAAGTTGTTACAGGGGCTAGTTGTTACAGGGGCAAGTTGTTACAGGGGCTAGTTGATACAGGGGCTAGTTGTTACAGGGGCAAGTTGTTACAGGGGCAAGTTGTTACATGGGCAAGTTGTTACAGGGGCTAGTTGTTACAGGGGCAAGTTGTTACAGGGGCTAGTTGCTACAGGGGCTAGTTGTTACAGGGGCTAGTTGTTACAGGGGCAAGTTGTTACAGGGGCAAGTTGTTACAGGGGCAAGTTGTTACAGGGGCTAGTTGTTACAGGGGCTAGTTGTTACAGGGGCTAGTTGTTACAGGGGCAAGTTGTTACAGGGGCAAGTTGTTACAGGGGCTAGTTGTTACAGGGGCTAGTTGTTACAGGGGCTAGTTGTTACAGGGGCTAGTTGTTACAGGGGCTAGTTGTTACAGGGGCTAGTTGTTACAGGGGCTAGTTGTTACAGGGGCAAGTTGTTACAGGGGCTAGTTGTTACAGGGGCAAGTTGTTACAGGGGCAAGTTGTTACAGGGGCTAGTTGTTACAGGGGCTAGTTGTTACAGGGGCAAGTTGTTACAGGGGCTAGTTGTTACAGGGGCTAGTTGTTACAGGGGCAAGTTGTTACAGGGGCAAGTTGTTACAACCGACTTTAAAAATAGGGGATTTGAAATATCGCGGTGTCATTAATATCAGAGCTTGCTATTTGGTCGCTCGTCAGTCTGAAACTTCAGAACAAGTCCGAAGCGCCGAAGTACGGAAATAATTGGAGATAAAACGATTTGTACACCACGAGGTTAGATATATTTTTTTTCTTTTTTCCTTCCCAGCTGTTTTATTTTAATGCAATCCCCAAATGAGTTGTGTTACCTGTTAGCCCCACATTTTCTCGTAATGCTAATAGTTATTTCCGGGCTGATATTCAAATAGGTCGTGAAATAATAGCACTAATGTAATTAAAGTGCTACTGGGGCTAGTTGTTACTGTTCATTTCTTGTGTGGGTCTGGACATGATGTGAGATTATGGGACACTACCTTTTCTATTTTACGCTGGATTTATTTTTTGGGTTTCATATTCCGTTTGTACAAAATATAATATGATTGTTTCCTTTAGATTTTCCAGGTATTAAAATGCGAATTTATAGGAGGAAGATTGATATATTGACATAATATGAGATAAGAAGCGAAAAGCGCCAACGAACGTCAACAAGAACTGTCCTCCGGAGGAGGCCGACGAAGACTGCGTTTGTTTTGTCTGTTCTCAACTCTTCTCCAAATCAGGCCCCGCTGAACTAGACAGGATTCAGTGCATTCAGTGTTCGACTTGGGCGCATGTGAAGTGTATTGTATTCACACCAGAATATATTTGTGTAGATTGCATGTAAGCGATTAATACAGTTGAATGTTGATTCAGTAAATATAATATTTCACTTAAAAAATAAAACCTCGTATGCATTATTTATTAAACATTATTTATAATCAGCTCATTTTTGTTTTTCCCCTATTAACTAGGTACTGTATCAACTAGCCCCAGTCTCCCCTATTCATTAAGGGATGTTGGAAGATGTTGAATAGAAAGAAATTAATTACTTTTGGGTATTGGGAGGAGCTCAGAGTGAGTGGGACTTGCATTGAATGTCTCCGAAGATTCATTTCCACAATTTAGAATCGCGAAGTAAGAAAATATTTAATTGGGTTATGTGCGCTCCACGAATGCCGTTTAAATAGTTTGTTGGGTAGGATGACAAATGCCTTGCTGAGGTCATAGAAAAAGTCACATTAGCGGTCAAAGAAGAGATCGAAGGTAGTCAATCTTTTCTTGCAAATCCGTGCTGAGAGTCCGAGAGAGTGTCATTTGACATGATTGCAGTCTGTGGTCTCTCTTTGATTTTATGAGAAGGCCGGTAGATGGAGATTTGTCGATATTTTTTGCACAAAATGTAGACACTTTTTAATGATGTGTATAATTTTCGGCTTTTTCAGTTTTAGTTAAATGTGTATCACTAATTTTATGTCGAAGAAGCTAAGTTGTAAAACTAGGTTTAAAAAGGATGAAATGTGCAAATAATTTATTGTTATGTACTTATTTAAACAAGTTGGTAAACAAATTGTCATTGCCTGAGCTGCACGCATTATTGTTCTTTCCCATTCCTTCTTAAAACTTACTTCAGTCGTCGGTCTTTTCTTTCGTTCGTCGTAGAATCTATCTTGGGACTCACGAGTATCTTGGGTATCTTGGGACTATCTTTGGGACCGTGCAGCGACCTACCAGCCTGTCATAGGACCGTGCAGCGACCTACCAGCCAGTCATAGGACCGTGCAGCGACCTACCAGCCAGTCATAGGACCGTGCAGTGACCTACCAGCCAGTCATAGGACCGTGCAGCGACCTACCAGCCAGTCATAGGACCGTGCAGCGACCTACCAGCCTGTCATAGGACCGTGCAGCGACCTACCAGCCTGTCATAGGACCGTGCAGCGACCTACCAGCCAGTCATAGGACCGTGCAGCGACCTACCAGCCAGTCATAGGACCGTTCAGTGACCTACCAGCCAGTCATAGGACCGTGCAGTGACCTACCAGCCAGTCATAGGACTGTGCAGCGACCTACCAGCCGGTCATAGGACCGTGCAGCGACCTACCAGCCAGTCATAGAACCGTGCAGCGACCTACCAGCCAGTCATAGGACCGTGCAGTGACCTACCAGCCAGTCATAGGACCGTGCAGCGACCTACCAGCCGGTTATAGGACCGTGCAGCGACCTACCAGCCAGTCATAGGACCGTGCAGCGACCTACCAGCTGGGCATAGGACCGTGCAGCGACCTACCAGCCTGTCATAGGACCGTGCAGTGACCTACCAGCCAGTCATAGGACCGTGCAGTGACCTACCAGCCAGTCATAGGACCGTGCAGTGACCTACCAGCCGGGCATAGGACCGTGCAGTGACCTACCAGCCAGTCATAGGACCGTGCAGTGACCTACCAGCCAGTCATAGGACCGTGCAGTGACCTACCAGCCAGTCATAGGACCGTGCAGTGACCTACCAGCCGGTCATAGGACCGTGCAGCGACCTACCAGCTGGTCATAGGACCGTGCAGTGACCTGCCAGCCAGTCATAGGACCGTGCAGCGACCTACCAGCCAGTCATAGGACCGTGCAGTGACCTACCAGCCAGTCATAGGACCGTGCAGTGACCTACCAGCCAGTCATAGGACCGTGCAGTGACCTACCAGCCGGTCATAGGACCGTGCAGCGACCTACCAGCTGGTCATAGGACCGTGCAGTGACCTGCCAGCCAGTCATAGGACCGTGCAGTGACCTACCAGCCGGTCATAGGACCGTGCAGTGACCTACCAGCCAGTCATAGGACCGTGCAGCGACCTACCAGCCAGTCATAGGACCGTGCAGCGACCTACCAGCCGGGCATAGGACCGTGCAGTGACCTACCAGCCAGTCATAGGACCGTGCAGCGACCTACCAGCCGGGCATAGGACCGTGCAGTGACCTACCAGCTGGTCATAGGACCGTGCAGTGACCTACCAGCCGGGCATAGGACCGTGCAGCGACCTACCAGCCAGTCATAGGACCGTGCAGTGACCTACCAGCCAGTCATAGGACCGTGCAGCGACCTACTAGCCAGTCATAGGACCGTGCAGTGACCTACCAGCCGGGCATAGGACCGTGCAGCGACCTACCAGCCAGTCATAGGACCGTGCAGTGACCTACCAGCCAGTCATAGGACCGTGCAGTGACCTACCAGCTGGTCATAGGACCGTGCAGTGACCTACCAGCCAGTCATAGGACCGTGCAGTGACCTACCAGCCAGTCATAGGACCGTGCAGCGACCTACCAGCTGGTCATAGGACCGTGCAGTGACCTACCAGCCAGTCATAGGACCGTGCAGTGACCTACCAGTCGGTCATAGGACCGTGCAGCGACCTACCAGCCGGTCATAGGACCGTGCAGTGACCTACCAGCCAGTCATAGGACCGTGCAGCGACCTACCAGCCAGTCATAGGACCGTGCAGTGACCTACCAGCCAGTCATAGGACCGTGCAGTGACCTACCAGCCAGTCATAGGACCGTGCAGCGACCTACCAGCCGGGCATAGGACCGTGCAGTGACCTACCAGCCGGTCATAGGACCGTGCAGTGACCTACCAGCCGGGCATAGGACCGTGCAGCGACCTACCAGCCGGTCATAGGACCGTGCAGTGACCTACCAGCTGGTCATAGGACCGTGCAGTGACCTGCCAGCCAGTCATAGGACCGTGCAGTGACCTGCCAGCCAGTCATAGGACCGTGCAGCGACCTACCAGCCAGTCATAGGACCGTGCAGCGACCTACCAGCCAGTCATAGGACCGTGCAGCGACCTACCAGCCAGTCATAGGACCGTGCAGTGACCTACCAGCCAGTCATAGGACCGTGCAGCGACCTACCAGCCAGTCATAGGACCGTGCAGTGACCTACCAGCCAGTCATAGGACCGTGCAGTGACCTACCAGCCAGTCATAGGACCGTGCAGCGACCTACCAGCCAGTCATAGGACCGTGCAGTGACCTACCAGCCAGTCATAGGACTGTGCAGTGACCTACCAGCCGGTCATAGGACCGTGCAGTGACCTACCAGCTGGTCATAGGACCGTGCAGTGACCTACCAGCCAGTCATAGGACCGTGCAGTGACCTACCAGCCAGTCATAGGACCGTGCAGTGACCTACCAGCCGGGCATAGGACCGTGCAGTGACCTACCAGCCTGTCATAGGACCGTGCAGTGACCTACCAGCCAGTCATAGGACCGTGCAGCGACCTACCAGCCAGGCATAGGACCGTGCAGTGACCTACCAGCCAGTCATAGGACCGTGCAGTGACCTACCAGCCAGTCATAGGACCGTGCAGCGACCTACCAGCCAGGCATAGGACCGTGCAGTGACCTACCAGCCGGGCATAGGACCGTGCAGTGACCTACCAGCCAGTCATAGGACCGTGCAGCGACCTACCAGCTGGTCATAGGACCGTGCAGCGACCTACCAGCCGGTCATAGGACCGTGCAGTGACCTACCAGCCAGTCATAGGACCGTGCAGTGACCTACCAGCCAGTCATAGGACCGTGCAGTGACCTACCAGCCAGTCATAGGACCGTGCAGCGACCTACCAGCCAGTCATAGGACCGTGCAGCGACCTACCAGCCAGTCATAGGACCGTGCAGCGACCTACCAGCCAGTCATAGGACCGTGCAGCGACCTACCAGCCAGTCATAGGACCGTGCAGCGACCTACCAGCCAGTCATAGGACCGTGCAGTGACCTACCAGCCAGTCATAGGACCGTGCAGCGACCTACCAGCCGGTCATAGGACCGTGCAGTGACCTACCAGCCAGTCATAGGACCGTGCAGTGACCTACCAGCTGGTCATAGGACCGTGCAGTGACCTACCAGCCAGTCATAGGACCGTGCAGCGACCTACCAGCTGGTCATAGGACCGTGAAGCGACCTACCAGCCAGTCATAGGACCGTGCAGTGACCTACCAGCCAGTCATAGGACCGTGCAGCGACCTGCCAGCCAGTCATAGGACCGTGCAGTGACCTGGCATCGCATTCACAAAGCAACAACAAACAATCAATCACAGGATAGTCTTGAGGTCACCCTGCCTAGCCCTGATGGACTGCTATTTGTTCCACAATGCACGGACACTGCTTGGCTTATCCGTGCCATTGTGCAGCTAGGACATGGACCGATGACAGCTTAGAGTACCGACAGTGCAAATACTGATAACATTTCTATAACATATTTGTGATCATTCCTTTTCTATCTTGAGGTGCAATTTTGGGCAAGGATGCTAAGAAATGGTAAAACTATACGATTCAGCTGATGCCCATGCCATTGACAAGCCAAGGCAGAATTTGAGCGAACACTAGCTTTGTTTTACTTGAAGAGAAGCGAACGCATCTTGAGAGGAAGGAATAATCGGGATTTCATGTGCGATCATGGAACTTACCTTTACTGAAAAAAAGAACATAAAGTGTACAAAGAAACACACCTAGTGTAATAATAGTAGTTTACTTTATTTGAAATATTCAAATTTATAAGGTGTTAATATTTCGTCAGTTTCATCTGTGATAATATCTGATGATTACACCGCACTGACAACACGTGTTGACGAAACGGAACTAATGTACCGCCCCTTTAAAGCGGACATGTTCCGATCAGTAACAACAATTCACACTCACACATAAATAAGATAAAGTGAACATGATGAATAGCTTTGCCCGAGCAGGTAGTTCCTGCACTCAGGACGCCGTCCTGTGTAGGACAGGCGACACCTCGGGGTAGCGGCCCGCTAAGGCAAAGCTATGCCTGACTGACGCTCTCATTCGATTGCTTCTCATATTGTAGTAGCCCGGGCACTGCGGATGATTTTGAGAAACAACGCTGAACAGATGCGTTACGATTATAGGTAACTTACGTAGGATACGCACTTACAAGTCGTAGGATAAAATATCAGAGCCACAAGCCAAATCGTGGCTCGACGTTAGCTCTCCCAAAAAAAAAAGTACAAATTCCCTGAAGAAAATAATAATATTATAATGTTGAGCTGGTTTTTCAAAGGGCATAGTAATGGCGTCGCATGATGATGATAATAATAAATAATTCTATGAGAAGATGAGGTAAGAGATGATCAATAAATACCCATTGATGAATAATATTCTACGTTAAGAAGGCTCGTATTGTCGAGGTCGTGTCGTCGACAAATAACAAATATTTGGCCATCAAGTAAATCGAAGACTGTAGTCGCTGTCGGCGCATTAAGCTGCAAACTATTCTTGCATCGGGATAATCCTAAAATGTGTGATCTCGAGTAAAATCTTTAATAAATAATCCATTCTGGCAACGAGTTGAGAGGGCAATGCAAAGATACGATTGCCGGTCGGCGGTCGGTCGGTCTGTTACCAACAGCTACCGAATAGGGAGGGCGTCCTGCAGGATGGATCGTTGAGCCATCTGCTCTGTGACCAGAAATGTAGCTTGCATTGACGAGAAGGCCGGGCGGAGGCGTCGGCCCAGGGCTCCAGGGTCCCTGCCAGCGTCGGCTGGACCCCGACGCCAGGGCTACGTCGCTCCCTACGAGTAGAAGCAGCTCTTACTGGGCTGCTTCTTTCCGGGGTGCGCTGCGTAAGCTGGGGCGGTCACGACGCCGACGGCCAGACCCGACGCCTTGCTGCTCTTGGCAAACGGCCGCAGCCGCACGCACAGGAACGCCGACATGAGGCACGAGGTGACGAGGATGCCTAGCAGCACGATCAGAGTCGCCGCAAACCCGGGCGTCGTCATGCAGATAAGTCCGTTGCCGCCTTCCTCGCGCGCCGGGAACACCATGGTGGGCGCCGAAGAGTTGCCGTTGTCGTCCAGGGAGAACGTGAGGTCGCCGGTCGAGACGACGCGGATCACGCGGTTGACGCCGACATCTTCACGGTCGCCGGTGTCTCGCCGTTGTCGCCGCGCGCGTCGCTCGTCTCGCGGCAACCCGGCGTGCAGGTAGGCCTCCAGAGGAAGAGGCGGAGGGCCGTATCCGGCATCGGGGCCCGCGCCGGGGTGATGCGCCTCCAGCAGCTGATGTCCGCCGCCGCCGTGGATCTGTGCTGTTTGGTCCGAGCACTGGTCGGGGCACTGGTAGCGGCAGATCTGGATCGTGCATTGGAAGTGCACCTCCATTGAGTCAGGGAACTTGAAGGCCTGGAAGTGTGCATATGAGAGAACAGATGCGCTTGCGCCGAAGTTCTTGATCTTCGTGAAGCGCGACATGAGTTTGGGACGCGTCACGCAGCCTGTCTGGTCAACCAGCTGGATGGGCGCGCGCTTGCCGTCGTGCGCCATGCAGTTGCGCACGAGCATGTCGAATTTGGAGTCGTCGTCTTTGATGGCGAGCACCATGGTCATGGTCTGGCCGATCTTGACGAGGCCAGACACTTCGGAAGCCCACGGACCCTTGCCGACCTGGATCTGCATCCAGCAGCCGACGTTGTCGCCGGCGAAGTCTGCGCGGACCACGTCGAGCATGTCGACGGGGAAGGGTCGGAAGGTGACGGACTTCTCGTACTGGTCGTGCCATGTGCAGCGCAGTTTGCGCGCCTGATCCCAGACCTCCTGAACCTGCAATCAGCAACACACAACGGTCAACTCGGTGCGCCATCACACGTGACTACCCCCGTGTGATCAACAACCACACTTTGTCGACTTGAGAATCAACGACCACGCTCTGAGATTGACAGTGAAATGTAATTCAGCTCAGCGTTTGTCCCTTGAAATGAAGCCAGACAAGCATCGGAAACACCGGCCATCTGGTTGCGACCGTGCAGACATGACGTCTCTTGGCGTCCGACTTAGCACTGGAAGCCGTTGCATCATCAACACCAGAAAAGCAACAGGTGTGCACGTCACTTCGAGACGATGTCGTCATAACGTACCTGTGGGTCATACTGCACTACGATGATGTTCTCGAAGTAGGTGCCCGAGCCGGAGTCGGCGCCGTACCCGTAGAGTCCATTCTCGGTGTTTCCCGCCGTGCCGCACGCGTGGATGCTGATGTCGAAGGTGGCCGAAGTCCTGCCGAGCCCGGCTGGCAAATGCACGCAGTTGATGTTACTGTAGTGGCCCTTACTGAAGACGATCCCGTAGAAAGGCTTGTCGAAGCCGAGGAACACCTTCATCGAGTTCTTCTCGCACTTGACGTCCAGCGACACTATCTTCGGCATGTCCGGCATGGGCGCCGGCCACGCGTCTCCGCCGACGCCGACGCCAACGCCGACGCCGGCGGGGCTATACAGCTTGTCCATAGCCTCCTTTTTAGGAGAGGACGGCGGTGGTGGCGGCGGTCCGCTGTACACCTGGTTCTGGTTGTGATCGAACGAGGGCTGCTTGCCATGCTGGGGTCCGCCGAATGGCTTGCTGAGAGAGTGGGGTGGCACTCCACGCACGGGGTGGTGGTTCCTTGGCGGGAGTTGCGGGGGTGGCGCGTACCCGTGTTTGGGCGACGCGCCCGAAGGATCCAGGTCGCCCGACTCCTGCGCCAGCTGATCCGATGTGATCAGGTCCAAGTCGTCGCCCCTGTGCTGCGCCGGGTCCAGGTCCAGTTGGTCATGTCCGATTCCTTGGACGATGCCAGGGACGGATTCTACCACTTCCACCTCCTCCGCTGCCAGCTGGAATAAAAGAAATCGGGAAGAGTCAGACAAACGCCGTGAAAACGTTGGATATTTTCATATTTATTTTACTGTTTAGCAACGAATATAATCGGGATTGTAAACGCTTTCAATAGGCAGAGTATTTTTTCAACGTCATGGTTCTTCTCCTTGACGATTCGTCATTCTTAACAAATGCACTAAAATCCTCTCAAAAAGGCTATGTCCAATTAGGTCAATTGGTTAGAGGTAAACCCGCGACAGGTGGAGATCGGGGTTCGAGTCCCCGATTGGGCACCAATTTTTAAATGGTTATTAGTGTTCTTAATAACAAAATACCGATCAGCAGTGTTTAGAACGTAACAAATGAAGTTCAGATTGTGAGATTCCATCAAGACATCTGTAAACATGTTAGTAAATGAATGGGCAACAAGAATGAATGAAAATGATGCTCTAGGCTGACGGTATTGTGCTACTAAGAGGAGGACGTATCACGGCGACGACCATGAAGAGGATAAGCGCTCCTCCAGCTGACCCTCGTATAACGGGTACCACTCGCCGCCTGGGCTGAGCAGGGTCACTCGGTCAATCCGCGATGCCGTCAGCGCAAAGGACACCACTCGTCAATCGATCTCCGCTCAGCGCGACATATTTACTACCAATTGGTTCTTGCGACTCGAGCCAACTCGTGTTCAGGTATCGCTGGACAAGCACATTGCAAAGCGATGCTGTCTCCCAAATGTTCTTTCCATTTGACCTCTCATTCGACATTGATATCAGCAAGTTTGTTGGATATTTAGACGTTTCATTTCTTGAAATCGCTGCAGAGTGATTTATCCCTGGTCTTGTAGTTCTGTTGACTGTTGGAAAGGATGACTGTTCTGCGCCGCCGCTACCGCCACACGAAGTGGTCATCTGAAGTAGGCTATAGTTTTGCAGCTTAGTGATCAGAGTAATGGTCCTCTACTTCTATATCAAGTGCTTGGACCACTGCTAGCATACACGACTTGGCTAGTCCAGTTCCGAAACTAGATTTTTGTGAATAAAACAGGTTTATTTTAAATCGCGTTGGTAAAAAAAAACCCTAATACATGATTGTCGTTTAATTTGAAACGGGGCAATGTCACTCGTGCGCAACTTTTATGTATCAGTGTTGCGATCATCTCATGCTGGCGCAAAATAATCGAGCAAAGACATCTGGGAGAAATGTAATTCCGTATAAATTGCTTTCATCCTATGTCTGGCGATTATTACAAATTAGCTTCAATTTCTTGCTGCGTAAGAAAGCACCAAAAGGAGCAAGCAGACAGGTGACACATGAACGCATTTCCGCACGCAACGCAAATAAAATGGCCGGTGTATCGACGGTTGTTTATCTCTAGGATCCAGAAAGCAGCTAGCATACCTACTTCTCGCTACTTAAATATTGTTCATAAAAAATTTAAAAAAATTGCATCTATTTGAGGGCCTTTTCTTCTTCGTCGCGCCCTGAGATTTTAACTCGTCTCGGCGGTCGTTTGCTGCCATCGACGCCTCCAGGAAAAAGTGATGTACATTCCTTCGCGGTGCAAACCCCTCGAGGACCGGGCCGCAAATTAAACCACTTTAACACATTTTCAGGGCCGTAGTTTGTTGCCCTTTCTACTGCATTCGTCACGGAGTCCAATTCATTACTCTTAGTCGTTTGATTTGATTTGATTACATTAATTAATAATTGCATAACTTATGCCTCTATAATAATTGCTATTATTAAACCAAAACAGTGCGATATCCTGCTAGTATAGCGAACGCCTCATGCGGTTCTGCATAATAATTTAACAATATTATAATATGTAAACATATGTTTTGTTGCACCTGTCAGTTATAATGTCTGTATACGTATGTCGATCACAACTTTTTCAGACTCGCGACACAGATGACATTGCCCTGCCTCAAGCAATACTTGTTAATGGACCGTAGTTTTCATTAAAAAAAAAAAAACTCAGGCGCTAGAAAATGTATTTTTCAATGAGTGTTGCAGGTCATCACCATCTTGGTCGCAAGGTAGCTTCGTCATCGAATTCGGACCAATTACAGTCGATTAAATGCCGCACACCGACCGATCGACCGACCGACCGACCGACCGACCGACCGACCGACCGACCGACCGACCGACCGACCGACCGACTCGACCACATTTTGAGGCTAATTTCTTCTCATCTGGACGGACCAGTCGAGGCTCTGTGCCCCCATCGTGATCATCGGCCCGGCCCGGCTCGGCCCGGCCCAGCCCGGCCCGGCTCGGCCCGGCTCGGCTCGGCCCAGCGCTTGGCTTCCCGCTAGATGACCAATTACACACATACGTGCAACACAGCCAAGAATGTCGTCCGGCCTCACGCACTTGTTTCACAGCCTGCTCGCAACGGTTTGCCAGAGGTAACGAATCTTCGTCGCAATTTCATTGTATCTCGGGACTTCTGGTTGCAGTGTCAGGACATCACCAGGACTCGTTACTATTCCAGGACCCATCGGGCTCCTGACCAGTCTATGTAGGAGGTCCTGGCCCGGTACCTCCACCGCGAGCCCGCCTCTCGGCCCGAAGGGGACACGCTAGGAAATGTTTTTTATCGACAAATCAAGGCAATAAAACCAATGCCAAGAAAGTGGAACGTTCAAACAAAATAACTGTATCTAATTGAAAATCAAAAAAGCTCACAGTGGTTGTTTAATAAGCCACTAGCTGCCAATTACCAAGGTTTTGCACGTGAAAATAATGGTAATTAACTCCAGCACGAGTTGGCAAAAGAAGTGTGTCGCGTCTTCTACCAGCCGTGCACCTGGAGTAGATCGTAGACCCATGTTCCCTCAGGAGTAGAGCGGGCCACGTGGTCGTGACGCAAGCTGGGTGCCCGGCGCGGTTGGTTTGGTGGAGAGGGGGGTGGGAGGGGGGATGCCGGACACCACGTGTGACCCAGTGCGCTGAGGCCGCACCGAATGATGGCGGCTCCGTACATCGGACAGCGCTCCTCTCTTCAAGCGATCATTAACATTCCTCACATGCTAAGCTGTGGGTTGCACGCATGCGGTGACTGCCAATGCCGCGCTCCCGAACCAGTGATCACTCGGCGGTAACGGATCTTTGACCGCTCCTCACTCACTCCCCGCGGCGCATCACATGACCCATTCACTGTCGTCGACGCCGCCGCCGTCGCCGTCGCCGTCGCTGTCGTCGCCGTCGCCACCGTCGCCGTCGCTGTCGTCGACGCCGCCACCGTCGCCGTCACTGTCGTCGACGCCGCCACCGTGTGCACCGATCCACTCAAATGCAGCTACCTGACAAGCCAGCTGAGCCGAGCAATTAAAGGCACAACCATCTTTCCTCTGTTTCAGCCGAATTATATACGATGGCCGCATGGCGAGGCCGCGCCCAAGCGCACGCGTCGCTACGCACTGATTGCCAATCTATGAAACCTGCGTATTCTTTCCACCACCAAGTTAGGTGGTTGTTTCACGCACCAACTCGGGCTCGCGGCAAGAAATTGTGCAGCGATTAATGAACAAAATTTCGTTTTTCAAAATCACCTGGCACTCTCTTAAGTTGCGAAAAGGCGCGTATTCATGTTGGCAAAGGTAAACTTTGTTTTGAATTGAATTGAACCGAATTGAACCGAATTGAACCGAATTACAACTAAGCTAGGGCTTATGCCAGCACCGCCCCAGAAACATGGAGCTAGAAATTTTAATTCAATTCGAAGTCATATTCGCACAATGGCACCTGACGTGTTTGCCAATTTATGTAATTTTTAAAACCTCTTCTGCTTTGTAAAGATCTGCGGTAATACATTTCTCTACAAAGATGTGATGATGGCACTACCCCATGCTGCGTCCATCTTTGTTCATCTTTTGTTCGCTGAAGAAAATTGAAGCTTCAATAGAGAGAGAGGACATAAAAAGTAAAATGCAATTCCAACAATGGACCGTGGTTTCACTTATTTTCTCTTTCAAATTTTAGCCGTTCAATCTATTCCAATTTGAGCGACAAGTCTCATTTTGCGCTGCGTGTTTTTCACGTGTGCACGCGCCTGCGCGATCTCGGCGGCCCGCCGGATCCGTTTGGCAGACGTGTTGCTTGAGTGACGTCGTCGCTGGCGTCGCCGCCGTCGTCGACGTCGTCGGTCACTGCCGAGTAGTTCTTGCTGACCCACATCCACCACCCCGTTCGCGGTCGGCCCTCGATGCTCTTCCTGATCTGCTCTTGACGCCATTGTCCTGCGCATTAGCACCTCCACTCCATGCGCTGGCAAAGCTCCCTTTGATTCACAGACCGCCGTCAGCTCGTGGTAACTTGATGCTCTTCTTCTTGTCGACCGGACTCCTTGCTCCACTCGATAAACAAGTGGTTATTTACACGACTGCACGCGCCTGCGCGACAGCACGACGGGTTCCTTCGTTAGCACCTGAACCGGATGTCAGAGTAGAGGCCGTCACGATCCAGGCAGGAAAGATACGCCGTCCTGTGTGTCCTGGGTTCGAAGTCCAGAGGACACAGGTCACAGGAGCCAATGTTTGACCTGTGCCGGGTTTAGTTAGGGCTTCGATTATCTGACAGTAAAAATCCATAACAGAACGGTGGCATGTTGGAAACCCCGGTCCTCGCGAGGTCACCAAAGTTAAGCAACACTGCGCTGAGTCAGTTATTGGATGGGTGACACTTCTTGGGTCACGGCCAGTTACGTTCGGGTGTGAGGATAGAACAACTTCACTCGCCTTGCTCATCAACCTCTCGACAGCATGGATTTGTGGAGGAATCCTGTTGTTCGCGTTGTACCGTCCCTCGGAAAGGGCTTTAAGTCGGTGGTCGCCTCGGTGCAGTTCAACAGGTGTAGGCTACGTGCCATCACCGGGTTTCCACTCGTCCCTTCTAGTCAAGGTAAGGTTCATCATCATCCTTATCATCGCCTTTTCATTCACCATACCAGTCTGTTGTTAAAACAGTGCGTCGTTAATCACCGTAAAACAATCACTTCGTCAATCAATTAATGTGGAAAACAGTCGACTGTTAACTGTAAGATTGACTGGCTGACTGGCCGACTTGGCTCCGTTCCGTTGCCCTTTCCTTACTCTAATGGTGCCGAACTAAAGGTTCAACTATAGTGTCACAGCAATCAGGGGCGGGACTTTATATTATACACTATGTAAAATGCAAATATGTACACTATAAAAAGGATATTGCAATTAACGTACCTATTACGTGAAGAAATTAGACATGAAATTGGACATCGAAATGCAAAATGGTTCAAATGGGAACTAACAAAACATTGACGTGACCACACAAATGTGTCTACCGCCTCCTGGCGCTGGTTCCAGCTTGAAGCCGACTTGCGGACGCTGGGAAGGATGTAACAACGCAAATATTGCGGTCGTACAGCGGAAAGAGCAGCAACTGATTCATACTTTATTTTGTCTCTCAGATCACATCGACCGAACAGAATCATAGTTTTGCAACAAAATGCTAGAAAACAGCTTCTTAATATGGCTGTCTTAACTGACCTGGATCTTTGTCTTCTAACTGAATCTAACAGAACTATCCGATGATCCGTCTGTTGCAGCGGCTGTCCATAACCACGGTGACAGGCTGACCTAGCGTTTCCTAGGAAGGGCTGAAATCGCATCTACCGACGCCGTCGGGATCTCGAGCCTAACCGCACTCAGGACAGGACTGTTCCGACGCCATTACTGGCAGAAAGTCCCGAGTAGGAAGTTCGTTTTACCATGGGTTCATGCAAAAGGATGTCAATTTGACTTAGCTACTAAACATTCACATTTCGCATGCTTTGAAACCTGTGAGGAAAGTTTTCCGTACTTTGGTTTCGATTGCATGTGTATATAGGTACTTACTCCCCGCAGAAGGAGACAGGCCACCAGCAAAGCTCGCAGTACCATCGAGCCAGCAGCCTCACAGTCCAACGTGTATTGCCTGCAACGCACAAAATGACAAGCTCCGATTAGGGTCTCCGTGATTTGATTGCGATAGTGAATCGCTGGCCAGAGCTGTTCTGTGCCGTTCTGTCAACCATGGAGAGATGCTGCTTCTTCGACACAGCAATAGTCTAACGGGCCGGTACCCGGTGCCGTACAATGCAGGGTTCACAGTTACTGAGCGAGAGAACCAGATATTTGAGCCAGTACAAATGATATACCCTCACCTTCTTCGGTAACTGGCGACGTTACTTACCGAAGAGTATAAGTTTCATATGCCTGTCAAGGCTTCGCGAGCATCGAGTGCACATACACGTTGCTACTTGTTTACTCCGTGGTGTCGTCACCAACGTGTCTCGTTTCGAATTCTCGGCCAGGTGTGAAAGTGTGCTGCCGCCATGTTGCACCGTAATCAACCCCCCACCCCCCGTAAGAACACCGAACGACCCAACTGCTAATTGCCTCAGCGCCGATGGAAATAGCTGTCAGATTCTTGCTTAATTAGTTCCGTGGGAAATTTCTATGTGTGCTACTAAAAAATAATATCAATCAAGTAATGAATGAGTGCCTTTCCAAGAGACCGGGCTGCACTTTGAGTATCTATTGTTTCGATAATTATCCTAATTTTTCAAACCATGACAGTACACAGCATGCTATTATACGTCCGACACTAATAACTACGTACACTTCAAGCAAATAAATTGTACATGTTGTATGAAGCCCAATTCCTTCGCTATTAGGTCAAAAAGTACGATTATATCTTCGAGTTCTCTATGATTAAGAGCTGTTAACATACGAGCTACTTTTCAAAACGTCAGACTCGAAGCTACGATTTAAAAATGATTCGAGCTATTATTTAGCCATTTGAACGCTGAACGTATATCGCGCAGGCCCATGGTGCTGTTACGGTTGCATGGCAAACACGGCAAGTACTTCTATTCCGAGTATAAAAATAGCCACTTACTCCCTTTCCTACTCATTCTTCGACACTAGCGAAGTGCACCGTGTCGCCTTACAATTGTAACCTCATCCACCGTCACCTCCGTGCTTGCACCTTCTTGATCGCATCGCATGACAGGGTCAGCACCCTGGGTGGTACTTGCATCTTAAACCCGAACCTAGCTCCGAATGCTACTCAAGAGGACACAACGATATCCGTTATCATACCAACTGGACGTCTTGATCGCTCTAAGCAAACGATGCTTTTATTCAATGTGCAAGCCTAGCCCGTCTCACATTCAATTACAGCAAAGTTCAATTATCAGCAGGTATTTACTCATACAGCTGGTAGACAGTGGTCATTCATTTTTTCGAAACAATCCTCGAGTGCAGAATATCTGCCCGTTGTTCACAGTAGTGGTCTGGCTCACAGTGGACAGAAACAAATGAGAGATCATTCGTAAATTATTGGAGGATGATTGATCACGATGTCAAAAGTTTGCTGATGGTTAGTTGGCGTCGGAGCATTATGATTAACAAGTGGTACCCGGTTATCTCCTAGAGGTTAGCGCGCCTGTAAACTCCACGGATCTCGCCGGCTTTGAACGGCGAGCGGCGATCAATTGGCATCACGACTTCTTCCTATTATTTAAGACTCGAGTCAAACTAACTTGTCAGGAAGCTGAAACTGGCTAATTCATCACTTGCAGCGCGGCAAGACCGAGAGATTGGCCGAATTATATAATTTGTTGGCACTTTGGATGTACCTTCTGCATCCGGGGGATTAATTTCCTCCCGAAAGACACACCGGCGTTGGGGACAAACCGACGCCGTTGGCGCCGACGCCTGGCCCGCGACAGCGCCGATGGCTTCAGCACCTAGATATTAATCGGCGCGTGCCGCTCAAGACAACACTCTCTAATCGGATCCGGTCTTCCGTACTTCGTGCGGGACAACAGCTAATTGAGATGAAACTAGATCATGACAACAGGTGAGTGATGGTCTAACATGGCGCAATACATTCAATCTAAGTTAATAGTGTCCTAATTGCAAAATCTTGACGAGCAATTAAAACGAAGCATGCTTTGTTTCAATCGTTAATCTATATAGTAGGAGATTTTTGTTTCGAGACCTGTCAGAGGCTGACACAAATTATGAACCACTTCCCGATGTGCCAAATCGTTCCACTGCATTAACTGTTATAATAATAATATGCAACTTATTTAAATTTAAATTAAAATTAAAATACTCCCATATAAAGTTTAAAGCATTTGTGACCTAGAAATTTTCACGAAACGTTCCTTAACCTTTGCGAACTTGCAAGCGAATCTACGCACTTCAGGCTGGACAGACGCTGGGTGCGTCTGCGCTGCTCACGCATGCTAATGAGCTGCATCGACCGAGGCACACCAAATGTACGCTAATTACTATCATTGACAACATGGCAAGGCCCCGGTCTTTTCCTTCACATATCGCGTACTTCAAGTTCAAATGCCTCCAAAGCGGTGAGCAGCGTTTCATTGCCGCCTCCCACGCCTCTAACCAAAACTCGGACCTCCGTTTGCTATGGCTATGGACCGGTCGGCTCGATCGGAAATGATGTAACTTAGCATAGCTGTTAATGATATGTGAGACTTTGCGTGATAATGAATAATAAGTTGATTTTACAGAGCGCCGTCCCAATTGTCCCGTTATTATCAACAACATCTCTGGTCCCAGCCGCCGCCAGCCAACACACCTAACTATATGTAGTTCATCTAAAAGCGATAAACCCACGATTGTGAATTCAAGACCCATCGACCAGCCATCGGTACTGGACTTTGTCCACCGCCGCATTCTTGTGCTGTTGCGCCAATGTTCTAAAGCAACTCAATTGGATGCCAATTACTATAACATTGCCGATATGTTTTTTTTTAGATGCCGATAAAGATTGCACCAAAAGTAGGTCTCGATGAAAAATGGCGCTATGAATACTGTGGTAGCATTTAATTGGCATAAAACAGCTCAAATTTTTGTGTGAGCTTCACGAAATAATTCATCGGCAACCTGACAACGCCGAATCATGCAAAGACGAACCTTTTTTTGGTGCACAAAATGAGACTATCATTCATTTAGCGTGTATTTAACTGAACCCAACCCAAGGCTTCAGATTTACTGTTTGTAACCAGGCTTAGATATAATAGCCGCGGCTTGCCCCGGGCAGTCCGTCTTCAGCTGCGCCTGCGCAGCGCAGCGCAGCGACTGCGCAAACTGCCCCCGGCGGCTGCGGCAGCAGAAGCATCTCTTGAGCCGCTATTCGGCCCTGTCCGGCCTAGTTTATCTGTCTTCCGCGAGATCACAAGTGTTGTCATCGGGAAATATTAACTCTCATTAATTTCTCAGGGGCCCAGAAGATTTAATTAGCGAAGTATTTCGACTGATCACAGCCGGTCCCTTTTAAAACAACGCTGACTTTCCTATGGAATTTCAGACGAGATTTTTTGGATGCCAAGCTCGCAAACTACTTGCTCTACACGTAGTACAGTATGTATCACACATGTTTGTCCATTCCCCTTGTCAATACTAGATTCAAAGGAAAATAGACTCGATCGGCCCGTTGCTTGGTATGGGTGGCCACACAAAACATACACAATATTTAATAAAACTCATGTGTTCTTTTCTTAGCCACTTTGTCTTGGATTTTTTCGCCTATAAATACATAATCGGGTCCAGAGCAGTCTCTTAAAAATGTGCAGGCATCTATCGATCTGCCCAAGCATATCTAACAATAAATTCGCAAGCATGCGTCTCCTGAAGTCCTGATCCAGAGCACAGGGTCCAGGACAAGGACTCCCTGGACGTACGAGTGAGAGGCTCACAGGGAGCCGACCTCTGGAGGGAAGTTCGCCCTCTGATATTCACTGGTCTAAACGGCAAACCGCTACGAACAAGCGGCATTTCAACAATCGTGATTTAGTCTCTGGAAACATTTGTTAGAAGTTATTTTATTTAAGCTTTTTTTTTTATATAGATTACGAATTCACAACTTATTTTCATCACTGATTTATTACGCGTGGGTGTGGCTTTCAGGGAAAATGTTAGATCGGTTCGTACCTATCAAAGTTTCTACTTTCATGCACTTCGAACAAAATGAGAATCTGTGATCTGCTCCGCTACCTGGATTCGAACATTTGAAACAACTTTCAGAGGGGCGGTTAGGGTAGACGGGGTGCAGACAAAAAACCTCGGCGTGCACCCCTCGCCGACGGCGCGGACTATCAGCCCCAGGGGCGTTGATCGGTCGACCAGCACCAACCCAGTCATTAAGAGGCATCTCTCGAGACGATTACCCGAATCAGTGTAAAAGCTTTGTCATTTGCCAGAGCAAACAGCTAGCGAGGATTTTCCCATGCCTTGCTACTACTTAGATTGCCAGAAAGGTACATTTTTTTTTGCGGCATGCCACTGCCAAATTATTTTCGCGAATTAGTGAGACAGCTAATGCGATTTTGAAACCAGTTCACAACGTGCCGGTCGGACCCAGGTCGATCAGCTAGTGGCCACCGTGGCCTAGTCTGCACACGGTGTGATTACGCTCTCATAGTATCATGCGCCTGACCAACCAACTTCCGCTACTCTTGGCACAAACCACAAAACCACTGAGCACTAGGATGGAATGTTCATGTGCGATCAGGATTTCATCAAATATTTGTTCTTATTGATTTGGCAGTGCTCGTTATTTTATTGCTCGATCGACCTTCTTTCGTGGCGTGAGCCAGGTAACATTCGAGTGGGTCCTGATTGCACAATGCAACGCAGAGCACTCCTGCGATAACCAAATACCAGCTCGACATGGCGCCCTCACCAAAGAGGAATTTTATCGAGATATTATGGCATAACATAAAACTGCTTCTAACTTCCGTGCCTTCATAAATTGAAACATCACAACTCATGAGAATATATTTATCACAAAATTGTATCCGTCTTCACCTGAATTATGCATTGTGCACAAACATGTAATCTCTTACTTAATTAAATGTGTGCCTTTTTCGTTGTTGTTCGCTAAGTAGGACTTGTTGAATATTCAAAAATATTTGGCACAGTAATCAGTCTCGACGCACGTTAATTAGCCCGGTGTAGGCATGTGACGCAGATCTGGTCACGGTGTCTAAACCTTCCCATCTTTAATCGCGCAGCGCGGGCACGGGCATTGTGATCCGATATTCACCTGCAATTGCCCTGAATTCGTTTGCTCTAGAAACAGTTGATCGCTGGACTTAGCAATCATGACACCCTAGCACCCAAAGACAAACACATTTTTTCCTCATTAAACCCCGAAAAAGTCACTGTGCTAAATTAAAACCGCTACGAATGACTTCCATGCAGTCTGGAGTTATTAATAACGCAGTCTGGAGATTGTGACAGCAGCATGGACCCGAGACAGCATACAAGTTTGTCAGTATTTTGATCTTCTGAGTATTTTGAACTAAAAATCTAATGGAATGGGCACAGGGCTCGCTGAATTTTTGACATCCTATCACTGAACTTTCACGCATTGCCGTAAACGATTAGATTTCATAGAATCGCACTCATTACCACTAGATCAACTAGACAAGAAATAAAACGGGATGCATTCAGCCGCGTCTTTTAACATCTGTAAGTACCACCCACCAGACTCATAGCAGGGTGGCAAGTAAGTAATTCTATGAAGCAAGTACTTTCTTGACATTTCGATCCCTTCATGTTGTGACATGACCTGTTTAAGGTGCCCGGTGCACATTCAATTGGTTTTAAGTACATGCAAAGTACTTTAAAATAGTTGTTGGATCGATTATGCATGTGATTGATTATGCATGTGATTGATTAGCATGATCTAACTGCACATGATGCAGGACGATGAGCAAGCGCTAATCCGTTGTTTTCGCAGGTGAGTTATTTTGTCTGCCAGCTCTTTGACAATGTATGTCAATTCAGCGTGGAATCTGCACTGGCGGCTCTACAAACACACACCATATTCTTATCTGCAACAACTGCCACGTTTATCTTGTTTTAAATTTAAACACGCTGGCAATTAATATCATTTGATTTCTATATCACATGACCCTTGCATAGTGAGCGAATCAAGGTTAAGTTATTATTGGCCCAACTTTTTTAATTTCTGTTGACGGGGACAGTTATTTCATTTTGTAAACACAGATAGAACTGGAGCAATTTTAAACAGACGTGCAAATGTTCCAATAAGAAAAACTATTTGAAATGGGTTTTGAATTTGCTAAGTAAAGGGCTACTTAATTTCCCTAAATTCCCCTAAATTTAGTAGCCCTTTACTTAGCATTGAAAACCCAGTTGAAATAGTTTTTCTTAAAACTAGTGCTAAGGATAAATCAAGTAGACATGAGTCTAAAAACAATCATAAATGTTCCAATAATTGTTGAAAATGCCTCGAAAATATCGCGCTCGATGCTACTGAACAATGCGTTTAATTTCTTAATTAGAACGTTCCAGTGGAAGCCCACGAGATTGTTAGTAAATGTGGCTTTCCGCGAACCTCGCCATGGCCTTGAAGGATCACGTCGCGCCGAGGTAGGTACTAGCCGTTTGCCCCGTGAAGCTTTGACAACGGGCCGAAACAGCAAGCTACGGGGAACATGACCAGATTCATCGACACTCGATGGCCTGCCCAGAAGAAGCTGGCCGCGGGTACCATCGAATACATTGAAGCAGAACGACCAAGTTCTTTAGATCGGTCAAGGACGCCGTTTGAATACAAAAAAAAACGAAAAAAAACGGGTGGTCTATATTTTTTGTTTCTTTTAGAAAGATTAGGCTAGGTCGTTATCGCTCTCTCGGTTGTTACACCTAGTTTAGTGGCCATGTATGTGCCTGGTAAATTCTCAGACTAGACGAAAGGATTTACGATCCAGACCGTGAATTAAGTTTTTTGTTGTTGTTATGTGTCAAGGTTTTAAATGAGTTTAGTGTGTTTATGAGGAAGGTCGGCGAGGGATGTTTTTAACATCCGAATGAAATCTGCTCCGATCGATCGCGGTAGCTTTGTCTAGTCCTCGAAGATTCCAAAGAGAATCCGCCAGAGGTTGGCGCATAGCACTGGGTCCACGACGACCACATTAGCGCTTTAACAATCACGTTCAATTGTACAGATGTCAAAGCAACAATTTGCAGAGCACGGTACCAACGGTCACTAAACCACGCCGCTTGCCATTTGGTCAGCGAGCCGGGCTGCCCCCAATCTTCCTGATGCAAGCATGTGCTTGGCCAACTGACACCAGGCCCACACAACGACGCCGTGCCCGTCCCACTTGGCGTTCCAAACTCTCAAGTGCACTCGGCGGAAATATTAGAAATCACTTTACATACCTCGACGTATTCCCAAAAAAATCCTGTTTGAGCTGATTTGCAGTCAGCACGGTGCACACAGAGGTCTTGAGTTTCTTTTCCTAACCCACGTGAAATTTGAACAACAAATGAACGAGAGGACGGCGAACTGCTACGGGAGACTGCTGGACACCAACTCATGGAGACTCCGAGAGTTTTGACGGAATGGATTCCACCTGTCTTGTTTGCTAGTAAGAACATCTGCCTTGGAAGGTAGTGTGGCCAAGGGGGCTCCCCTCGCCACATCCCCCCCCCCCTCCCCCACCCAGATGTGTATTACGACCGCCTCCTGACCCAGACAGCGATACAGGTACAGTTATCATCCTGCCATAGTAAGGTAGACCTTCATCCAGTGAGCTCTCGCGCGCAGCCGCGGCCGCCGGCCGATACATAATCAGTAATCACTTATGATGTAACACTTACCTACCGATGTACTCGCTGCTGTGACGGCGGGCCCTGGCAGGGGGGGGGGGCGTCGTGCGCCGGCAGTGAAAGCGTACAGAAATGCGTCTGTCAATACACCATCCCCCCAGACAAGGGCACGGACCACAGGGGTCACTTTTCGTGGCGATTTGAGAAAAGGAGTCGGTTATCTCTGTTAAATCAACGCAACGCACGCATTTAAAGATAAGACCACTCCGCACGCGTGGAATGTGGTCATCTTAGGGACCTGAGGCCGATCGGTGGGAAATTTTTCGAGAACTGGAATAATTTCCAGAAATAACAGCGATAGTATTCGTTTCGTCGCGCGCGGTGACACGGCGATTAATAATGATAGCTTGCTCGATGACCGAGTAGGTACTATGACCAGGGGGCAAGGGTCACTCGCCTTCTGATGCAGCCAAAGAAATAAAATTTCACATTTGCTCATATCGTGGGGAAATAGAACGTGTCGGTTTAAGAAGAATTTTTTTGATTACTTCGAAACGTTGCTTGAATTACGCTAATGAATCTTTGACAGTTTGTTTAATTACGCAAGCGACCAGCATAATGCATGTTCATGGCGATCGTACGTGTGCGTGTGCATGTACTCGGCAGCAAGGAACGATGCGTCGTCGATTGCTTGACAGGACCGGAAGCTCGATTAATGCTTTGTTTACGGGGTATTATCAGTGCGACTGTTACCCACATTCAGCATTCGGTTTATTGTTGATATATAATTAAAAGGAAACGTAAACTAGGCCAGCTGTAATAATTGCCGCAAGAAAATGATTAAAAACGAGCTTTGATTCGGCTACATGGCCGGCGATTTGATGTGCGAACACCACGTCGAGCTAATGACTCCTTGAAATGCACTGTTTCTCTACTCTAGATAATTCGATGCATTCCGTGCCAGCCTTGCTAGGAGCAGCGTCCTTGCCTCCCGGCGTAGACCCCCCCCCCCCCCTGCCTTGTCAACAGACACACCCACGCCAAGAGATTCCGGCAGACAAACTGTCCGGTGTATCTGCGACATCTCGCCAATCCTGCTTGCTTCCTGTTCCTGGATCCTGATCCTGGCTGACTACCCATGATGCTGCAAGAAGGCTACTTAGCCCACAGCAGTAATATCGATGAAATCATTTTCATGTAAAAGTAGGAATCCGCGACACCTTCAACATGAGTGAAAAAATGTCGGCTTTTTGTTGCATACGCGAAGAAAGGTCAGTTCTGGAAGAGATGCAGCTCCGATTGTTTATTGAATGCTCTTTTTTTTTAGAAGCGATTCCCCTTGAGTTGTAGTACAGTTGCACTTCATTCAAGATACATCCAAGACGACGACGACGACGACGACCGCGACACCGAGGAAGAAAAAGAAGAAGACTAGGTACAGTAAATACACGATCTTGTTTGTCGACTTGTGACAACTATGATAGTGTCTGCCCACACCAGCCGGCGAGTGCATCGGCACGACCGGAATACGGAAAGAACCATCAACGCGGTCGGCGAATCAGCAGCTGGATCTCGGCGGCATGCAACGCGACCACTGCTGACTAACTTGATCAAGTGTATCAGAAATATCAGCCGGCTGACTCCTGCCCTGTTCGCTTCGCGCGGCTGCTTGTATAGATGTAATCAATTTAAATCTAATAAAGTTGATTGATTCTCAATTTGTTGTCAGATGACAATTACCCTCCGATGTTTGAGTGCATATCATTTGATCCGGTACGGACAAAGCAAGCGCTTCCGAAGTCACAGCCGGTGAAATGATTGAAGTGGTTTTGGTAACTTCCTGCCGCCGATATTCTGGTGAATTGATTGAACGCAGCGCCGCGCCGCTCGGTTTCTGCGCAGGTCTGCCGGCGACGATATGTGGGTCGCGCGGCACACAACAAGGAATCTCACACCTAGTTTTTCATAACGGATATCAGGTTCGTCCAGTAATCTGGCTCGAATCAGAGATGATAGTGAATCCATGAGAATGTGTGCCCATAGAGCGGCCATCTTCCCCGTGAGAGCCTCGGTGCCCGGTGAACATGGCAATGTACGTTTCGGCCATCGACTCACGATAAATAAAATGAATGCAAGAGAAGATTTGAATAGAATCTTTACAATGGTCTATAAAGAGTTCGACTGCATGGTGGTGCACTCGTTTTCAGCAGAGCATCGACGCCGTTGTGAATAGCACGGAATAAAACACAAGATAATAAAGTTGTTGTAGCACCTTCAAGCACCGACCAGTGGGGTTACCAAGCCAGTCGACCGCGAACCATGACGAGCTCTAGAAAAATCTTTCTGTTGGATTAGAGTTTTACAGTAAAAAAGTGAATTCTCTTTCTTTATCTAGCTTTTCACGAGCCTGATTAAGATGTCAACTTTTTACCCTTTTCTGACAATTGAATGAAAGTACGTGTTTTCGGTTTCCTTACCTGTGATGGGTGAGTGACCTAAATATGCAATGATTATTACAAAGATTACACCATTTCTGTTCTCTTCGAATGCGAACCTGGATTCCTGGACTTGGGTGCAAACGATCACCTGGTGGAAAAGGACAAAAAAGTCGATTTCCTGTATAGTGTGTGTATTTTCTTCGAAGTCTGCTTGAACGGGTTACAACTTTCAACCAGGTATTTGTATAAATTCAAGGTCTGAACAAATTTAGGGAGCTGAATACACAAATCAGACTTATTTAGATGAAATCTTATTTAAATTACAAACGCTTGCAATGCGCGGGGTATTTTATTATTATCAACACTATAACCGTCTCGAAAACGCCCGCGATAAGTGGAGACCGGGGTTCGAGTTCCCGTTTGGGTGTCAATTTTTGAGACGGTTATCGTGTTGATAATAATAAAGTAATCAGACTTCATCTAAAAGCAATCGGTAGCTTTTTTGTGCTCGTCTTTTGACTTAGAACTGCCATACAATTTGTTTGGTCACGATACGGAATTGCATCCCCCACATTTTTGCCTCCGCCCGAATCCAGAAGGCATTGATTGCACTTGATTTCATTTGTCATTGGACATAGGAAGACACGGAATGGTTGTTTCATCAAAAATTCGTTCCCCGACGACATGCGCCTGCGCCGGCGGACTCGAGAAGAGCTTCCTCAAAAACCACTGACATTTCATATCCACAGCAAATTACACGACCATATAAGAGCACGGTGAACTTTTACCATAAGCAATAACGCTCTAGCTGGCCAAAACTATTATCGAAAAAAAATGGGTCACGACCGACACCTACCCACCTAATCTGACCGATTGAGCGGCGAAAAAATGGTCAGTATTTGCGACAAAAATCCAGTGCCAGTAGCCGCGAGCCAACGTTGTCGTCTGTGTGGCCAGCGCGGGCCGGCATGCCGGGTGGAATCTGCATGTGGCCAGCCAGTGTACACGGATCGGCACCTCGGGCCAGGGACGGGCCACCAAGACCAGGAAGCCCGCCGTCGCCGCCGCCAGAGGAATCAGGTCACCACGAGCGAAGGTTGGGTTCACTTTACTCTTGCTAGGAATGCTGCTGATGCCTGGCCTGGCCTTGGCTTTACACAATTTCAGACACCTCTCCTCTCTGATGGTCAAGTGTAATGCCGTCCGTTGGAGTCAACCGATTGTCCGCCGCACGGGCGTACATCTCGCTCGGGGAGAGCGTTTTGCATGTGGATGCAGTCAGTCGCAATGTAGCAATGCAAAACAATAGTTTGTCTTTTTTTTCGGAAAATGAGACAAACAACAGACGTACCCTAAGAAAAAAAAAAACAGCACTTTAGCTTTCAAGAGCGTTGTACATTCTAGGCAACCAAACCGTGACTAACCGAAAGGTATCGTCGCACAGCCTACATTTCTGACACGCACAGACACGCAGTCTTACATTGTACGACATGAACCCTGGTTGAATATTGAATTGTTCTGCGAGGCGAGGCGACCTCACATAAAGCGGCGGCGGCGTCGTGCATTCAGCAACGCAAGACGGCGCGGCGCCAAAATTCCGACGTCGACGATCACATCTCGAGAAGCAGTCGATAAACATCGCACTTCGTAATTATTTAATACTTTTAATTACAGTTTCACACACGATTTGACTCTCGGCGGTCCAATTTATTATCGCACGTTGCTATTAAATTCGATACCATCTCGGCTGACTCAAATTCAATTACTGAAGAACATGCCGTGGCAGTTCTGGGCCTAATTTTGTTTGTAGAACGTGCTTTATTCAATTTACATGATCTCTTTTCTCGCACGTGTTAATTGATTCGTTATAAATCGAAAATACTTTTCGGCGAGCTGCGAATGTTCTCAGCTCGCCGATTTACCGCTCCTCTGAGCTAAGTGGCCGCTAAAACAACGGCATGACATCAGAACCAACAAGACCTCTGTCCATAGGTAAACACAAAATAAAAACACCTGTAAAAGGCATCATGATGCACGTGTGTGTGATGCGCCGCGGCTGATGCGCTGTAGGTAAACAGTAATGAAATGCCTGCAATGGTGTACAGTAATGAAATGCCTGCAATGGTGTACAGTAATGAAATGTCTGCAATAATGTACAGTAATGAAATGCCTGCAATGGTGTACAGTAATGAAATGCCTGCAATGGTGTACAGTAATGAAATGCCTGCAATGGTGTACAGTAATGAAATGCCTGCAATGGTGTACAGTAATGAAATGCCTGCAATGGTGTACAGTAATGAAATGCCTGCAATGGTGTACAGTAATGAAATGCCTGCAATGGTGTACAGTAATGAAATGCCTGCAATGGTGTACAGTAATGAAATGCCTGCAATGGTGTACAGTAATTAAATGCCTGCAATGGTGTACAGTAATGAAATGCCTGCAATGGTGTACAGTAATGAAATGCCTGCAATGGTGTACAGTAATGAAATGCCTGCAATGGTGTACAGTAATGAAATGCCTGCAATGGTGTACAGTAATGAAATGCCTGCAATGGTGTACAGTAATGAAATGCCTGCAATGGTATACAGTAATGAAATGCCTGCAATGGTGTACAGTAATGAAATGCCTGCAATGGTATACAGTAATGAAATGCCTGCAATGGTGTACAGTAATGAAATGCCTGCAATGGTGTACAGTAATGAAATGCCTGCAATGGTGTACAGTAATGAAATGCCTGCAATGGTGTACAGTAATGAAATGCCTGCAATGGTGTACAGTAATGAAATGCCTGCAATGGTGTACAGTAATGAAATGCCTGCAATGGTGTACAGTAATGAAATGCCTGCAATGGTGTACAGTAATGAAATGCCTGCAATGGTGTACAGTAATGAAATGCCTGCAATGGTGTACAGTAATGAAATGCCTGCAATGGTGTACAGTAATGAAATGCCTGCAATGGTGTACAGTAATGAAATGCCTGCAATGGTGTACAGTAATGAAATGTCTGCAATGGTGTACAGTAATGAAATGCCTGCAATGGTGTACAGTAATGAAATGCCTGCAATGGTGTACAGTAATGAAATGCCTGCAATAGTGTACAGTAATGAAATGCCTGCAATGGTGTACAGTAATGAAATGCCTGCAATGGTGTACAGTAATGAAATGCCTGCAATGGTGTACAGTCATGAAATGCCTGCAATGGTGTACAGTAATTAAATGCCTGCAATGGTGTACAGTAATGAAATGCCTGCAATGGTGTACAGTAATGAAATGCCTGCAATGGTGTACAGTAATGAAATGCCTGCAATGGTGTACAGTAATGAAATGCCTGCAATGGTATACAGTAATGAAATGCCTGCAATGGTGTACAGTAATGAAATGCCTGCAATGGTGTACAGTAATGAAATGCCTGCAATGGTGTACAGTCATGAAATGCCTGCAATAGTGTACAGTAATGAAATGCCTGCAATGGTGTACAGTAATGAAATGCCTGCAATGGTGTACAGTAATGAAATGCCTGCAATGGTGTACAGTAATGAAATGCCTGCAATGGTGTACAGTCATGAAATGCCTGCAATGGTGTACAGTAATTAAATGCCTGCAATGGTGTACAGTAATGAAATGCCTGCAATGGTGTACAGTAATGAAATGCCTGCAATGGTGTACAGTAATGAAATGCCTGCAATGGTGTACAGTAATGAAATGCCTGCAATGGTGTACAGTAATGAAATGCCTGCAATGGTGTACAGTAATGAAATGCCTGCAATGGTGTACAGTAATGAAATGCCTGCAATGGTGTACAGTAATGAAATGCCTGCAATGGTGTTAATAGGTTAAGCGAATGACACACAGAGAAGATCATAATATAATAAAAGCTCTGTAAACAGGTGTCCACACGTTACGAGCATTCAAATTCCCAGCGTGAGATCCGTTGGCCACACAAGCTGCTCGTCGGTATCATGGTATGTGTTCATATGGGAGACCCCTCCCATATGCGGGCTCATCTCGTCTCAGACGTCCTGAATCAGAGATCACACATCGTACCCAAGACTTCAAATACAAGTGCAGTTTTAGCATTCCGTTGACACTTTTCGTGGTGGTTTCGAGGTAAACTTCAAAGGCCAAGATCGAACCAAGATAAAACAAATCAAACGAAGCGTCAAGACGAGAACAACATTGGTGTATTTTTTTTAAATATTTGGTGCTAATCTTCAAAGACCACGAGTATTTAGAACAGTAAAAACTGATCTCTTGTACCGTCGTTCGACACGATGGTCTAATTTCGCTTTTGATTTATTTCCGAATTGATGTGCAAGATCTAGGTAAATTGCTGTCGAAGTAACTTAATACAATTGAGGAATTAGCATGGTAATTAGGTAATTAGTTTTCAAAAGAGAGCAGAGTTACACAATAATTACTCTGAATGCTGCCAATTGGGACCCCTTCCCAGCAGCGATTCAATTTTCTTATCAGAGCAATTCAAAATTCGTCGCCTAACTAGCGGCGCGATGCAACCAGGTCCCAGGTTTCGCTTGAAAGCCCATCGTTTCATTCGGTTCATGCACGGGCACAGGTTCACTGTTCGTGGCTGAAGATCAAGATATTCGACCACCGAGCAATGAAGTGATGAGAAGGAAGTGAACATCACACACATCCTTTGCCATTCACACATCCGCCACCAATTTAAACATTTTTTTTTATTTTTTATCTTATTTATTGCCTTCCTTTAATTGGCAAAATTGTGTAACTTTTCTTTAAAATTAACAGCTATATCCTCTTGGTTTTCAGCAATCGACGTGACATAATCGCTATCGCTAAGTTGTATCGCTATTACTTGCGTTAGCGAGTTGACTCAAGTCAACGAAGCGAGGGAAGTTCGTTGACGTTTGCCACCCTCGCCATGTTCAGGTGGAAAGGATTGCACATATCCGCAGATGAGTCCGGCGCACCCAGTTTACTTAATAGCACACACACATACACACTGCTATGAAACATTAATGTGTGTTAGCCCGTGGCGTAGTGAACATTAGTAGGTCACTTCATGCTGGTGACCAGCAGTCGCTCAAAGTCTTCAACATTATTCGGTAATGGGGATTGATTTGGGCAGATTAAAAGGCTAATGTTTTACTAATTGGTCGCTATGCACTCGTCAAACACCACTCCACACAGATCTGATCTAAATCGCACGGCTTGACTGCTGCGTGCATGAGTTCTCTTCTCCGCGTGCCACTCCTCAATCGCTCAAGCACTCCGAGCGGCGAAATGTACGACGCATCCGTCAAAAGGCTGGTTAAACGTACGCACCTCTTACGCACTTCTGGTTTAACGGTTTCCGAGGCATGATGTGCCCAGAGCCGTAGTTGAACTCATCCTCTTCTCACTCGTGTTATTGGTAAGCCATGCGACGATCGGGTCTCGTGCGTCATTCGAAAGATGGGTCACAGACGCATTGTAGTTTACAGGCTCGACCGGCACAAAGCGGTCATGAAGGAAGGAACCAACCCTGGGTCTCAAAGACTGTGTCCAATTAGCTCACATGGTTAGAGCAACACCCGCGAAAGGTCCCCGGCTAGGCACCAATTTTCGAGAGCTTTTTAGTGTTCCTATTAATAAGATTTCGCCTGTAAGTATCTACTATTCATTAGCACCTTGATTGCACTTCATGTTTTATTAGAATACCTACAAGATAAGAGAGTAATCTGATATTAGATACCGTACAGTAAAATTTTCACACGAGAGATCATACCTAAAATTCCATGACGACAAAAGAGCACAAATATCAAATATATGCGAAGATTCCAATATATGCGAGAAGAAAACTGTAAAATGACCCGACAATCTGAATGTGAAGGTCCTTTCAAAATAATAAGTCGTTCAGGAGGGTTTTTATCAAATTGATTAACTGTACAAACTGTCTCGCCTAATTCAGTTCAATCTTTACCCAAGAATTTAAGCTGACATTATCATCTTATTATCAGATATTATTAGATAATTTTCTCCAGCTATTCGTTCCTCCTCAACCCCAAGTTATCGGCTACGATAATGTTCATGTTTGGTTTCGGCAGTGTCAACTGTTTGAAGCCAGCAAAGCCACCCTCCTGCTCAACGTCAAGTGCAGAGATCTCCGGGTTATGCCAATATCTGTGACCTTCTCGTGTCTACCGCAATACAGTCAAGATGGCACGAGGATTGCAGACTTAAATTGTACAGAGCATTGTTTCTAGAATTGTACCATTGACATAACATGACCTTTTCGCCGCAAAGACAATCGGGCGTCCAATGCCTGTGGTCAGATACTTGGAACGTGAAGTGTTTGAATGAAAAGGCTCCATTCACTGATACAGTACTGATGCCTATTCGCCCACTCATTTCCCACAACTTGGTTAGGATCTAAGGTGATTATTATTATCTCCTTCGGTTAGCGCAAGCGCCCGGAGCGCTCTGCAGTGTGAGAAGGTCAAGACTCTGCCCCAAAAGCGGCGGGCCCAAACTGGAAAGTCCCGCTAGCGTTTAACAGGTGTGCTACAGCGCGCTAGGGGTGCGCCCGCCTGCCAACACGAACTACCATGGGGTATACGCCAAAATTTGCTAAAATTTATGATTTGTGAATACATATTTTGTTCAGATCCTTGGGACTCCGCACTCTTTGCATGTTTATCCACGGTGTTCGTCCGCCGATCATGTTTGCAAAACGAGGCTGATTAAAGAATATGAAAAATCATATACATATATTTTTAAGCTCCCTCTGCCTCCAGCTGGTCATGGTTTTGCTGGCCGCACGTTTTGCATAGTTGTCGGTGAGCGGGGAGTTAATATGAGGTTCGGTGTGTGTAGTGATCTTTTTCAATTTAGATATGGAATGTGAACTCTGCTGATAGGTATATAGGTATGGCACTTTTTAATATTAGTGTGAGCAAGGCTAGCCGTGTATTCTCCCAATGTTGACGGGCATCAGAAGAGAACAAACGCATTGCTAATTGCTCGTTCTGCGATCAAACCCAAGCGTAGCCGGTGCCGTGAGACCAAACTAAACTGCAAAACTCCTAACATAAGCCGATCAAAAGGTGTCGACTTTTAATTCTTCTTCCAATTCTGCCACGAGCTGCATCATCTAGATGCACTTCATAAAGGACTCACTTATCAATATTTCGCTTTCAAAAATGTCACCAAAGGAAACTTACTCCAAGTTTCGGACCAGAATTGCCATGCCAAGGGTGAAGAATGCGTTTTGTAATAATATTTAATGTCCTCCTCCTATATTTTCAATGAACGTTTCACCAACATAACGATCCATTGTATAATCTTTCTTCGATCATGCATTCAAGCATTCGGAATAAGCTTACCAGACGTGTATGGCAACAGCTAAATCTATGCCATATGGTTTGATAGTCGCAAAAGATAGTACATCAATTGCGTCTACACGTATAGGTCTGTTTTTTCTTAAAACTAAACCTACAATTAGTGGCTGTAGTATCAAGTGACGTCACCGAAGAGACCAGAGTGTTTTACCGTTACCCTTCGAGTTGAAAACCGGCCCTTTCATTTACTGATCGAAACTGGGACAGGAGCTGCTGTGAGTCTAGCGGGCGAAGCATTCCATGAGAAATCATACTGGTCGAGTCGGTTGTGCTGCAGGCAGGTAGCTCGGTATCGGTGGTACGCTGGCATTGCTGACCACCGGTCAAGATGTCGGCCTCTCCAAGAAGTCCTGCGACCCTTCAGGAGTGAGCCATCAGGAGCGAGCCTTGAGGCGCGGCAGGGGTCGCTAGAGCTTTCAGAAGTGGCCCAGGACTTCCTTATAAAAGCCGCCAAGAGCAAGCGACCAGAGGACATGTCCTTGACATGTGGCCAAGTCTCTCATGACCTGTGTACCTGGCCTCCGGGTGACCGTGTTGGCATCGTCGAGCTGGAATTCCTCTGCAAAGGTGCCAATAGCCGGGGCGAGGTGACATAAACTAGCAATGAGTCGTGCGGTCTCTACGCGAGCGTTTAAGATATGGTTTATTATGCAAGACAAATAGTAATCATGTAAACTATTTTCACGCGCGTGCAGATGTCAGATCTCACACTTTTACCTGCAACTCATCTAACACTCGACAGGAGGTCATGGGATATGCCAAGCTTCTTTCGGTTTCTTGTTTACTACAAACTGATGATCGAAGAAAAATGTATTACAGAGACATTAACATCTACTGGGTTTTAATGCGCACCGCGTGGCCCCGTGATCATTTATATTTCATCTTTGATGCTTTGGCACGTGTTTGGCGATCTCGCCGCACTTCGAAATGCTTCCCCAAAATGTCAGGTGATTGCACTAAGAGTCGCTGTGAGACGCTGCCTTTCTGACAATGATTGTTTCTATACGAGATATCATGTTTCCGCGTAGAAGAACAAAGAGCCTATACCTGCCCGGATCAAGGTTTGAGCGCGAGAAGCGACGACTTTTCGCGAGAGGCAAAGGTCAACGTGGAATAATTATATTTAGTCAGCGTTCGCTGACCCTGAACGTAACCCCCCCAGAGGTTAACAATAATACCTTGTAGAATGGGTTATAAAATTTGGCCCAGCTTGTTTCACATTTGATTTCAAGTGCGCGTGCAAGAGGATGGTATGAGTCCATCGAGCTGTGAACAGAAGGTCTCCGGTGCCGCTAGAAAAACCAAAGACTGCCAGGCAAAAATAACACTCAGCTGTCTTGAGTCAAATCTCTTACTTTGGCATCGAGGGCGGCTTTCGCAAAGAAAAGGCGAAATGATATTACTTGTAATAATTGGTCGAACGAGTCAGTTCTTGAACATCTTCAAAGTTACATCTTCAAAGTAACATCTTCAAAGTTACATCTTCAAAGTTACATCTTCAAAGTTACATCATCAAAGTTACATCTTCAAAGTTACATCTTCAAAGTTACATCTTCAAAGTTACATCTTCAAAGTTACATCTTCAAAGTTACATCTTCAAAGTTACATCTTCAAAGTTACATCTTCAAAGTTACATCTTCAAAGTGCTGAGCACACAACTCGAATGAAGAAATATCGATAAATCAATCACAGTCTCACGGTGTAGATCAAAGAAACAACAAAGCGCCAAACAATGGAACGCCAGATCGCTAGCCAATTGCAGCGATTGGATCCATTCCGCTAAGAGTTGGCGCTTTACTGCGCATAGCCGCCGGCGCCGAGTTCCGCGCAATGGAGGCAACGACGTCTTTGTGAAGTCCGACGCCACTGCGACGCTCCTGCGCCAACACCGACGCCGACGCCGACCCAGCGTTGCACGTTTGGTTCATCGGGAACATATACTGCAGGTCAACGTCGTGTCGCGGCAGCTTGTCTCTCAGGTACGAGATGACGTTCGGCTTGAGAGTCTTTCCCCGGCTCATGATAAAGCTGGACAGGTAGCGCGGGCTTTTATTCTTCTCCGCGCAGTGGAGGAGCAGAGCCCACGAAGAGTAGTCAGAGTCCAGCACGTAAGTGTTATAAATCCCCTCATCTGCAGTGCGAAAACAAAGCACGTGAGTTGTTACGTTGGTGGCGACGACGAGGATTTGCGTCCTGCCCTGCCCCTAGCACCAGTTTGGGCCGGAGCAGACATGGTTCTTATGAGAACACAGAACTCCCAGGTCCCTGAAGTTACAGGTCTGAGCTGACTCGATTCTCAGAAGAAAACTAAACCCAAGTTGCAGCCAAGTACAAACTGTCTGGTTATCTTTGGCAATGTCCACTCGAGAACTGTGTATGAGTAAGCGCCCAGTTCGGTACTAGGGGCTAAACAATACGTCTGGAACTTATAGTGCAATAGCAGGACTTAATTGAAAGGAAATCCCTACTTAGCAGCCCATAGATTCCCGAGGGAAATATACAGGTTCACCGTGGGCTTACACGTGTCCTCGGCGTGCACCCAGTGCGCGGGTCGGGAGAAGTCGGGAACCTGCCATGTGATGTTCCCCAGGAGCTGTTCACCGTCGGGATCGTCAACGAACGAGTATGTGAAGTTCATGGAGACGTCAACCAGCGTCGCAGCCGCCGCGACGGAGAACTCTGCGCGCATGCAGCGGTAAGAAAGTGCCTCCTCGGAACTCGCGTAGTATTGCACCACGAACCAGCGACCCAGGAACTGAAATTCGTCGCACAACCCTCTCAGTCAGTGTCCCCGTTGATTGAAAGGGGCCGGAAGGGGCTGAAAGGGGCCGGAAGGGGCCGGAAGGGGCCGGAAAGGGATCAGGATCCACGACATACACATGGATTCCTCCACCAACCCGTGCAATGGGGAACGGTATAAGTTATCTGGTCCCACACCAGAGTAGGAACCGAACGGTTTGGCGAGTTGGAAACACCGGTTCTCATGAGATCGACGAAGTTAAGCAACACTGCGCTGGGTCAGGTATTGGATGGGTGACCACCGAACGGTTTGGCGTGTTGGAAACACCGGTTCTCATGAGATCCCCGAAGTTAAGCAACACTGCGCTGGGTCAAGTATTGGATGGGTGGCCATCATACACATGACCAGTTCTGTTCGGGAGAGAGGTTGGAAGGATGACAGTTAGTACAGCAACTTCACTCGCCTTGCTTATCAACCTCTCGACAGCATGGATTTGTGGAGGAATCCTGTTGTTCGCGTTGTACCGTCCTTAGGAAGGAACGTTAAGCCGGTGGTCCCCTTGGTGCTCTTCGACAGGAGTAGGCTACGTGCCGGCACCGTGTTTCCCCTCCTCCCTTGTAGGCTAGGTTAGGTTCATCATAATCCTCATCATTATCCAATAATTCATCGACGCCATCAAACCAGTACCGCAGGGCCAGTTGCCAAAACAGTGCGTCGTTAAACACCACAAATCAACCAGAGTAGGATGTATAAATATATTGCAATCAAGTAATACTTAGTTGCAAATCTGGCTCTTTTATTATTTCGTTCATTAAAATAATCTGCGTAATGTTGCAGCATTCAGAAACCTGCAATGAACAACCAAAAGCCATAAACAGTCCGAGCTGGCTTTGAAGGCAGCGTACCGGTGCCGATGCCGGTGCCAGGATGGTACAGCCAGCGCCATCTTTGGCCAGCTCTCTCACCTGATTCAAGTCGAAGTTGTTAGCGGCCTTCACGTGCGGACACTTGGTCTTGTCGTCGCGCTTCTTCGCCAAGGTCCCGGAACCACTCCAGAGGACCGCGACGGCGAGGAGGGTCGCTGCGAAACGTAACATCTCTCCCATAGCAGACGCTTGCAGACGCACTGGCAATCGGGAAGAGGAACGAGGTTTGGTCACAGAGAGGATGTGCGTCGGACGCTGTGGGTAGAGCTCAACTGTTTGAATGTCATATCTACAAAAGCAAGATAGCAAAAGTACAGTCCGACTATTTATTTTGTCACTAATTCCGTCTCGTGCATCAGAATTAATTATGACTATATAGCTATGGCAAATATTTCTCGAATAGCAATAAATATGAGTTGGATGTAGCCTTGGATCTCGACGCTTTTGTATGAGATACAAAATGATGATCTGCCACAGGAATGACTTGTTCCTGTCTGTGGTCCCATTCATATACCATCTACTATCTTGATTCTACTAATTGCTTGATACCTAAATAAATGTAATTCATCAGCTATTGCTCTAACGTTCTTTCATACCCGATATTCTGGCGGGCACAGAAAGGGTCCCCCGACAGTCGTTAGTTGTGATGGGAGGATGCACTGACGACTTTGATAACTGTCGGCTTGGCTCGTACTTGAAGGTACAACACAGCACTACACCGATCAAGTTATTAAGGTAGTGCAAGTCGACAACATTATAACAATGCATTGCCGTAGATAAATACGGCTGTCAAACTTGGTCAAGTTGGCAAACCCCTATTTTACTTGCCTCCTTTTTTCATGACCGTAGCCAGCGAAGCGAAATCTTCAGTTTCACTGCCATCAATGACAGTCACTTATGTTCATGTCAGGTTGAAATTACCATAGTAAATGTTAACATGGGAAGCTATGAGGGAAGCTGGAGACAAAGACCTCAAAACAACCACCCAGCCCAGTGCGGATATTACCTACACCGATCCATTGCAATGTGTATTTTCTCTATTTTATCATTATTACTCCATTGTAAAATATTCTTATGATCTCTTCAATGCAATTTAATTGAAATACAATCGGTTCGGTGGGAGCATGTTGAAAAGGTTATTTTTCGGCCTGCAAATTTAGAACTTTTTAAGATTTATTTTTGTAATTTCCCAAAAACGTATACACTGAAAGAGATACGTTTAGTTGATTGAGGTTCAAACTAACCTCAAATAAAGAATAACAAAGGTATTTTGTTCCCTGTTCCTCCCAGCGAATAAAGATGTCGAGTGAGGGGGTCGCTTGTGTGCAACGCGGACGCTATTGGGGTAGATTACTTAGATTTCCGCTTATGGTGTTCACAAATTGGCAAAGGGCTTATAGGGACTCCGGGGGCTTATAGGGACTCCAGGGGCTTATAGGGACTCCAGGGGCTTATAGGGACTCCAGGGGCTTATAGGGACTCCAGGGGCTTATAGGGACTCCAGGGGCTTATAGGCACTCCAGGGGCTTATAGGGACTCCAGGGGCTTATAGGGACTCCAGGGGCTTATAGGGACTCCGGGGGCTTATAGGGACTCCAGGGGCTTATAGGGACTCCAGGGGCTTATAGGGACTCCAGGGGCTTATAGGGACTCCAGGGGCTTATAGGGACTTCAGGGGCTTATAGGGACTCCAGGGGCTTATAGGGACTCCAGGGGCTTATAGGGACTCCAGGGGCTTATAGGGACTCCAGGGGCTTATAGGGACTCCAGGGGCTTATAGGGACTCCAGGGGCTTATAGGGACTTCAGGGGCTTATAGGGACTTCAGGGGCTTATAGGGACTTCAGGGGCTTATAGGGACTCCAGGGGCTTATAGGGACTCCAGGGGCTTATAGGGACTCCAGGGGCTTATAGGGACTTCAGGGGCTTATAGGGACTTCAGGGGCTTATAGGGACTCCGGGGGGTTATAGGGACTCCAGGGGCTTATAGGGACTCCAGGGGCTTATAGGGACTCCAGGGGCTTATAGGGACTCCAGGGGCTTATAGGGACTCCAGGGGCTTATAGGGACTCCAGGGGCTTATAGGGACTCCAGGGGCTTATAGGGACTCCAGGGGCTTATAGGGACTCCAGGGGCTTATAGGGACTTCAGGGGCCAGAGAGTTGTACTTTAGCCTCGAAGTTTGAAAATGATCAGTCTGTCTCAGACGGCGATTCCAACTTTGCATATGTTGTTGCCATGGTGATAACGGTTAGGTGGAAAATAAACACTGCTTTTTGTAAAGGCTTTCTTAAAATTTAAATTCTTCTCCCCGACACATACTCTATTTAAACTCCCTTCACACTTTTCGCTCTCCGATTAGTTATTTTCTAATGGATATTGACAGTTATAGGAAACAGACAAATGAAAGTCCAATTGTGAATCGTCTCTAATATGCTGGGAGTGATCCTTAATTTTAAGGCATGCCGCAATTGGAGATAATTGAGAGTATTATCTGTTAAATAATGCATGCAGTTATAATGGGTGATTTACCCATTTGCAATCGATTTGGAATACACAAAGTTTCATAATATTTTGTTTCTTATGTGACCTCATACCGTTCAATAACACTTGGTTATTGATATTCCATTCAAAATAATTGTAAGTAATTTAATCTTGGGTTCCTGATTATTCGTGATTATTTCTGATTCGTGACAGATACGTTAAATCCGTCTCCTACACAAAACCAACCGCCTTGTCCCGTCCCGTTTATTTTTTGCCGCCATTGAACTGTGCTCCCTATAATTCCGATTAGGAGCCGATCTAACCCGAAAAGAGCGTTCGGCGAGTTGAATGATGGCGGAAGAGGGCTGGTTTTGATAGTGAAGCGAAAATGGCCACCACTATCAAAGGAATAGGTGATTACTGTCGGCTTTGTGCTGTAGAAGCCAAAAACGGTGTCATAATTTACAGCTCAGAAGGATTAAACTTATGTCTTGAAGAGAAGATTACACAGTGCTTAAGAATTGAGGTAATGCTTACCTCTGATGGCGATGGAGAAAATAACTAGCACCCTGTTCCATCAACGTTTGTGAACGAAATTTTGTACTTATTCCAGATTGTTTGGATGAGCATTTCTTAACAATATAAAAAAAATGAGTATAGTATCGCTGTTACAAATTTCTATTGACACTGAGGTTTTTAGAGGCGTTCTTTACTTGTGTGCCTACATTTAATTCCATGGGAAATCATTTATAATCTACAAATGTATAGCCTAAAATTTGTTGAAAAAAATTGCCATACATTTTTCATTACTTGTATGATTTGGTAATGCAGACTTAGTATGGAGCCACAAATCTCAATGAATCCAACTTCATGAAGGGGCTATTCATTACCTTTTCCATTTTCTATTCTAGGTGTCAAAAAACGACATGCTGCCAAAGAAAGTTTGCCGACCATGTCGGGCTCGTCTGGAGGACTATCACAGGTTTGCGGAACGAGCAAATAAAGTGCAGTACACTTTAGAACTTCTGTTACGTGACTATGAACAAGTTGCTGGATCGTCTGATTTGGCAACTGATAATAGTACTGGAAATCATACAGAAAAATATGACAAGAGTGTAGGCATAGAAGAAAGACTTGTCGGGTTGTTGGAAGAGTACCCAATGGATGAGATGAAAGTCGAGATGGAGGACAGCAATGCCAAGAATACCTTGGAATGTGATAACAGAGTGATGATTAAAGATGAATTCATGGAACTCCCACTCTGTGATGCATTAGAAATTGACAGCAAAAATCAGCTACACCTGGATGAACACCATCATCATAGCAGTGATGAAGAAAATATTGTAAATGAATCTGCCAGCTGTTCCAAGGAAAATAAAATTATTAAAAGTCCTAGTGAGCGCCTTGTCCGCCAGTCGAGAAGACGTAAAACGCAAGCAAAAAAAAATACAGTGAGTCTGATACAGAAGAAATGGGGTCGACCACCCAGATTGTCTATCATCCCTTTAGCAAGTTCGGCAGAAGATGAGCCCGAGGATATCGGAGATTTGGACGAGGTTCCTGACCTCGAACCAGCAGAACTAGAAGACCTAGACATTTTTGAGGGAATACCTGGTGTGGCTGAAGGCGATTTGGAAGAAGGAGAAGACGGCATCGGGGACGAAAATGAGACTGACCTTAAAGCGAAGGAAGAGTGGAAAACACATTGGGGTATCAAATGTAATGAATGCAAACAAATTTTTCCATTTAAATCCCAGTTTGACAAGCATTATCGACAGACTTATGACAAGAAACCCTTGTACACATGCTCCTACTGTAATAAATCGATGGAAAAATACTCTACCTTCCGCTCACACTGCTATCGGCACGTGACGGAAGGAAGATACAAGTGTGAATATTGTCAAAAAGGGTTCAGCTTACGCAGCATGTTACACGTGCACAAGCTGGCGAAGCACACGACCGTGAAGCCTTTCATCTGTGAGGAGTGTGGCAAGGGTTTTGTGACGAGGCCAGGACTCAACATCCATCTGAAGAAGCACAAGGTGGCAGACAAGAGCGAGTTTCCTTGCGAGGAGTGCGGGAAGGTGCTACACACGCGTGGCGGTCTCACCGCACATCAGAACGTGCACAAGCTTGGACGTCGCTTCATGTGTGACGTATGCGGTAAGACATTCACGCAGAAGGTCAACATGCAGCAGCACGTAAAGCACCACACCGGGGAGCGGCCGTATACGTGCGAAAAATGTGGAAAATGGTGAGCACCTCAGGTTGGCATGGCATGCACGCAATGTGTCGATTCTGATCTCAATTGTGATCTCAATTCCATGTCATGTGTATGTTAAAATATGATCTTGCAAGTATATTATGTAACTTTTTCAATATGTCTTTAAAAAGAAAGAATGCATCCGCTGGTCTGAATTAACTTTCACAAGCACAATTCAGTTACAAGTTGTGATTAGTGATTAGCAGTTTTCATTGATAAAATTTCTTTTTAGACCAAAAAGAGATTCTGAAAAAGAAAATTGTTAATCACTCAATGAAATTGCTGGGTCTCTCATGAACATCTCTGGAAAAGCAAACTGTTAATTTATTATTATTATATATTTATTTAAATTCAAATCAATAAGTCAAGTTATCAGTTTTTATTTAATAATAATAAATAATAATAATAATAATGTATATTTATTAGCTATTCCGCCAGTATTGTACACATTAGATAAGAGAGGAACATAACATTAAAGTTATTTTGCCCACTTCATGTCCATTATTTTAAATTCATTATTTAACATTTATTTAACATAAAGTCGACTAATTTTTTTTCTAACGAGACGGTCTTGTTGCAGTTTTGCAGAAAAATCCCATTTGAATAGGCACTACAGCTTCCACAGCGAGAAGCGTCCGTTCCAATGTGGTATCTGCTCAAAGCATTACAAGACCGAGCGGTGCCTGAAAGTGCATGCGATGGTACATGCTGAAGCACGGCCCTATGTTTGCACGTACTGCAGCAAGGGATTCCTTAGCACCACCAAACTCAAGGTAACAACCTCAAGGCACATATATCTTGGGTACAGCTAAGCATTTGACAGCTTCAGTCACTAGTTTAAGTATGGTAGCTTGACAGCTAGATGTTGCTACATTGCTAGCAATGGTTGAAGACCAAACCCCTTTAACTGTGCAGTGTCTGACTCGATCACTTTGTTGGCAGCAACACAACAACATCCACACCGGGGAACGGCCGTACGCCTGCAAGTTTTGTGAGCGAACGTTTACCAACTACCCCAACTGGCTGAAGCACACGCGAAGACGACACAAAACAGACCCGCTGGGCGGTTTTCCGCCAACCAGGTACGCAGCTCGTCTTGCTTGACACTACTTCTAACCTCACTCTTGTCACCCTTTAATGTCAAAACAATCTGAGGCAACAAAAATAAAATTGAGATTTAGCCTAAACACAGGACAGTGTATGCAAATCATAACTGAAAAAATGTTGGCTGGAAAAAATACTTTGGCATCTTTTGGAACATCAAATGCTACTTTTTAGAAATCATGGCCCACAGTGGTCAATTGAAATACATTAGTTGGCAAGGAATGAACAATGTTAAATTCAAAAATTTTGATTTTGCACTGTCCACACCTGCTTGTGTCAGTGAGATGGAAAAAGAAGTGACCCAACATAGTCTGTTGCATGACATTGTTATGTGCAGAGGCGGTCCAGGGGGAGGTCCAGGAATGGCTCGTGGCAGCCACTCGAACCAGCAGCGCCAGATTGTAGTACATGAGCCAGCGCAGACTCTGGGGCTTGGCACAGGGCAGCAGCCCAGCCCGGTGGCGGTGACCAATTCGACCAGCATGGGCATGATGGCTCAGTACCCTCACCAGCTCGACTCCGAGATGCCCGAACATCGCATCCAAGCGAGCGGGCACCAGGCCGGCTACTCAGAACACATGATGGGCATGCCCACGCACGTGCTACCTCATCACCATCACATGCTACCTCTGTGATACACCAGCACCTGCCCACAACCCGTCTAATAAACTCAAATGTATTTCCAACAAGACTACTATCTGTTTACAGACGATACTACATTCGTATCGTTTTAGTTCTCTTCTCGTGTTATTGATCTCTAACCTCTTGTTAGCATCGAGAGTTACGTGTTTGGAAACGTATTTCATTTAGCTGCATTGGAATGACGCAGCTTGATTTTTCTTGAAATGTATTGTACAGTATGGGCATACAAACTTATTTCAAGTACTGTATGTCATATAATTTTGTTGAGATTGTCCATGAAGTTCGTTTTAATTTATTGCAGCTCTATTTAAAACTGTTGAAAAATCTTTTCTTACCAAGTTCTGGTCTGTTGGTACAGCTATTCTTAGAACTATGTCTTCATCAAAATACAGGAAAACTTTTAGGTGATAAGTATTCAGCTTCCAAGGATTTATTTGGCAGGTAGCTACAAAGGTTTAAAAGCAGGGCCTGCAAAGCTTTTGAAAATAATATTTATTTAAAATGGCAGCTGTAACTTTTTGCGATATTTATTGATAACACGTTATTTTCATCCAAAACAAATTGATACTGATAAATACTTGGTAATTTCTGAAGCTTTTTTCTGGAAGATTTTTGGAGAAGATTAAACATTTTCAATATAAATACAGGATTCTTACTAATTTCCAACCCATCATCCAGTGTAATTCCACAATCTATTGCCAAAAAGGTAAATACTCTTCAATCCTATCGAAGCATATTGATCTCTTGCAGATATTGTTAGAGAACTCTGGGTCGATTAATTAACTTCGAATGCAGATTTAAATGATTGAAAAAGCTTGTTTCTAATATGCTGGATAAACATTCTATAACTATTTGAATCTGTCTTTAAAAAGCTTCCTGGTAACAATATATTGGGTAGCATTTGCTTCTAGCCCAAGGGATTAATATATCTATACCCTTTTTAGGTAGTACCAACATAAATATAAACAGATAAAATTGTTAATTGAAGCAAAATGCTTTTCAGATGGCAAGATAGCAATGTAGATTCACTTGACACAATAAAGTTGCTATTAGCTAATTTATTTGGTTGCCAGCTTGAGAATACTGCACTTCAGATAAGATAATTGTACACAAGGATAACACTTCTGGCAGTGTTGTTTTGGCAAAAGCCATTTAAAAGTATATGAGGTAAGTGTTAGTGTTTGGCTATGCCAAGTGGTCGATGTCAGGATGTTTGTGAATGCATATTGGTACTGTGATCTGATGATTTATTTTCCCCGTTCAGTATTCGGAATGAATCGAGTTGGTACTTATGTACATGTAAAAGTGCCAAAAGGCTACTAAATGAACGGGGTGCCTAAATAGCGACTACTGGAATAAAACCTAACACATTTTGCAAAGCCAAATGGCTGCTATCCGGGCCAAACGTCTAGTTCCTTGCAGTCGTTGTTCCATCGGAAAAGCGACATTTGTTTGTTAGATGTTTGTCCAGTGGATTAACGTTTAACTTGTTAGTCGTGGATTCACTGGACTAACATTTTACTTTATCATTTTGTTCAAAGTTATTCGACAAACTTCCAAAAAAATGAGTCGCTATTCTCGTGGAACAATGTGTACAAGAAACTACACTTTCGTCTGGGAAAGCAGCCGCACAGCATTGCAAGATGCATTAGTTGTTATTCAGGCCCCGAAATTATTTGCGGAAGAGGAAAGAAGGTAACACAACTTAGGAAGGTAGAAATAGCCAATTGCAAGAGATGAGATTGCAAGTGGCATACGTTTCGCCAGCTGCCCTGTTCAAAGAGATAAAAACGTTGCAAACCTATTATGATTTTTAGACTCTTTGTCTATTTTATCTAACCTTAGCATTAGTTTTGACAAAACTTTTTAAACTGGGGTTTGAATGCTAAGTGAAGAACAACTAAATTCCCAAAGTTTCTTAACATGTACCTGTTACTTTATCAAGGGTAAAAGCAGTCCTGACATATTTCCGATAACAAAATAACAAAAGTACGTTGTAAACCTTTTTTTATCTGTCCTACTCGGCCACTCCTACCTTGGAAAGTCGAGTTTCCTAACTTATCCCAGCCATGGAACAGGTACTAGGTAAATTTGTTTGTACTTTACTTATGAGCAATATTTTTTGCTGTAAAAAGCTGGGTCGTAAATAGTTGTACTGTTGAGTGTATAGCTAGTCGGAGGACCAGCGTTAATGTCAAAACTATCTGATGGGCAAACAACCAATTGTGCTTGCGGCCATCCCTTTTACTAAGCCTCTACAATTAAATAACTACGACTCAAAATATCTATGCATGTGCATCAATCATCAAGTTTACCATTAATAAAGATTAATTGGGCATAAACCAGTCTCAAATGTCAGTTATCTGCGAGAAAAAACAAATTGAAATTTCTCAACACTCAAAACGATGGTGACTTCGCCCAGAAGCATCCTCCACTTTTGTCGGTAAAGTACTCATTTGATGCCCATTATTTGCGAAGACAGTTTAACATTGGCGTTTGGTAGTACGTGTATGAGTAGTACCTACTCTGCATAGTCCAATGCACCCAATAATTTGTAAAAATAGTGGTAGATCTGTTATTTCAGCACTCCCATATAAATACTAAGAAAACATTATTTGTCCACAGAAAATTGGTATTTTTGGGAAGCTGGTGGCAGCTACGGATAAATGGTGAATATTAATTAGCATCTAACACATTAAGAATAAATTATTTGTTATAGGGACAACCTTCTGGTTTGAGTTGAAGGTAAAAATGACCAAGAATGGAGTATTAGTATCCTTTGCTACTTCCAAGGTGGTTTTTCCAATCTTGAGTCTTTTGATGCGGAGTTTTGGCTTATTCTTGAGGAGTCATAGTCAGGTGCCGAAACACGGCCATCTTGTTGTTCAATCTAAGTATCAAAAGATCAATTGTCTTGTGAACATGGCTGGAAACAAGAAAATAATATAAATATCCCAAGACATTTTACTAACATATACAGCTACTAACCGATGGGTCCACTCTCTCCCAGTGAAGTTGTTTGGTGTTGGCTACAGCTGCAACAGATTCTTGAGGTCTTCCACTCTGGTACTTAGGCTGTTGCTGCCATTGGCCATTGTCTAAATCTGCACTACCAGGTGATCTGTTTAGCAACTAAAATTTCAAGATAAATATATTTTGGTACATTTTAAAAATAAACAAAAAAATAAAGTGCAAACAAAATATGTCAATGATTATTGAATTACCATCTCTATGTACTTCCTTAAATCATTCTCAATCTTCTGTCCATTTGTCTGCTCAGTTCCCGGTGCTGCTCGATAAGTCACCTGACCGTCTTTCCCGAATGGGGTTTCACAGGTAGATGGCCTTGACGTGCACTGAGAAATATCGAGTGGCGGTACGGGATAGGATGCTTGATTAACCACCGAAGATGCACAGCTTCTGTCTGCTCCATTGGTCTGGACACGAAAGTTTCAATCAGCTCAAGTTCTGAATGTAATGGACATGCTGTATTTATTGCTATTCTGGTGCCATCATCATGGCTGTCTTACCTGAGACTTGGACGGTCGCGATTGAGGATGGGAAGGGCTGTTACCGTTAATTATACGAAGTGCTTGCTGCCACTGAGCTTCCATTACACCGTGCAACTGTTCCACAATCTCTCCCTTTCGGTTGGCGCTCGATTTCACCTTGTTTTGAAGCTTTTGTATGTGACTTGTAGCTTGCGCCAGCTTCAACTGGTAGAGCTGAAGCTCCTCTTTGTGCTTTTCCTCTAAAAGTTTAACTTCCAGCTGATGTCTGAAAGAAAAATAAAGGGAATCTATGCTTAGAAAAATGCTTTGTATGATGCAATTGATGTTAATTTATAGAAATTAACATACTTTTCAGAAATCTGACTGATTTGCTTTGAAGCAATCCCAGTGATGGTTTGCTCCCTGGTCTCCAGCTCAATACGCAATGACTTTTCTGCAGCATCCAGCTGAGCCTGGAATTCTTGTAACTTGTCTCGAACCACAATCTCCACTTGCTCTTGATAAAAGTCGCGAAGTTCCTTCTTCAGTGTGTCCCCATTTACCCCTGTTGCTTTCACTTCCTCTTGCAGCTGTTTCTAGAAGGAAGAAACAAAACCATTCATTTCTCTAGCCCCAAAAAAAGTTCGTTGTTTTTTTGTTAATGTTTTTTTATTGAATTCTACCTTGAGGGCAAACAAACCTGCACTGAATTTGCCATTTTTTCTGCTAGATTCCTTCAATATTGTATTTGATTCAAATTTCCCAAAAATGTATTGAAAGTATATTTGTAGACGTGTAATTTTAACACATTGCTTTCTGGGTTTGCTTGCCACAACTCACTCTCATATCTTCACAACCGTTACCCTACAATTTTATTATTACCTAATTTTAGTTGAAACTGTGTTAACTGTAACCAGACCTTAGTACCTACTACTTACATATAAATATATGCTATTAATGCTATCATTTTAATAATACTCATCAAGATACAATGAACTTGTTATATAAACTAAACAACAGACCACCTCCAGGACCCTAATGAAAAACTAACCTCTCTCTTTTTGCTTTCTTCTAGAGCTATTTGCAAATTCTTTTTCTGTTGCTCCAGCAATGTGTTTCTGCTCTTCTCTTCTCTAAGCATCAGTTGTACTGTTTCCTTTCCTTCCTTAAGAGCAGACGAGTCCGCCTCAAGTCCGTTAACCACTTTGGTTTTATGGTCCAGATCGCTCCTCATCTTGAGTAATGCTGCCCTATCCTAAAATATGAAGAAAAAAAACTATGAGAAAATTCAAATAACAGAAAATGTCTAGTGAAAGAACCAAGAGTTTTCATTTGTCCAATTCTACTATCATAAAACTAAGCTCACCTTTTTGCTCTCCTCTTCCAATATACCGATTTTCCTAAAAAGTTCTCCTCTCTCCCCTTGTATTCTGGACGTATCTTGGTTGGCTTTCAAAACAGCTTGATCCCTCTCCTGAATTTTAGCATGGAACTTCTGGATTTCAGATTTGGTGAATTCATTCTTTTCTCTTTCAATCTGTTCAAACTTCTCCTTGTAACTGTGAGCCATGTCCAGGGATTGAGACAGCTCGAGCTCGTAGCGTTTGAGTTTGTGCAACGAGTCCCCAACACTTGCCTGGTACCGTTCTCGATCCTCATGAAGCTGCGTAGCCAACTCGTGCCGCTGCTCCTCGAGCTCATTCCAGTGTGAGACTAGTTGCGTCCATGCACCTTGGAAGTGTCTTATTACACCATCCTTGGCTGTGTCCACTTGCACGGCCACCGCTAGCTTCTGCTGCTCTTCCAGCAAGCGGCTTTGCAGCTGCTGAATAAGACGCTCGCAGTGCTCTCGACGGTACTTTTCCTCTTCGAGTCGCTGCTTCAGATCGGACGGATCTTTCAGAGGGGCTGTCGCCACTCCAGAGCTGCCCCACAATTCTGACAGGCTGAGGAAACTGTTTGGCTTACTTACAGAAGTATATTCATGCTCACTGATCCTAGTGTCTTTAAAACCAGGTTCCGTGGAAAAGTCGACTTTCTTGGTACAAGGAGCTTCTACGGCTGTGCTAACAGGCCCAGATGTGGTGCTTCGGGCACTAGGATTGCTATCTGAGTGCAGGCTTACTTTTTCGAGGCTCTGCGAGTTCAGCTCTCTTTGGTTGCCTGAGGTTGTTAACGTTCCATCGGTTGACCATAAATCTCGTAGTCCGAAACCCAAGTCAGGAACTGAAGATGCGCTGCCTCCCTCCACGTAGTTCCCAGCCGTTCCCACCTCCGTTTCTTGGATACTCTTTGGGTGAGTTGAGTTTGTTTGAGAATTGCTAGCAGGATTATTTCTGTACCAGTTGACAAGTCCAAAGCCCAAGTCTGGAATGGATCCTGGGTCGTTTCCTAGCTCTAGTCTTCTTGGTGTGAAGGTTTTGTGCACGTTGCCATCTGAATTTGGTTTCTGGGACAACGTTTTGTTGGCCACTTGGTCCGAAGGATTAACTCCACAGAGACTCATGCTCCTCTTGATGACTTTGTCCTCGATGACAGGAGTTCTCTTCTTGTCAGACATTTGCTCAGTTGCCATGTCCCGTATACCGAACCCGAGGTCGGGTACGGAGCCAATCGAGTCTCCGCTTTGCAGGGATCGGCGAGGAAAAGCGGCATTATCTCGCACGCTTCTTCCGAACTGAGCCTCCTTCTGTCGCAGCTTGTATTCGATGATGTTCTGCGTTGTCTCCATTTCTTTTAAGAGTTTTTCTACTTCGGGTAGGTTCAGTCTTTTCTGTTCTCCTTTTTGTGATTGAGACTCAAGCTGAGACATGTGTTTAATGGTGACAGGTTCTTCCCGTACAGGAAGGCTGTTGAATTCTCTCAAACCAAAACTTAATTCGGGGATAGATGCCGAATTTTCTCCGCACTTGTAAAGACTGTCCTGTTTGCTACGTTCATAGGCCGATCGTTTAGCCTGTGGAGTCTTTGCCACACTGTTCAGGAACTGATCTATCTCATCCATGAGCTCAGCATTATATCGAGGTTGTGTAACAGTTCGGACATCACCAGCCGCCAATTGACTGTGGCTAAATTCTTTGGAGGGTGTTATGTTGTTGGATTTCAGATAATTTTGATTTGGTTTTTGTTCCCCTTGTTCTTGGTAAGACATGTTGCTATGTGTGTGTGGTGTAGACACGCTCTCCAAGTCATGTGCCGAATCGTAGCTTTGGTAAGACCTAGGCTTGCGCCGAGGAAGAGAATGCGACTTTTGAAGATAATCAATGTGTGCGTTACAGGGTGTAGATGGCAATGAGGTAAGCTGTTGGTATTTATGTGGTGTAGCTTGAAAAATACTAGGAATAGACTTTTTGGGGCTTTCAAAATTGTTTGTGTGTGTTAAATGTGTATTACGATAATCTGATTCATCGGCCTCAAAGCTATTTCTGCTTTCAATGGCAGATAATCTGTTCTCGAGCCTATTTACATGATGAAAAAGGGTGTTCACAACTTCTCTTTGAGCCCCTTCATGATTTTCTGAGTTACAACTTCTCCCGTTATAGAACGGTGCGTCCAGTGATTCATCGGAATCAGAAGTCTCTACTGCAAAGAAGTCAGGAGGAACTAACACCAACACATCAGTGTCATCTGTTTCACTCATTCCACAAGCTTCATCTCAGCTCAAAGCCAGCTTAGTGTGTCTGTCTTGAGTGATCAAATAGTTTCTTAACTGTGATGAAGCTGTCGAACAATCTGTAATAGAAAGTTGTAACATTTAACGATAAGCATTCACTCTTTCATTCACTAGTAATGAAGTTTTTAAGTTTCATTTATCATCCATGTAATTGATAAATGTTAATGTAGAATATGTATCCACAGCCTATGTATATGCACACTGCCGATTCTAATGGCTAATTGTAAGCTCACTGGAATAAAAATCTTTAAATAAAAAAAAAGATAACTAAATTAATTGATGCTCCACTATCAATATTTAGAGGATAGATTTGTAACCAATAACAAATCAATCAACCAACTCGAAAATAATATGGAAACAATTATGCTTAAGATACTGTTATTCACAATTTCTTAGCAAGAAACCCCAATACAATCCCATTTGATTATATTATCATAACACCCATTAAGCAATGGTCTACTGTCCCTGGGTTATTATTAGATTTAGGACAGGCCTACTTCCAGGAAACCCTACAAAACAACATTTTATTTTCAATATACTTCTAGAATTTCTAGAATGGCTTTCTAGACAAATCTTACCTTATATTTATATGCTTTACTTCTGTTTCTCAAGTTAAAGTATCTCTGTCGAAGTAGCAATGCACTTGAGAGTGTCGATAACCCCAACCTTATTTTTGACGGTGTTTCTGTCATAAAAGTAAAGTATTATAAACAAACATTAATCAACAACAAAAGCAACCAGTTACATCACTGACCCGTAGTGGTACAGCTGCTACTGACGTACGAGAAACTTATGAGGAGCTAACTTAAACGAAGGCTCCATGCAGTAGCGCACTCTGTTAGGTAGATGCGGCGATTTCCCGACGAAATGTCGGAAAATTTAGTTGCCCTTTACTTAGCAAGTTAGCATTCAAACCCCATTTCATATAGTTTTTTTTATGAGTCGCATTATTCATTGCTGTTAAAGCTATGGCTTTTGCAATACTTTATTATCGGGATTCACCATATGTGTAAAACAGCCTCTAGTAAGGCACATGGGATGTCCGTCCGGCAATTGTACACGAAGTTAAAGGACCAGTAAGCTATTCAAGGGCCAGTAAAAGACTTCTGAAGAATTTTTAGTGACACTGTAATCTCATGAATAAAACGATACCTACTGTCATACTTGAGTTTTTGTAAGGTTTGAGAGTCTTTGGTTTGAGAGTTTTTGTAAGGAATCATCAAAATGTCCTGTCTCTCATTTCTACATTTGCTGTATTTTTCTATGTGGAATAAATAAATTAACTATTTGATGTATGTTATTTTTCTCTGTTTCTTCACCATCACGTGCTAATTTTTACTTGATATCGGTTAAACTTAAAGTATTGTTTATTGTTTATTTATTTCGCTGCTGACTGGCTATTCCGTGAAGTGCGTGTGTTGATGGGCATGCAGCTTTCAAATAAACCGCTGTAAGTAACTGTTTCTATCATGGCTGCCGCTAGTTCAATTGGTTTGAAAGTGACTTCCAGTCTTCCTTTCTATAACCCCTTAAATCAACGCTTATAATCCTTGCATTATATAACTTGTTGTTACTAATGCTGTCAACATTAACCGTAGAACGCCCCTTCCCATTCCCACGTGGTCTCAGAGTCTTTGATCACAGGCTTTGATCACAGGTAGGCGTTGCTAAAGTTGGTGGACAACAATATGGACACTTCGGATCAGAGTTGTGCGGTACCTAATACAACTTCGTATTTGTCTGTTAATGACGTTGATGTCGACTTTTTACCACTGATTTATGATATTATAAGAAGGTTTGTGGCTCTATTTAACACTTTTTCTATGTCAAAATTATTATGACATATGACATATTGTATTCAGATGTTTTGTCACTTGACAGTGTTTGTCGAGCCACTTTGGCTAATGCCCAAAAATGGTTGGTAAATGTGGGCGGAACATTTTTTACGCAGATACTAATCAAATTATGTATTTTCGAAATTCAGCGTTGAGAGGGAACCACATGATATAACCCAAAAAACCAAGGAATCACAAGATACAAGCCAGAAAGTTTTAGACCTTCATAAAAAACTTGATCAAGCAAGGAGTCAGGTAGGTCACATTTTCTAAGTGCTGTTTTGTAGCTATTTTGGATTCTTCAAGAAGCACTATCTTATCAGTATTACAGATTACAAATTTAATTTCTGTCTGGTGATGGCCAACGAATTTATTTTCATCTATCGATACCTACCTACTACCGAAGCATTTGGATAGTACCTTTTCTCATTCTATGATAGAAAAAGGAATCATATGATACCTACCACTATCACAGAAGCAATGGGGTATCATACTTTTTTCTATGGTGGTATTATCGAAGTAATGTAATTGCTTAATTTTTCCTTCTAGATTCAAAGGTTGCCAGGTGTAGAATACAGTAAAGAAGACCAGCTGCTGAAACTAGAAACTCTTCGGAAACAGTTACACCTTAAACGAGAATTGCTCCAAAAGTACCGGAATATGAATCCATTCGAGTTGGCAGCACCAAAAATATAAATAGGCTGTTTTACGTAATAGCCGTTTCTTAGTCCTGCATCACTCATCAAAGCTCATACAGGTAAAAATAGCCTGATTAATAGGTCAGACAAGGGAATTTGATGCAGTCCAAGTATTTAGTGAACACTTTGTTTGAGTATAATATGGTACTTGCCTAATTGTTAGCCAAAGTAGGTATGATTTGTCTCATAAATTTGTTAGGTTAATCGTGAATTTTGTACTACAAAGGGTTGCATAGGCAATGTATCAAAGCAATAATTTAAAACTAACTTTGTTTTAGGCAAAATTTATTGTGAATGCTCAACATCCACAAAAATGGTTCTTCGGTGGCTGTTTTCCAAGTTGCTGAACAACGAGAGATTTGTTAACAATCTGGCGGAGTCTTACCCAATTCGGCGTGTTGCTCAACTCTCAGTATATCTTTTCCATGTCGGTCGTTCTGCTATGGCAAACCCTAAGCTTAACCAATCCATTGGAAGATTGGAAGCTCAGCTCAAGGATGTTAGAGACGAATTGAAGAAGAAAGCAGAAAAGCAATAGGAAAGTTAAATCCTTGCACAGTCATTCAAAGGCAAATAGGCTGAGACGTGATCTGTTGAAATGTATATGAATAAAGATGCCCTTTTTGGATAGAAACAATTGCAAATTGTTTTAATACAATTTTCTAGGACAATGAAAGCAAGTTATTGACTCGGAGTTTTAGTAACTATTCACTAGCTGCAAATCAATCGTCGATATGTTTGGACATTTTAACAAGCCACTGCAATCCATGTGGATCAACTCAAAGGAGATGGCACAAAGGATTCTGTTGTCGTTCGTCCCAAGCTTGCGACGCACAACTGCTGATTATACGGGACCTGTGATGGCCCTCGTATCTTTAATTATGCTCCTCTACTATGGACAAGCAAACAAGAATTTAAAAGCAGCTCCACATGTATCACCTGTAATTTTCATGATCTTTTATGGAACTTCGATGCCACTGATGACATACCTGCTGGTGCGGCTAGGTCAAGGCATCATTTCCTTGAAGGAGGCAGTGTCCATAACAGGTTACGGGTTGTTCGGACATGTGTTCACGTTCCTTGGCTCGTTGGCTCTGAACGACGAAGCAAGCAACGCTGTGTTCTTCTGCTTTATGGTGGTCATAGGAGGCTTCAGTGCACTGCACGTTGCGATTGCACTACTGATTGTGATCCCACGGCCTGTTGCCCGCCTCATCGTTTGCAGTGTGATAGCCACGCTGCAAATGCTGTCGCTAATTTTCTTGCACTTCACGTACATGCATACCACTTTCCGGTACGCACATCGACTCTGAACTGCAAGTTAACAAGGACTGTGCAGTCTCTGCTATGTGGAGCCAGTGTGAGTTAATGAAATAGAACACATACGTAGAGTTCATAGATATTTATTACAAAATAAGATCAAGCTATTAGCAACAGTTCGTCGGTTAAAACTTAAAATAAATGTGAATGAAGAGGAAATTGAAAATTTACTTGTGGGTGTTGTAATCCAGCAAGCACATATTATATTTGTCATTTATTTGTGCAGGTTTTTAGGAGGAAAAATATGATATCTCCGTCTTATTAAACATAAAATTCTAGACAGGCAGACCACACAGTAAAAAAAGTGTGCCAACTTGCTAATTATGTAAATTGATGTGGATCTAGACAATTTTACAATGACATAAAAGTGTAACCAACGAAACAATCCCATGACTTTTTATTCCATATCCAATATAACGACCACAAGTGATAGATGCTCACAAATTCATAGTCTTCGGCCTTTGTTTTTAGTCGTAAGGGGACTTAATTGAGTAGCTCGAACTTGGGCATCGGAATTTGTGAATGTCAGTCACAGTCGACCACGCCAATATATTTATTTCAACTTTAACACTCAAATTCTTCCGCAATTTTCCTTTTCAATGTCAAAAAAATCAGAGACTATTGTTGGTAAAACCAAACAATTAATTTCTTTCTTTAAAGTAGAGAGATTTAGAATTCTTACAAAATCCTAGACTTTTGCTGAAAACTTTACACTGTCAATGGTGGATTTGTTTGTAAGAAACTCTGTAACACCATCCACCTAACGAACCTGCAAAGGTACCTACATGCAAAGAAAAGCAAGACAAAATTCAGGTTTTACAATTTATATAAATATTAATTGAATAAATATATCAATTATATTAAATTACTTAAACTGGCATGAATGCAATGACAAGTCAATTAAATCTTTGATAAAAAGATGTATATTTGTCAAGTAGATATTAATTTAAAATTGTCGAGACAAAAAAATGTCTAGAACTATTAAAGTTGATTTACAATTTGCCGATTGGTTGCCTGGATGTGGTTAGTAGGAGACAACTTCACTTTCCAGTTCCTACCGCGTATGTCAGAGACCCAGCTGAGATGCCATTCAATTAAGTAATTTGTACTGCACTAACTTCGGGACTAACTAGTGACTAGTTTTATCTTTTGAGTAAATACATTGCAAAGATAAAACCAATCGTTTTGAAATTATTTCTCTTGACCTAAGTCTAATCACTCGGTCTACTCCTAATAATATAAATATAATATATACTTTTGAGTTTCGATAAAGGTATTGCAATACTGAATCTTACTTAAAAATATTTTAAGTCACATTTGACCAACATCTTTGTTAGCCTGTGTAACATAACTCGAAGGGAATAAAATCATAAACAAAAAAGTAAAAATCACATTTTGTACTTGCATTGTGCACACTCGACACATTGGCAGGCTGTCGTTGGTAGAACAAGTTACATCTTCACGGGTATCACCGAGTTCTGTTCGGCCAGAGGTTTCGTCTGCTGGCCAGATCCGGCACGACCGCGACCTGATCTCCGACCTCGGTTCTTGCGTCCGGTTCGTTGCGGGACGTTTTCACGCTTGTCGCCGCTCACCTCGAAAGGCGAGTCTGCGTCAGGAGCACCCACCGAAGACAGCTGCAAACCGCAACAGAACAACGTTTTAATGAAAACAAAAACTTGTTAGGAACAATCTTTCTGTACATGTCACTTCGGTTAAATTTGAAATGGACATAGCTGTGCATGCTCATCTACGGGTGTGCATCCATGCCAAACAATAACAAGCCTGTCAAACAATAACAAGCCTGTCAAACAATAACAAGCCTGTCAAACAATAACAAGCCTGTCAAACAAAAATATGGTCCAGGAAAGGAACGCGAAATTTCTTTCCAACAATTCTTAGACTGGACATGCACCCAGCCTCAACTTACTGACGTCAAAGTCTGCCAATACGTAATTATTCTTGGGTGACGTTTCACATGACTTTACTCTACATTAGGAATACATTATAGCTGCTGGTAGAATAGAACGATGACTTCTCAGAGTAAGAAGGTGATGGAATTACAGTCTAGAAAGTTTAGAATAAATAAATCAACTGTCAATCAAACGTAATGAAATAATAAATACGGCAGATTGTGTCTAAATGCAGTGCCTACCTGTTGCACGTTCTGTGGGAGTATTGACGGTGCTTGTTGCTGTTTTTCCATCTGCGAAGTTTGCGGCATTTTGGCCAGCATCTTGTTCGGTTTCGAACGGGCCATCTGCGCGCCTGGGTTGGCTTGTGGTATCAGGCGCAGCACGTTGCCCACAGCCTTTGTACGGCCCTCACGAAACACCTGCCGAACACCACCAGTCGCTTAGATACTTGATCTTAACCATGGCTTTAAAAAACCATGTGAAATATCATCTCATTGACAAATCTTTTTACTCAACACGGGAATTGTTAAACTGCAAACGATGTATTGGGTCAATGGGCTACTTTTTTTGCACATATACCTCTGACTGTCACATGTCACACCTGACCAAAATGACAATAAACTTATTAATAATATTAATAATAATAATACTAACACTGAACCCATGTGGAGTGTGGTAATTTCCCTTGAAAAACCTAAGCTAATGGTTTGTGCAAATCAATATTCAAACGTGTTGGGCAACAACGCATAAAATTTCTGCACCTGCAGACCTCTCATAGTCGATTGATATTATTTTTCACTTACTATTTCAATTTATTAGTTTTAAATTAATTTATTGACAAGGGATCCATAGAAACGTTTCTTAATACGTTTTAAATGTTAATTACCGCCCATCATCTTCACCCGCATAATTAACATTGCAAAGCTCACCATTCTCTGACCGGGCTTGATGTACTCGGGATGCTTTATAAATCGGAAGTGTACCAACGCCTTGTCTCCCGTTCGTAGGCATTCTTGTGACATTGTTAGGATTGATGCTGTCTGTCTTATGCTACCGCAATGAACTGGAAGATACAACATCGCATGTGTGGAATAAGTATAAGTAGTGATTACTATTTGTTATGGTGAAAAAGAAAAGAGATAGCAACTTACCGGAGAAGAAAATTGGCGTCGTCTGGTGCACTTGTTGAAAATAATCTAGAATTCCCGAGAATTTTGACTTTTTGGCGAGTTGCCTTCGTCACTTTTAACAACTCTAACAATAAACTGAAACCTCAATTTCTCAACGAGTACACCACGCGACGCCAATTTCCTTCTCCACCACAAAAAATATCCAGCCTCTTGGCATCCTATTCACAATATCCAGCCTCTTGGTATCCTATTCACAATATCCAGCCTCTTGGCACCCTTTTCACAATATCCAGTCTCTTGGCATCCTATTCACAATATCCAGCCTCTTGGCATCCTATTCACAATATCCAGCCTCTTGGCATCCTTTTCACAATATCCAGCCTCTTGGCACCCTATTCATAGAGCCAAGATTTTATGGTGTTACTAGCAGAACCCGATGCCTAACGGCACCTTAAGATTTTGAGGGATTGTGCATTTTGGTTTTAATGTAAAGCCTCTAATGGGACCACAACCAAAAGTACCCCCATTTATTTTATTTGAAATTTGCCTCTTATTTCACTTGGGGTCACTGCATTGTGGTGGAAACTCTGTGAATTCCAAAGTGACCACGATGACAATTTCGAAAACAAACGAAGTTGGCTGTCAAAAGATTTCCGTGAAATATTTCCTAGAGAGTGAAACTTGTGAAATACCTTTTACATCTCCACCAGATCTGACTAAAAACCTGTTAAATGAACGGATAAGCACTTAAAATTGACAAAATGTAAGTTTCTTCGGTAATTAAGTTGTTTGACATTGTTTGAGAACTGTCAAAACCTTTCCTTGCCAGCTAGTTTTAAATAAAATTTATAATGAAAATCCCATCAAATCAGCATAGAAATGTTGCGTTGGATCGTGCTCTGAAGTCATGTAAGATTTAAAATTATTCCCAGCAATGTTTGACTGGTTTCTAAAAAGTATTTGATGTTCTAATCCTTTTTGACGTTTAAATATCCTGAATTCACTGCCGCAAAGATAAGTTTAAGAATTCGTTCACCCTGCAGTGGTCAAAAAACCAAACAAATGAATGCATCTGTCAAACTTTTTGCAAAATTATTTCTATTTCACTTAAAACGAACGTAAATAACAGCGTTTGTGCTCAATTTCTTCAATAACTTTCATAGGCATGCATGAAGAGTATTACCGAGCTGCTGCGGGTGAGTAAAAGGCAAGTTTTAAATGAAATAAAAATCGAACTGTGAGACATGGCTCCAATTTTCCTAGGCAGGAAATTTCAAACACAATTATCAATATTTCACCAAAAAAACGCTTTCAAATCACCCTCAAAGTGTCACAATAGGATAGAGATTTTAATTTTGAACAATTATAACCCAATTGCACACGTTTTTGACCAAATTTCGCAATTTAAATCAACATGTACAGAAAAATGTTACCCCAGCTGGTCGGTCGCCAGATACAAACTAAAAAGTTGAACATCGCAGATTTAAGGCTTTTATATAAGGTTAACTAGCAGAACCCGATGCCTAACGGCACCTTAAGATTTTGAGGGATTGTGCATTTTGGTTTTAATGTAAAGCCTCTAATGGGACCACAACCAAAAGTACCCCCATTTATTTTATTTGAAATTTGCCGCTTATTTCACTTGGGGTCAGTGCATTGTGGAAACTCTGTGAATTCCAAAGTGACCACGATGACAATTTCGGAAACAAACGACGTTGGCTGTCAAAAGATTTCCGTGAAATAATTCTTAGAGAGTGAAACTTGTGAAATACCTTTTACATCTCCACCAGATCTGACTAAAAACCTGTTAAATGAATGGATAAGCACCTTAAATTGACAAAAAGTAAGTTTCTTCGGTAATTAAGTTGTTTGACATTGTTTGAGAACTGTCAAAACCTTTCCTTGCCAGCCAGTTTTAAATAAAATTTATAATGAAAATCCCATCAAATCAGCATAGAAATGTTGCGTTGGGTCGTGCTCTGAAGTCATGTAAGATTTAAAATTATTCCCAGCAATGTTTGATTGATTTCTAAAAAGTATTTGATGTTCTAATCCTTTTTGACGTTTAAATATCCTGAATGCACTGCCGCAAAGATAAGTTTAAGAATTCGTTCACCCTGCAGTGGTCAAAAAACCAAACAAATGAATGCATCTGTCAAACTTTTTGCAAAATTATTTCTATTTCACTTAAAACGAACGTAAATAACAGCGTTTGTGCTCAATTTCTTCAATAACTTTCATAGGCATGCATAAACAGTATAACCAAACTGCTGCAGGTCATTTAAAGGCAAGTTTTGAATGAAATAAAAATCGAACTGTGAGACATGGCTCCAATTTTCCTAGGCAGGAAATTTCAAACACAATTATCAATATTTCACCAAAAAAACGCTTTCAAATCACCCTCAAAGTGTCACAATAGGATAGAGATTTTAATTTTGAACAATTATAACCCAATTGCACACGTTTTTAACCAAATTTCGCAATTTAAATCAACATGTACAGAAAAATGTTACCCCAGCTGGTCAGCTGGTCAGCTGGTCAGATACAAACTAAAAAGTTGAACATCGCCAAATTAAAGCTTTTATATAAGGTTAACTAGCAGTACCCGATGCCTAACGGCACCTTAAGATTTTGAGGGATTGTGCATTTTGGTTTTAATGTAAAGCCTCTAATGGGACCACAACCAAAAGTACCCCCATTTATTTTATTTGAAATTTGCCGCTTATTTTACTTGGGGTCACTGCATTGTGGAAACTCTGTGAATTCCAAAGTGACCACGATGACAATTTCGAAAACAAACGACGTTGGCTGTCAAAAGATTTCCGTGAAATATTTCTTAGAGAGTGAAACTTGTGAAATACCTTTTACATCTCCACCAGATATGGCTAAAAACCTGTTAAATGAACTGATAAGCACTTAAAATTGACAAAATGTAAGTTTTTTCGGTAATTAAGTTGTTTGACATTGTTTGAGAACTGTCAAAACCTTCCCTTGCCAGCCAGTTTTAAATAAAATTCATAACGAAAATCCCATCAAATCACCGTATAAATGTCGCGTTGGGTCGTGCTCTGAAGTCATGTAAGATTTAAAATTATTCCCAGCAATGTTTGACTGGTTTCTAAAAAGTATTTGATGTTCTAATCCTTTTTGACGTTTAAATATCCTGAATGCACTGCCGCAAAGATAAGTTTAAGAATTCGTTCACCCTGCAGTGGTCAAAAAACCAAACAAATGAATGCATCTGTCACCCTTTTTGCAAAATTATTTCTATTTCACGTAAAACGAACGTAAATAACAGCGTTTGTGCTCAATTTCTTCAATAAATTTCATAGGCATGCATGAAGAGTATTACCGAGCTGCTGCGGGTGAGTAATAGGCAAGTTTTGAATCAAATAAAAATCGAACTGTGAGACATGGCTCCAATTTTCCTAGGCAGGAAATTTCAAACACAATTATCAATATTTCACCAAAAAAACGTTTTCAAATCTCCCTCAAAGTGTCACAATAGGATAGAGATTTTAATTTTGAACAATTATAACCCAATTGCACACGTTTTCAACCAAATTTCGCAATTTAAATCAACATGTACAGAAAAATGTTACCCCAGCTGGTCAGCTGGTCAGCTGGTCAGATACAAACTAAAAAGTTGAACATCGCCATTTTAAAGCTTTTATATAAGGTTAACTAGCAGAACCCGATGCCTAACGGCACCTTATTATTTTGAGGGAGTGGGCATTTTGGTTTAAATGTAAAGGCTCTAATGGGACCTTAACCAAAAGTACCCCCATTTATTTTATTTGAAATTTGCCACTTATTTCACTTGGGGTCACTGCATTGTGGAAACTCTGTGAATTCCAAAGTGACCACGATGACAATTTCGAAAACAAACGAAGTTGGCTGTCAAAAGATTTCCGTGTATGATTTCTTGAAATATTTTTTAGAGAGTGAAACTTGTGAAATACCTTTTACATCTCCACCAGATCTTACTAAAAACGTGTTTAAAGAACGGATATGCATTTAAAATTTACAAAATGTAAGTTTTTTCGGTAATTAAGTTGTTAGACATTGTTTGAGAACTGTCAAAACCTTCCCTTGCCAGCCAGTTTTAAATAAAATTCATAACGAAAATCCCATCAAATCACCGTATAAATGTCGCGTTTGGTCGTGCTCTGAAGTCATGTAAGATTTAAAATTATTCCCAGCAATGTTTGACTGCTTTCTGAAAAGTATTTGACGTTCTAATCATTTTTGACGTTTAAATATCCTGAATTCACTGCCGCAAAGATAAGTTTAAGAATTCGTTCACCCTGCAGTGGTCAAAAAACCAAACAAATGAATGCATCTGTCAAACTTTTTGCAAAATTATTTCTATTTCACTTAAAACGAACGTAAATAACAGCGTTTGTGCTCAATTTCTTCAATAACTTTTATAGGCATGCATAAACAGTATTACCAAACTGCTGCAGGTCATTTAAAGGCAAGTTTTGAATGAAATAAAAATCGAACTGTGAGACATGGCTCCAATTTTCCTAGGCAGGAAATTTCAAACACAATTATCAATATTTCACCAAAAAAACGCTTTCAAATCACCCTCAAAGTGTCACAATAGGATAGAGATTTTAATTTTGAACAATTATAACCCAATTGCACACGTTTTTAACCAAATTTCGCAATTTAAATCAACATGTACAGAAAAATGTTACCCCAGCTGGTCAGCTGGTCAGCTGGTCAGATACAAACTAAAAAGTTGAACATCGCCATTTTAAGGCTTTTATATAAGGTTAATGATTTCGATAATTTCGTGGTAAGCTTTTTGGATTTCGGTGTTATGGCGGTGTTATGGAAAAAGTACAGAATTTCATGTCTATAACAGATTTCAGACATAGGTGACGAAAAAAAGAAAAAACATGTTTTTTATTTGAATTTTAGCGTTTATATCTAAATAGAAAAAAGGGGTTTTGCGATCTACATTCGAAAGGAATGAAGATTTAGGGTAAGCACTGGGATCTTTAATAAAGAAGTGATCAATAATAATTACAATAAAGCAAATATTTAGTGTAGGTCCTCAACATCGGTATTTGTTAGGGACTTGGAACAAAATTAATAGCACAAATAAATATTTTACATAAATGCCACCATGAAATACATTGTATGGCAGTACTAGCAGAACCCGATGCCTAACGGCACCTTAAGATTTTGAGGGATTGTGCATTTTGGTTTTAATGTAAAGCCTCTAATGGGACCACAACCAAAAGTACCCCCATTTATTTTATTTGAAATTTGCCTCTTATTTCACTCGGGGTCACTGCATTGTGGTGGAAACTCTGTGAATTCCAAAGTGACCACGATGACAATTTCGAAAACAAACGAAGTTGGCTGTCAAAAGATTTCCGTGAAATATTTCCTAGAGAGTGAAACTTGTGAAATACCTTTTACATCTCCACCAGATCTGACTAAAAACCTGTTAAATGAACGGATAAGCACTTAAAATTGACAAAATGTAAGTTTCTTCGGTAATTAAGTTGTTTGACATTGTTTGAGAACTGTCAAAACCTTTCCTTGCCAGCTAGTTTTAAATAAAATTTATAATGAAAATCCCATCAAATCAGCATAGAAATGTTGCGTTGGATCGTGCTCTGAAGTCATGTAAGATTTAAAATTATTCCCAGCAATGTTTGACTGGTTTCTAAAAAGTATTTGATGTTCTAATCCTTTTTGACGTTTAAATATCCTGAATTCACTGCCGCAAAGATAAGTTTAAGAATTCGTTCACCCTGCAGTGGTCAAAAAACCAAACAAATGAATGCATCTGTCAAACTTTTTGCAAAATTATTTCTATTTCACTTAAAACGAACGTAAATAACAGCGTTTGTGCTCAATTTCTTCAATAACTTTCATAGGCATGCATGAAGAGTATTACCGAGCTGCTGCGGGTGAGTAAAAGGCAAGTTTTAAATGAAATAAAAATCGAACTGTGAGACATGGCTCCAATTTTCCTAGGCAGGAAATTTCAAACACAATTATCAATATTTCACCAAAAAAACGCTTTCAAATCACCCTCAAAGTGTCACAATAGGATAGAGATTTTAATTTTGAACAATTATAACCCAATTGCACACGTTTTTGACCAAATTTCGCAATTTAAATCAACATGTACAGAAAAATGTTACCCCAGCTGGTCGGTCGCCAGATACAAACTAAAAAGTTGAACATCGCAGATTTAAGGCTTTTATATAAGGTTAACTAGCAGAACCCGATGCCTAACGGCACCTTAAGATTTTGAGGGATTGTGCATTTTGGTTTTAATGTAAAGCCTCTAATGGGACCACAACCAAAAGTACCCCCATTTATTTTATTTGAAATTTGCCGCTTATTTCACTTGGGGTCAGTGCATTGTGGAAACTCTGTGAATTCCAAAGTGACCACGATGACAATTTCGGAAACAAACGACGTTGGCTGTCAAAAGATTTCCGTGAAATAATTCTTAGAGAGTGAAACTTGTGAAATACCTTTTACATCTCCACCAGATCTGACTAAAAACCTGTTAAATGAATGGATAAGCACCTTAAATTGACAAAAAGTAAGTTTCTTCGGTAATTAAGTTGTTTGACATTGTTTGAGAACTGTCAAAACCTTTCCTTGCCAGCCAGTTTTAAATAAAATTTATAATGAAAATCCCATCAAATCAGCATAGAAATGTTGCGTTGGGTCGTGCTCTGAAGTCATGTAAGATTTAAAATTATTCCCAGCAATGTTTGATTGATTTCTAAAAAGTATTTGATGTTCTAATCCTTTTTGACGTTTAAATATCCTGAATGCACTGCCGCAAAGATAAGTTTAAGAATTCGTTCACCCTGCAGTGGTCAAAAAACCAAACAAATGAATGCATCTGTCAAACTTTTTGCAAAATTATTTCTATTTCACTTAAAACGAACGTAAATAACAGCGTTTGTGCTCAATTTCTTCAATAACTTTCATAGGCATGCATAAACAGTATTACCAAACTGCTGCAGGTCATTTAAAGGCAAGTTTTGAATGAAATAAAAATCGAACTGTGAGACATGGCTCCAATTTTCCTAGGCAGGAAATTTCAAACACAATTATCAATATTTCACCAAAAAAACGCTTTCAAATCACCCTCAAAGTGTCACAATAGGATAGAGATTTTAATTTTGAACAATTATAACCCAATTGCACACGTTTTTAACCAAATTTCGCAATTTAAATCAACATGTACAGAAAAATGTTACCCCAGCTGGTCGGTCGCCAGATACAAACTAAAAAGTTGAACATCGCAATTTTAAAGCTTTTATATAAGGTTAACTAGCAGAACCCGATGCCTAACGGCACCTTAAGATTTTGAGGGAGTGGGCATTTTGATTTATATTTTACTTGACTTGAAGCATATTTTAAAAAGTTTTCGAAATTTGTCAGATGCCGTTCCAAAAGTTTTAAATAGGGCCACAACCAAAAGTGCCAAACAACACCTAACAATATTGTTAAATACCATACAATTCCATAAAATACCATAGAATACCATAGAATACCATAGAATACCATAGAATACCATAGAACACCATAGAATACCTAACAATACCATAGAATACCATAGAACTCCATACAATACCATAGAATACCATAGAATATCATAGAACTCCATAGAATACCATAGAATACCATATAACTCAATAGAATTTCATAGAATATCATAGAACTCCAAAGAATACCATAGAATACCAAACAATATCATAGAATACCAAAGAACTCCATAGAATACCATAGAATACCATAGAATACCATAGAATACCAAAGAATACCAAATAATATCATCGACTACCATAGAACTCCATAGAATACCAAAGAATACCAAACAAAATCATAGAATACCAAAGAACTCCAAAGAATACCATAGAATACCATAGAATACCATAGAACTCCATAGAATACCATACAATATCATAGAATACAAAAAAAAATATCATAGAATACCCTAGAACTCACTAGAATATCATAAAATACCGAACAATGTCATAGAATACCATAGAATACCATAGAATACCATATAATATCATAGAATACCAAAAAATATAATAGAGTACCATAGAACTCCATAGAATACCATAGAATACCATAGAATACCAAACAATATCATAGAATACCATAGAGCACCAAACAATACCATAGAATACCATAAAATACCAAACAATATCATAGAATACCATAGAACTCAATAGAATATCATAAAATACCAAACAATGCCATAGAATACCATAGAATACCATACAATACCATACAATACCATACAATACCATACAATATCATAGAATACCAAAAAATATAATAGAGTACCATAGAACTCCATAGAATACCATAGTACACGATAGAATGCCATAGAATACCATAGAATACCAAACAATATCATAGAATACCATAGAATACCATAGAATACCAAACAATATCATAGAATACCATAGAATACCATAGAATACCATAGAATACCATAAAATATCATAGAATACAAAAAATACAATCGAGTACCAAGGAACTCCATAGAATACCATAGAATACCATAGAATACCATAGAACTTAATAGAATATCATAGAATACCATACAATATCATAGAATACAAAAAAATATCAAAGAATACCATAGAACTCAATAGAATATCATAAAATACCAAACAATGTCATAGAATACCATAGAATACCATACAATACCATACAATACCATACAATACCATACAATATCATAGAATACCAAAAAATATAATAGAGTACCATAGAACTCCATAGAATACCATAGTACACGATAGAATACCATAGAATACCATAGAATACCATAGAATATCAAACAATATCATAGAATACCATAGAATACCATAGAATACAATAGAACTCCATAGAATACCATAGAATACCATAGAATACCATAGAATACCATACAATATCATAGAATACCAAAAAATATCATAGAATACCATAGAACTCCATAGAATACCATAGAATACCATGGAACTCCATAGAATACCATAGAATACCATACAATATCATAGAATACCATAGAACTCCATAGAATACCATAGAATACCATAGAATACCATAGAACACCATAGAATACCATAGAATACCATAGAATACCATAAAATACCATAGAATACCATAGAATACCAAACTATATCATAGAATACCATAGAACACCATAGAATACCAAACAATACCATAAAATACCATAAAATACCATAGAATACCAAACTATATCATAGAATACCAAACAATACCATAGAATACCAAACAATACCATATAATACCATATAACTCTAAATAATACCATATAATACCATACAAAATCATAAAATACCAAACAATATCATAGAATACCATAGAACTCCATAGAATACCATAGAATACCTTGGAATACCATAGTTTACCATAGAATACCATAGAATACTATAGAATACCATAGAATACCATAGAATACCATAGAATATCATATAATACCATAGAATACCATAGAATACCATAGAACTCCATAGAATACCATAGAATACCATAGAATAACATAGACTACCATGTAACACCATAAAGTACTATACAATATTAAACACTTCCATAGAAAACCGTATTAAACTTAGATTGCTTATTTGGATTAGATTTGATAAAACTGCACTCCGTCATTAATGACGTTTTGAATTTAAATACCTGTTGAATAATCACGGCATCCTCGAAAATAAAATAAGTATCCACGGCGTCCTGATTCGATGAAAGATATCTGTCAAATGTTTATCTTTGATCTGTCAATGTCACTTTAAATCTAGTTTTGGCAAAATTATCAATAAAAAACTAATCAAGTGTGTTTTGTTTGTTTAAAAACCCTATTTAATGTGTAAAAGACCTGCAAAGAAAGTTAGGATTGTTATTGATTTACATATTTGTCACAAATATCATTGATGGCTTGGAATCAACTGTGTGATCTTGTCTAGGCTGGGGATGGAGAAAAATCGTCGTATTTTAAGAAATTTCTTGTCTTTCGTATACTATTTACAATAAATATCTTTAAATATGTTTACAAAAGATTCCAATAGTTGTGTTAATAGATTGTTTAACTTTCCAAACCTTTTTGACGTGTAAATAACCTCCACAAGAATGCCACGGGCTTGTCAAGTGGCTATTTTTCATCTTGCTAGCCAAGACACCAACAATATTTTTGATACTTTACTATAATAATGCTCTTTAAAATCACCGTGAAAAAGACGTAGTTGGATTAAATCCTGAATAAAGAACCAAAATAAGCCAATTTCACACGTTTTTCCTTCAGTTCTAGAGATTTTGAAAAGAATTTGACATTGACGTTGACATTGACATTGACGTTTGAATATCCTGAATGCACTGCCGCAAAGATAAGTTTAAGAATTCGTTCACCCTGCAGTGGTCAAAAAACCAAACAAATGAATGCATCTGTCAAACTTTTTGCAAAATTATTTCTATTTCACTTAAAACGAACGTAAATAACAGCGTTTGTGCTCAATTACTTCAATAACTTTCATAGGCATGCATGAACAGTATTACCAAACTGCTGCAGGTCATTTAAAGGCAAGTTTTGAATGAAATAAAAATCGAACTGTGAGACATGGCTCCAATTTTCCTAGGCAGGAAATTTCAAACACAATTATCAATATTTCACCAAAAAAACGCTTTCAAATCACCCTCAAAGTGTCACAATAGGATAGAGATTTTAATTTTGAACAATTATAACCCAATTGCACACGTTTTTAACCAAATTTCGCAATTTAAATCAACATGTACAGAAAAATGTTACCCCAGCTGGTCAGCTGGTCAGCTGGTCAGATACAAACTAAAAAGTTGAACATCGCAATTTTAAAGCTTTTATATAAGGTTAACTAGCAGAACCCGATGCCTTACGGCACCTTAAGATTTTGAGGGAGTGTGCATTTTGGGGACCACAACCAAAAGTACCCCCATTTATTTTATTTGAAATTTGCCGCTTATGTCACTCGGGGTCACTGCATTGTGGAAACTCTGTGAATTCCAAAGTGACCACGATGACAATTTCGAAAACAAACGAAGTTGGCTGTCAAAAGATTTTTGTGCATAATTTCTTGAAATATTTTTTAGAGAGTGATACTTGTAAAATACCTCTTACATCTCCACCAGATCTGATTAAAAACATGTTAAATGAACGGATATGCATTTAAAATTGACAAAATGTAAGTTTTTTCGGTAATTAAGTTGTTTGACATTGTTTGAGAACTGTCAAAACCTTCCCTTGCCAGCCAGTTTTAAATAAAATTCATAACGAAAATCCCATCAAATCACCGTATTAATGTCGCGTTGGGTTGTGCTCTGAAGTCATGTAAGATTTAAAATTATTCCCAGCATTTTTTGACTGGTTTCTAAAAAGTATTTGATGTTCTAATCCCGTTTGACGTTTAAATATCCTGAATGCACTGCCGCAAAGATAAGTTTAAGAATTCGTTCACCCTGCAGTGGTCAAAAAACCAAACAAATGAATGCATCTGTCATTCTTTTTGCAAAATTATTTCTATTCCACGTAAAACGAACATAATTAACAGCGTTTGGGCTCAATTTCTTCAATAACTTTCATAGGCATGCATGAAGAGTATTACCGAGCTGCTGCGGGTGAGTTAAAGGCAAGTTTTTAATCAAATAAAAATCGAACTGTGAGACATGGCTCCAATTTTCCTAGGCAGGAAATTTCAAACACAATTATCAATATTTCACCAAAAAAACGCTTTCAAATCACCCTCAAAGTGTCACAATAGGATAGAGATTTTAATTTTGAACAATTATAACCCAATTGCACACGTTTTTAACCAAATTTCGCAATTTAAATCAACATGTACAGAAAAATGTTACCCCAGCTGGTCAGCTGGTCGGTCGCCAGATACAAACTAAAAAGTTGAACATCGCCATTTTAAAGCTTTTATATAAGGTTAATGATTTCGATAATTTCGTGGTAAGCTTTTTGGATTTCAGTGTTATGGCGGTGTTATGGAAAAAGTACAGAATTTCATGTCTATAACAGATTTCAGACATAGGTGACGAAAAAAAGAAAAAACATGTTTTTTATTTGAATTTTAGCGTTTATATCTAAATAGAAAAAAGGGGTTTTGCGATCTACATTCGAAAGGAATGAAGATTTAGGGTAAGCACTGGGATCTTTAATAAAGAAGTGATCAATAATAATTACAATAAAGCAAATATTTAGTGTAGGTCCTCAACATCGGTATTTGTTAGGGACTTGGAACAAAATTAATAGCACAAATAAATATTTTACATAAATGCCACCATGAAATACATTGTATGGCAGTACTAGCAGAACCCGATGCCTAACGGCACCTTAAGATTTTGAGGGATTGTGCATTTTGGTTTTAATGTAAAGCCTCTAATGGGACCACAACCAAAAGTACCCCCATTTATTTTATTTGAAATTTGCCTCTTATTTCACTTGGGGTCACTGCATTGTGGTGGAAACTCTGTGAATTCCAAAGTGACCACGATGACAATTTCGAAAACAAACGAAGTTGGCTGTCAAAAGATTTCCGTGAAATATTTCCTAGAGAGTGAAACTTGTGAAATACCTTTTACATCTCCACCAGATCTGACTAAAAACCTGTTAAATGAACGGATAAGCACTTAAAATTGACAAAATGTAAGTTTCTTCGGTAATTAAGTTGTTTGACATTGTTTGAGAACTGTCAAAACCTTTCCTTGCCAGCTAGTTTTAAATAAAATTTATAATGAAAATCCCATCAAATCAGCATAGAAATGTTGCGTTGGATCGTGCTCTGAAGTCATGTAAGATTTAAAATTATTCCCAGCAATGTTTGACTGGTTTCTAAAAAGTATTTGATGTTCTAATCCTTTTTGACGTTTAAATATCCTGAATTCACTGCCGCAAAGATAAGTTTAAGAATTCGTTCACCCTGCAGTGGTCAAAAAACCAAACAAATGAATGCATCTGTCAAACTTTTTGCAAAATTATTTCTATTTCACTTAAAACGAACGTAAATAACAGCGTTTGTGCTCAATTTCTTCAATAACTTTCATAGGCATGCATGAAGAGTATTACCGAGCTGCTGCGGGTGAGTAAAAGGCAAGTTTTAAATGAAATAAAAATCGAACTGTGAGACATGGCTCCAATTTTCCTAGGCAGGAAATTTCAAACACAATTATCAATATTTCACCAAAAAAACGCTTTCAAATCACCCTCAAAGTGTCACAATAGGATAGAGATTTTAATTTTGAACAATTATAACCCAATTGCACACGTTTTTGACCAAATTTCGCAATTTAAATCAACATGTACAGAAAAATGTTACCCCAGCTGGTCGGTCGCCAGATACAAACTAAAAAGTTGAACATCGCAGATTTAAGGCTTTTATATAAGGTTAACTAGCAGAACCCGATGCCTAACGGCACCTTAAGATTTTGAGGGATTGTGCATTTTGGTTTTAATGTAAAGCCTCTAATGGGACCACAACCAAAAGTACCCCCATTTATTTTATTTGAAATTTGCCGCTTATTTCACTTGGGGTCACTGCATTGTGGAAACTCTGTGAATTCCAAAGTGACCACGATGACAATTTCGGAAACAAACGACGTTGGCTGTCAAAAGATTTCCGTGAAATAATTCTTAGAGAGTGAAACTTGTGAAATACCTTTTACATCTCCACCAGATCTGACTAAAAACCTGTTAAATGAATGGATAAGCACCTTAAATTGACAAAAAGTAAGTTTCTTCGGTAATTAAGTTGTTTGACATTGTTTGAGAACTGTCAAAACCTTTCCTTGCCAGCCAGTTTTAAATAAAATTTATAATGAAAATCCCATCAAATCAGCATAGAAATGTTGCGTTGGGTCGTGCTCTGAAGTCATGTAAGATTTAAAATTATTCCCAGCAATGTTTGATTGATTTCTAAAAAGTATTTGATGTTCTAATCCTTTTTGACGTTTAAATATCCTGAATGCACTGCCGCAAAGATAAGTTTAAGAATTCGTTCACCCTGCAGTGGTCAAAAAACCAAACAAATGAATGCATCTGTCAAACTTTTTGCAAAATTATTTCTATTTCACTTAAAACGAACGTAAATAACAGCGTTTGTGCTCAATTTCTTCAATAACTTTCATAGGCATGCATAAACAGTATTACCAAACTGCTGCAGGTCATTTAAAGGCAAGTTTTGAATGAAATAAAAATCGAACTGTGAGACATGGCTCCAATTTTCCTAGGCAGGAAATTTCAAACAAAATTATCAATATTTCACCAAAAAAACGCTTTCAAATCACCCTCAAAGTGTCACAATAGGATAGAGATTTTAATTTTGAACAATTATAACCCAATTGGACACGTTTTTAACCAAATTTCGCAATTTAAATCAACATGTACAGAAAAATGTTACCCCAGCTGGTCGGTCGCCAGATACAAACTAAAAAGTTGAACATCGCAGATTTAAGGCTTTTATATAAGGTTAATATAAGGTTAATGAGCAACACCTACTACTTGTTAAAACAAGTTTCTATGGTAGCTTCCTTCATTCTTGTTCCTTTGTCAGTCAGCACTAGGTTTTATTGACTAAAAAACCTCTCTGCATCAACACTGTTCACTGGGGCTCAAATAGTTTGCTAAGTCAGAATTGCAAGTTTGAGATTTTTATATCCATTAGAATTTGAATTAGACCCACTGCCTGGTACTAACAACATACTTTGCAAGATTGTCTTTTTTCTCCCAGACAAGTCTGGTGTTCCAGATTCCACACATCAAAATATATCCATCACTCACAAAGAGTTGCTTTGCTTGATCCTCAAAAGTCAAAGATTTATTACACCCCATTGAAATTTGAAATCCCAGCTAATCTCTATATAGACTGAATGCATGTGGTGCTGGTGCTCACATGGCAAGGAGGGGACGATTCAGCCAACCAATGGCAATAGTTTCCTACAGCAAACAATTTGCCCCACTACTTCTACCCCCTAAGCTTAGGAATGTTGACAGCATTTGAAGAGAAACAGACCTGAATATGACAAATTCATGGGAATGTGTGTTTATAGAGATAACATAAACATTTTAAATATTGTGTATGGAAATAAGTGGCTATTTCGCAAAATACACATATTTCAGTGAAAGAGCTTCATTATCTCTTAATTTAGCATAAAAAAAAATGGGTTATTTTATTTGTTTATTTATTTTGCGTGAAATATAGTTTGATAAAAATGAAAAAAAACCGATTATCTGAAATTTATGATAATTGGATGGGAAAAGGCTCATTTCGCGATGATTTCGCGGGAAATAGCTGATTTCGTTGTTATGGATGATTTTTCGTGAATTTCGCGTTTTGTCGCGATGAGCTTCTTACATATTTGAGATGGGAATTCAATGAATCGCACTCATTTGTAAGAAAAACAAGAGATAAGAACAATTCGCGATTTCGCGAATCACCATATAATCGTGGCTCTACCTATTCACAATATCCAGCCTCTTGGCATCCTATTCACAATATCCAGCCTCTTGGCATCCTATTCACAATATCCAGCCTCTTGGCACCCTATTCACAATATCCAGCCTCTTGGTATCCTATTCACAATATCCAGCCTCTTGGTATCCTATTCACAATATCCAGCCTCTTGGCATCCTATTCACAATATCCAGCCTCTTGGCATCCTATTCACAATATCCAGCCTCTTGGCACCCTATTCACAATATCCAGCCTCTTGGTATCCTATTCACAATATCCAGCCTCTTGGCACCCTATTCACAATATCCAGCCTCTTGCCACCCTATTCACAATATCCAGCCTCTTGCCACCCTATTCACAATATCCAGCCTCTTGGCATCCTATTCACAATATCCAGCCTCTTGCCACCCTATTCACAATATCCAGCCTCTTGGCATCCTATTTGCTTTAATAGTAACTATCTCACTTTAAACCTTGAACTAAAATCTCATAAAAACAAACACGTTGATTTAAAGTTAAAAATAAATATGTCTACGTTCTTATGATTTCAAAGTGTATTTAAGGGATGCTGAGCAGTTATAAAAATGAAATAGATAATCGTTTCCAAACACTAACAAATGATTATAACGTTCTTATTAAAATATTGTTTGGCCAAAAAAACAACAATGTCCCCAAGTGGCCATAAGCCACTGCTAGTGGACGTATGGAATTAGGTTGCGCCACGATGGTAGGTTTAAAAAGCCGCAGAAGCACACTTTAGTTTGAAAAATTTGAAAAATGTGACATCAATATTTTTTAGATCCCCACTCTTTGGTGTAATTGTGCTGACGTACGTACCCATGGCTTGGTAACGAGAGCTTATGGTCGTGGGATGATGAAGAACAAGGATTTCACCCTCAAACTCCCAGCACGCGCTAGGATTCACTGCTGGCGCCACCATCACCATGCCTTTCCTGAGCTGTGTGCGTTTTATCTGAAACCAGCAGACGTATGCTCATCAGTCAACGACAGGCTAAACTGTACGAGAACCACACGGCTGCCAACACTGGTAGTATCTTTGTTGCTTCCCAAGCATTGTTTAATTGCAGAAAGAGCAAATTAAAGAGATGGCTTCATTGGACACACCCAACAAATATAAAGTGTTTTTCTTCAAAGTTTGTTTGCTTTCTACTGACCTAACAGCCGAATTAAATAGGATCAAATTTACCGAACACGAATCCAACCACCGCGGTTTTTTTAGCAATTTTTAAACTTGATAAATAATGACCAAAACTTAGCAAATACTGCGACGCTTGCTTTAGTGACGCCTCACTTGGCTAATTGAGATGTACAGCAATACCTTTCCAGTCTACAACTCAGTCAGCAGGTTTCACAATGATTTCCAGCAAGCTTTGAGACACGTTTCAATATATTGATGTTGAGATGTACAGCAATACCTTTCCAGTCTACAACTCAGTCAGCAGGTTTCACAATGATTTCCAGCAAGCTTTGAGACACGTTTCAATATCTTGCTGTTGAGATTTACGATGCCCATTCACGCTCATGCTTTGTTTGCCTAGTAATATAGACAAGTCAAGCAACGCCCATGCTTTGCTAACATAGGCTTGCTGCTGGAAGACAATTTTACTAACCTAGCCTGCTTTGTTATCTTTAGAGATAGAATTTTACTGGAGAGAAACATTGTTAAAAGACTTGCCACGCAGGTAAGAAAGAAGAGCATCAGCTCTGTGGCTCACCTTCTTGAGTGCAAACGACGCTGTTTGTCCTCCCCGCACTTCCCGCACCACCATCCGCTTGCGGTGGATACTTTTTACCGCGATCGGGATGAAGTGTCCGAGTGGGTCGGGACCCAGCAGCAGTGTATCATTGAGTCGTATCACGCCCTTCAGTGTCGTGCCCGAGACCACCGTGCCGACGCCCTGAAACACGAAGCCAACTTTGTTACGGTCCCCGCCCGCAGCAGACGGATTATTTGTCTGCCCCCGCTTCGCCAGAACAACTTACCGGAACCGAGTACGTGTCGTCGATCTGGAACTCGGCGGGCTCGTCGTCTCGGGTCACTATCCGCGTGGTCAACAGATTGAGAAACATCTTCAAGAGGTCCAGGTTTTCTCCATTCACGTTCGATACTTGAAATATTGGACATAGCCTGGAATCAAAATTAAATTCCTGTCAGCAGATACTATGTTTCAATATCTGCTTTGCATTTCTGTTCAATTAATTTTTTTATGACGGTGGCTGGTTCCATGCATTTTGGCATATTTTAATGTTTCAAGTATAAAAATGAGCTATAAAAATAAAATTCACAAAATTCTATGCTTATATTTCTAATGCTAGGAATCTACCCGGTCCTGAACCGTACGGAAAAGTCAATAATTGAGACGTTATTCCTTTATTTACACTCAAGGGAAGGACACGTCTTACATAACCATCTTACAGCATATCTCAACGCCTTCAAAGTGGGCACTCATCTGGCACGAAAAGCAAATGACCAAAAGCAAAAGCAAGAAGCAAAAGCAAACAGATGCATTTAGGAAGCTTGAACTAGGTAATTGTTATAATTTTATGTGGTTCTTTTGTTATCGGAAAATTGTCAGGACTGCTCAAACCTCTGAAGAAGTAACTAGTATATGTTACGAAACGTCGGGAAATTTAGTAGCCCTTTACTTAGCATTCAAAACCCAGTTCAAATAGTTTTTCTTAAAACTAGTGCTAAGGATAAATCAAGTAGACATGAGTCTAAAAACCATCTTAAATGACCCTAACCTTTCCGAGACGAAGTTGGTAGCACTGATGACCACATCATCTGGCGACTTGACCATGACGGGCACCTTACGGCAGCCGGGCGACTTGAGAATACGCATGAGAAGCCTCAGCGTGTCCTGCAGTACGTTGGGAGGACACATATCGATCTTGGTGACCACTACGAAGACGGGCACGCTAAGGGCCAGCGCTAGGCCTAGGTGCTCTTTGGTCATACCCACAATGCCTGCATTTGCTCCAACCTACAAGCAGTCGTACACCGTTAGATGGCCTTCGTGCTGACCCCTGGACCAGTCGAGAACATAGTAAGCAAAGTCTTATTGGGTCTTATTGCATTTTATTATCTACTGATATTGTGATGTTTAGTTGACGAACCTGTGTGATTTTGTGATTATTTATTGACCTTCTTGTGACCTTTTTTTAATTTAATTTTTTTTGTCGCAATACTTCTTATAACATGTTTCTATGTTCGATTGAAGAAAATAATAAATAAATAAATGACATATAAAGTTTGTTATTTCCTTTTGTTACATTTGGGCATATGGAAGATCAGAAGGGCAGCGACCCAAAAAATATTGAATGTCGCCTTTTTTGTACTCTATATACCTACATTATATTATTTCACTTCCTGAGTATATGTATTTTACAAAATAAAGAAAATTAAATTGAATTGAATAAATGGTATCACATGCAAACTGCTGTTTTTTTTAGCGTGTTGCTAGCCTGGTTACCATCACTTGTTCTGTGATCGAGGAATACTGCGTTGGCTGAATTCCACTGGTAGAGTTGGCCACCTCATATCATGCTAAAATGATGGATTCTGAGTAGTTTATTCAAGACTTTATCAGACCAGCTGAGCCCATATCAAGTTCACTTTCAGATACAAATACCGAGCCTTACCATTAGCATTCCGAAGTCTGGGGCGTGACCAGTCATGCCAAACACCGTGGTCTTCAGGTACCGCTCGTGGCCGGCCAAGTCGATAAAAGTGATCACCTTCGATGACTTCTCGCAGATCTTGACCCAGTCCAGCGAGCCATGCTCTGGCTTGTTGACTACGTTGCCTGGACAACACGATAAGGGCATTAGGCGAGGCAAGTTTGACGGCAGATACTCCCAGAGTACTTGGATAGCTAATTAATGTAGTTCGAAACAAAATTTGGCTGCATTTTTAGATGGTTTTCAATATATTTGAGCAGTGAGGACACATATATTTGTAGCAAAAAGTAGTTCAGAGGATTCAGATTTTAAGTAAATGAAATTGTTTCGCAAATCACGTTTAATTTTCACCCTGGAAGTGACAGGACTATTTAGTGCCTGGATGGGACACTTTTATGATCGAAGATTGCACTTGCAAGCGAACGGATGCGTACGACAACTGCAATCGAGAGAGTGGAGGAATGAGAATGTCTCTTGACGTGCTTCTCCTTCACTAATATACTAATATACACAAATAAAACAAACAGACAGTTGTATTTTTTGCAACTAAACCCGTATCTTACACCAATCTTTCGTCAAAGCAAGTCAAACTGAACGGAGGAGGTCAGAGAGTAAGCTGTTGCTTACCGACGCTGTCAAATCCAAGTATGTCGTTGCCAACGGAGCTGGTGCGCCCGGACTCCATCTCGTGTTTGTGCCGGAAAAGACGTTGTCGTGCGTGTCCGCGACCGTTGTCGAGCTCCCCGTGCGTGAGAACCCCGAGCAGCGTTGACTTCCCAGCGTCAACATTGCCCACCACCGCCACCCTGCGGACAAAACACTAATGTGTTGATCAGGTTTGTGGTGTTTAACGAATACTCTTTTGATGACGAGCTGCTCTAATGACGGCGGTGAATGAGTGGATGATGATGAACCTAACCTAGCCTAGAAGGGAGGAGGGGAAACCCGGTGCCGGCACGTAGCCTAATCCTGTCGAAGAGCACCAAGGGGACCACCGGCTTAACGTCCCTTCCGAAGGACGGTACAACGTGAACAACAGGATTCCTCCACAAATCCATGCTGTCGAGAGGTTGATAAGCAAGGCGAGTGAAGTTGCTGTACTAACTTTCATACCTAAAATCTCTCTACCGTACAGAACTGGTCATGTGTATGATGGTCACCCATCCAATACCTGACCCAGCGCAGTGTTGCTTAACTTTCATCCCTCCAACCTCTCTCCCGAACAGAACTGGTCATGTGTATGACGGACATGTGTATGATGGTCATGTATATGATGGTCATGTGCATGATGGTCATGTGTATGATGGTCATGTGTATGATGGTCATGTGTATGATGGTCATGTGTATGATGGTCATGTGTATGATGGTCATGTGTATGATGGTCATGTGTATGATGGTCACGTGTATGATGGTCATGTGTATGCTGGTCATGTGTATGATGGTCATGTGTATGATGGTCATGTGTATGATAGTCATGTGTATGTTGGTCATGTGTATGATGGTCATGTGTATGTTGGTCATGTGTATGATGGTCATGTGTATGATGGTCATGTGTATGATGGTCATGTGTATGATGGTCATGTGCATGATGGTCATGTGCATGATGGTCATGTGTATGATGGTCATGTGTATGATGGTCATGTGTATGATGGTCATGTGTATGATGGTCATGTGTATGATAGTCATGTGTATGTTGGTCATGTGTATGATGGTCATGTGTATGATAGTCATGTGTATGATGGTCACGTGTATGATGGTCACGTGTATGATGGTCACGTGTATGATGGTCATGTGTATGATGGTCATGTGTATGATGGTCATGTGTATGATGGTCATGTGTATGATGGTCATGTGTATGATGGTCATGTGTATGATAGTCATGTGTATGATGGTCATGTGTATGATGGTCATGTGTATGATGGTCATGTGTATGATGGTCACGTGTATGATGGTCACGTGTATGATGGTCATGTGTATGATGGTCATGTGTATGATGGTCACGTGTATGATGGTCATGTGTATGATGGTCATGTGTATGATGGTCACGTGTATGATGGTCATGTGTATGATGGTCACGTGTATGATGGTCATGTGTATGATGGTCATGTGTATGATGGTCACGTGTATGATGGTCATGTGCATGATGGTCATGTGTATGATGGTCATGTGTATGATGGTCATGTGTATGATGGTCATGTATATGATGGTCATGTGTATGATGGTCATGTGTATGATGGTCATGTGTATGATAGTCATGTGTATGATGGTCATGTGTATGATGGTCATGTGTATGATGGTCATGTGTATGATGGTCATGTGTATGATGGTCATGTGTATGATGGTCATGTGTATGATGGTCATGTGTATGATAGTCATGTGTATGATGGTCATGTGTATGATGGTCACGTGTATGATGGTCATGTGTATGATGGTCATGTGTATGATGGTCATGTGTATGATGGTCATGTGTATGATGGTCATGTGTATGATGGTCATGTGTATGATGGTCATGTGTATAATGGTCATGTGTATGATGGTCATGTATATGATGGTCATGTGTATGATGGTCACGTGTATGATGGCCATGTGTATGATGGTCATGTGTATTTTGTCTTTGCTTCTAATGCTTATCAATAAATCCTAGAAAGAAATTATTTTTATTTCTTTTAAAGAAAATAACAGAAACGTTGAGGTTTACTCTTACTTTTTATCGGTCTTCTTTATACAAGGCTATCAAGTCAGCCAAGCAAAAAAGTGCAAATTCACAAATCATTCAAAACCTATCTTTGGAATATTTTCTTTGCAAGCTAGCGGCAAGTTTCCTTATGCGACGATCTGACAGCGCTGGACGCACCTGATTTCGAGGAAGTCCTGCTGATCGAGTCGGAGTCGCACCAGATATTGGCCGGTAGCGCCGAGCTCTCCCTTTCCTTGACGCAACAAAACGCAGTCTGCCTCGAGCGTGTCAGCCAGCGATTGCAGGCATGCAACGGACGCTTCAAACTCATCCGTACGCAAGCCGCTCTCACTCCCGTCTGGCCACAACATTATATTAGACACTTAGCGTAGAATTTTCATTTCAACACTATTTTATTTCAACTATATTTTAGAAAGATTTTAGAAACATGACAATTTTTGAAGCATGTTTTACAAGATTATATCGACCGAAATAGCATGTTACAATGCTACAATGGGAAATGAAGACAAATTACAATGGCTGTTTGTTGCCAATTTTTAAACCGTAAAGTTAGGCAAAATCTGATTTAAATTGCAAACGCTTGCAATGGTAGTAAACATTAACAACACTAATAACATCTCAAAAATTGATGCCCAAACGGGGAATCGGACCGGTATCTTCACCTGTCGCGGGTGTTGCTCTAACCAATTGAGCTGCTTGGACACATTTAACAGTTTAATTTAACAAAATAACTTAACCATCTGAGCGAAATTTTATTATAATTCAATTTTACGCTCATTACTGAAAAATATATTTTGTAAATGACGAGCCTTCCTTATTTTAAAGAAGAGACATCGACTACGTACCTTCTCCAACACCAATTTCATATATTGTCTCTCCCCTTCCATCTTCTATCATTTCCTTTAGTCTTTTGCGTAGCAGATCAAACTGCTCTTCATTTGGACTGACGAGAATCGCCTGAAAAGTGAAGCAGTATCTTGTGTAGGAAACACAGAAGATGGTACGTGTTGCAATTAGAATTTACGTAAGTAGCATTTAAAATGTCACTGGATCTGCTTGGGTCAGCAAGCGAAGCCTACTGGATCCATTCCACAACAATCTCCTGTTCTGGACAATCCAAAACTTATTGTAAAAAGTAAACAAGTTTACTGTCAGTTATTACTTATTAGTCTTAATTTGAACAACTCTTGATTTTAACTTGGTCTTGATTTGACTGTTAGCCAACTGGAGCCAGTAAATCCTGTAGGTTTACCAATACCACTATCCAGTAAATACAGTAACCCTAAAAAAACTGAGAAGAATTGTGAAGTTTCAAAATGTTAGGTAACAAGTGGTTTACAGATAAAAAACAAAGGACAAGCAAACAAATGAAATGATAATTATATTGCTAAATAATATACACACTTTTCCTCGGATGCTGGAGAAATCCATATTTTTGTTTGATATAATTTCTTCATCAGTAGCCTCAATATTATTGTTTACAGTAGGTGGAACTTTACTTGGCGAATGATCAAGGACAGATGCCATCGTGTTGAGTAACAATGTATTCAAATATAGAATACCTCAGGAGATGTCAATCTATGCACTCACAAATTGCGATTTGAAATGATTTTTGTTACCCAACTCTGAAAACAAGAAGTTGTGTGGATGTGAAATTAGATTACAAGTTTACAACCACTAACGCATAGTATGTTTTTATCTTCGATATATCTGGAAGCCTAGTTCCAAAAGATTTCATTATGTTATTAGTCTTTGTCTCTGGGATTTTTCTAATGGGAACCAACAATCCCACATACTAAGACTTTATCCAGAATAGGCACAAGACACTGGGCAGTTCCTGACCGTCTATTAGCTCCTACCTTCCTTCCAATGTTCCAAGAACTGTGTGGTTGTATTTCAGATCCGAGTAAGCCAACACTATTGTCAGCTACATCATAAAAATGTTATAACTGTCTCACTTTGTGCACTGTCGAGACACAAGCAAACCATATATCTTGTAAACAAAGAAGAATACACAATTTTTGATGAGGTCGGTGATTTAATACCTTCCTATGAATATTTTATAATTAAAATTGAACATATGAAATTGTTGAATTTAAATTATTGCTGACAGTGCGTATTATTCATGCATGACTTATGACAATTTCGAAGAGTGCATGTTCGTTGAAAACTCATTTTAATCACAATACTCCGTGAATTCGGTACCTGGTTACATAGGAACAGATGGAAGATAGGCAGGTAGTAAACATTAACAGCGACGTGTCTGATCGCTTTCTACAGATTATCAACAATGAAGGAACTTCGCTATTTTTCGGTGCACTTACTCTGAAATTGATGTCCAATATGAAATAGTTTGCATTTAGCATGTACCCAATCAATAATAGTTTTAGTGTATTATGTTTAAAAAAATCGTGTACCTGTCATTAGACCACAACAGGACGGTCTTTGAACAGGACCATTCACAACTGTTCACAAAATGTCATCACCAAGATCAGCAGAAGCACTTCACGGGCGCCGTCTAGGCAAAGACTCGTCTAGGTCAAGCAAGGCTACCAACTCCAAAAAAAAATAATCAAACAGATTCAAATAATCCACCGCGTCCGAAGTATACACGATACGTACACGATACGTACACGAGGCAAATAGGTAATAAACAATTTGACCAACCACATAATAATGTTACAGAATGCACAATGAAGGTATGCACGGTACACGCACACGTGCAATAAAAATAAAACAAATAGACAGGAAACACAAAACAAGGAAACAACAAACATGCAGCAAGTACACAGTATAGCAGCCCAAGAATAATAGCGATTTATAAAGCCTAGACATAAACATAAATACTACCTAGACATAAATAGTGTCAAGCTGAATTTTGCAGGATATGTTCCTTACACCTCCCCAAACTTAGGCCAGAAAGTTGATAAAAATCAAACCATGTCATCTTTGTTTTCCACCCCTATTTAGGGGCGGCGTTGCTGAAATACACCATTATTGGCGAAGATAAGGGAGGTATCAAAAAAGTTTCAACGGCAATGTTGTAGCTTATTGAATTACAACTCGATCAATATCAATCACATTGCAAATCTATTCAGGGATGACCAAGATATTGCAGTTTAAAGATGACGCATTTTTTTTGCATTTGCTTTATCTGGGCTATCTTTTGGGGTTTGACTATAATATTTTGAGTTCTATCGACGAGGAAAGCTTATTCAATGTATTATTATTATTGTAGGGTTTAGGGGCACGTCCGCTACTTGGCTATTTGTGCCAAATACATAATTAAAAATTAAGATGCTCGAAGACAGGCACAAAGTCTTTCTAAATTGCGATGTGTTAAAATATGAGTCGTTCCTAACGCATTCTTTACAAAATTACTTGCGAAAAGAATAAAATTATACACTATAGAAAGTAATAATACGTATAAGTGCACAGTTTCAGCAGATTCCATTTCAGTGGAGTATACAATATTTGTCAATTATCATTAATTTCTCAATATCAGACAGAAGAATCTTAAACATACATACGATTAAATGATGAAATGCTGATCGCTACGAGCCCTTTCATGGCAATATTGCTTGCATAGCATTTGCCATCTGGTAAACATTTTTTACTACGTAAGGGTAAAATTATGGTTCATGAATCAGTTCGAATTTGGCCCAATGATCGGTTGTTATTTGCATAGTTATATATATATATATGCCAGTGTTCCTTTGGTTGTCCAAATGCTTTTAAACGAGATTGTATTTCGTTCATTTAAATCGAATACGTGTTCTAGTGTCTGTTAGTGTATGGGTCATTCCATATCAAGTGCCCATCACTCAAAACCTTCACTATCAGGTCATTCCATATCAAGTGCCCATCACTCAAAACCTTCACTATCAGGTCATTCCATATCAAGTGCCCGTCACTCAAAACCTTCACTATCAGGTAATTCCATATCAAGTGCCCGTCACTCAAAACCTTCACTATCAGGTCATTCCATATCAAGTGCCCGTCACTCAAAACCTTCACTATCAGGTCATTCCATATCAAGTGCCCGTCACTCAAAACCTTCACTATCAGGTCATTCCATATCAAGTTCCCGTCACTCAAAACCTTCACTATCAGGTCATTCCATATCAAGTGCCCGTCACTCAAAACCTTCACTATCAGGTCATTCCATATCAAGTGCCCGTCACTCAAAACCTTCACTATCAGGTCATTCCATATCAAGTGCCCGTCACTCAAAACCTTCACTATCAGGTCATTCCATATCAAGTGCCCGTCACTCAAAACCTTCACTATCAGGTCATTCCATCAAGTTCCCGTCACTCAAAACCTTCACTATCAGGTCATTCCATATCAAGTGCCCGTCACTCAAAACCTTCACTATCAGGTCATTCCATATCAAGTGCCCGTCACTCAAAACCTTCACTATCAGGTCATTCCATATCAAGTGCCCGTCACTCAAAACCTTCACTATCAGGTCATTCCATATCAAGTGCCCGTCACTCAAAACCTTCACTATCAGGTCATACCATATCAAGTGCCCATCACTCAAAACCTTCACTATCAGGTCATTCCATATCAAGTGCCCATCACTCAAAACCTTCACTATCAGGTCATTCCATATCAAGTGCCCATCACTCAAAACCTTCACTATCAGGTCATTCCATATCAAGTGCCCATCACTCAAAACCTTCACTATCAGGTAATTCCATATCAAGTGCCCGTCACTCAAAACCTTCACTATCAGGTCATTCCATATCAAGTGCCCGTCACTCAAAACCTTCACGATCAGGTCATTCCATATCAAGTGCCCATCACTCAAAACCTTCACTAACTCAGAATTTGACGAAATTTTCAGGAAGTCTAAAACACCGGAAATAAAAACCCCCATTCTTAATGTTTTTGCCATACGCCTAGTGGTTTGCCCGCGGCAGGGGATGGAAAAATAAAATATTTTACTTTTTGCCCCGCACGGCCATTCACTATATTCACTCTAGCGTTTGAACAAATCAACTTAAAAGGATGGGACTTGTTCTTAAATGATAATCGTGCTTTCATTAACAAGAAAAAATGCATAAATTGCTTACTTATCAAGTTTAAGGGTAGAAAAAATCCACCCTTAAATTTCAACCCTTAATAACTTGAGACATAAGATTTTTTTTTTTTAGTTTGTTTGTCAAGCATCTCCTGTCTATTATCTTTCCATGAAAAAAAAATTAATCATTAACAGCCGTATTATCAGAAGTTATAATTTTTTTATTGTATAAATGTGTGTGCATTTAGTTGTGTTCTGCTGCTCGTCTGTTAGCATGGTCCATGCAAATCACCTGCAAATTGATAGATCATATAATTTTTCAATTTAAAAATTGTTTGTACTTCAAAGATTGACCTATCACTCTGGCTTCTTCGAACAACGGCGAGGAGGAGAACACCCGCGTGGCTACTGAATGCTCAGACACGGGTACGAAGAAATGCAGTTCTTGCGTGCCGGGAATCTGCTGGGATGACGCAAATCGTGTGGCTAGCAGCTGTTCTGTGTCTTGGTGCTCCCCGATAGTTCCGAATGTGAAGTTGATGGTACATTTATTAATTTAATTTAATTGTAATTACTTATACCAGCAAATAGAAAATGTAAGTTTGTTTATTTAGAACCCATCAGGTCCTAATAAACCCAGTTATTGCTACGTGACACAAACAGCGGCCGTCAGGCAGCGAGTACTGCTAGTCAAATATTAATAGGCAATCGATGGTAAAGCCGTATCGTGGGTCGAGTCATATTTATAGGATAGATTCCAAAGAGTGGCAATAGGAACAGAAAGCGGTACTACACTGTCAGATTGGGAATTGATCAATGACGGCTTAGTTCGGGTTCCATTCTTGGGCCAGTATTATTTAGTTTAAACATTAACGACCTGCCCCAATACATGACAAGCACAAATATCTAGACTATTTTATTCGCTGTCGATACCAGTATTTTGGTAACTGCGAGAAATGAGGATAATTAAGAAATGAACATGACAAAGACATTTTTGCAAATTAACGAATGGTTTGAGTCAAGTAAGCTAAAATTAAACAGTGACAAGACAAATACAATTGTATTCAAAAGTAGAGTAAACTCGTTTACAGGAATTGCCAAAGGTTGAGAAAGAAATCTAGAGCTTGGCTGACCAGTTTCAGCAAGTAAAGGGTAGGCCATTTCTCATAGATGGGAACCTACTCCCTGATGTTATCCGTTCTCAACGGGAGGAACACGGCGAGAGAAGGTGAGTTTGCAAATGAGCAGCCTTGGGACAAGGTTGCAAAGTTGTCAAACAAAGTTTGCCAGTTGACACGTTGCCTCTTTCAGATAGAGTTGTTGATTTAGAACTTCAAGGTGCGCTAGTCGAAGTGGCCACAGCGGCTGCCAATAGGGCAATAGTGAAGGCGAAAGCATTTCAAGATAAACTGAAGAAGTGAGTAAGAAAATGTCGGTAGGTTCCGATGAAATAGTGTGTGCGATAATAGAGAGGTGGCATTCTACGTTATATGGAGCCACTAATTCATGTCTAGAAAATGCCATTCCAAAACCATACGCACGGTTTACTTCGCGCAATTTCAGGAACTTCTGCAATACGCTGTCGTGTTCTGGGGTAGCGCGTCATGTGCTGACGTCATCTTTAAGATACCAAAAAGAACCATTCGAGTTTTGGCTGGACTGCGTTGTCAACAATCTTGTAGGGAATCCTTCGGGAAGCTTCGCATTCTAACACTAATTGGAATTTAAATCCTGAATATTGCCTTGTTTCATTGGACAACCCACACCTGTTCCACACTCGCAGCTCCTTCCACAATCATTTTACAAGAGGATCGGAGAAGATGGACCAACCCACCCACCTCCTGAAGAGAACAGAAACGGACCTTCTCTAACGTGGAGCCGTAGTAATGAATAGATTTGAAGTTAACATTGGACAATGCGACTCGCGCAGCAAATTGTAACTTACAGTAAAAGAGTTCCTGACGACAAACGTTTTTTATACTTTTAACGAATTTCATCATTTTGAACAGATTTATGCAAATATGCATAAATATTGTCAATGATGTGTTTGTGTATGATATGACTGTGTGATCAATATGATATCGCAAAAATATTGACAACGTTAATCATTGTTTAAGCAATGTATAAATTAACAGATACAAATAAATAAATAAATAATAAATAAATAAGCAAGGCGAGTGGTGTTGCTGTACTAACTTTCATCCCTCCAACCTCTCTCCCGAACAGAACTGGTCATGTGTATGATGGTCACCCATCAAATACCTGACCCAGCGCAGTGTTGCTTAACTTTCATCCCTCCAACCTCTCTCCCGAACAGAACTGGTCATGTGTATGATGGTCACTCATCCAATACCTGACTCAGCGCAGTGTTGCTTAACTTTCATCCCTCCAACCTCTCTCCTGAACAGAACTGGTCATGTGATGATGGTCACCCATCCAATACCTGACCCAGCGCAGTGTTGCTTAACTTTCATCCCTCCAACCTCTCTCCCGAACAGAACTGGTCATGTGTATGATGGTTGCACCCATTCAATACCTGACTCAGCGCAGTGTTGCTTAACTTTTTCCCTCCAACCTCTCTCCCGAACAGAACTGGTCATGTGTATGATGGTCACTCATCCAATACCTGACTCAGCGCAGTGTTGCTTAACTTTCATCCCTCCAACCTCTCTCCTGAACAGAACTGGTCATGTGATGATGGTCACCCATCCAATACCTGACCCAGCGCAGTGTTGCTTAACTTTCATCCCTCCAACCTCTCTCCCGAACAGAACTGGTCATGTGTATGATGGTTGCACCCATTCAATACCTGACTCAGCGCAGTGTTGCTTAACTTTCATCCCTCCAACCTCTCTCCCGAACAGAACTGGTCATGTGTATGATGGTCACCCATCCAATACCTGACCCAGCGCAGTATTGCTTAACTTTCATCCCTCTAACCTCTCTCCCAAACAGAACTGGTCATGTGTGTGATGGTCACTCATCCAATACCTGACCCAGCGCAGTGTTGCTTAACTTTCATCCCTCTAACCTCTCTCCCGAACAGAACTGGTCATGTGTATGATGGTCACTCATCCAATACCTGACTCAGCGCAGTGTTGCTTAACTTTCATCCCTCTAACCTCTCTCCCGAACAGAACTGGTCATGTGTATGATGGTCACTCATCCAATACCTGACTCAGCGCAGTGTTGCTTAACTTTCATCCCTCCAACCTCTCTCCCGAACAGAACTGGTCATGTGTATGACGGTCACCCATCCAATACCTGACCCAGCGCAGTGTTGCTTAACTTTCATCCCTCCAACCTCTCTCCCGAACAGAACTGGTCATGTGTATGATGGTCACTCATCCAATACCTGACCCAGTGCAGTGTAGTTGCTAGGTACCTCGTGTTGGCAACTTCCGGTGCGCTATTTCTGCCCAGGTGCTTTGTTTAAACTTTTTTAGTGATAATCTTCTGATCACATCCTTATAATGAACGATAGGGACAGACTCGGAATGAGAGGGTTGGTAGATTTTGGGAACCGGGAGCCGTTGCCCCCAGGTATTTATGACTGCGACGAAAACACGCACATTCCCGTGGTCGAGTCAAATCGTCCGGATTTAGCGATCAAAAACTCGGTACAGGGACAAGAAGTCGACGAAATGAACGTTCACGACATGGCGAGAGTGTTGCGAGAGCAAAACAAATTATAACTAATTTATATATATAATTATAAATTATAATTAATAAAAAAACTTATGAGCATCTTCCCCATCAATACAGAAGAGCAGGGTAAGAACATTGTCAAGGACGTCGGTGTCAAACCTAACATAAAAGTTGGTAAAAGTTGTCATCTGTCTGAAGAGAAACCTGCCAGCATGATAGTAACAAGCAGGGACCCGAACCGGAACCGAAACCGGAACCGGAACCCGAAAAAACCCGTATTTTCTTGGAACCGAAACCGGAACCAGAACCTTTATTATTAATTTCCAAGAACCGGAACCGGAACCGGAACCCTTATTAAATCATGGGTTCTTTTCGGTTCCTTAAAGGTTCCATAAAGGTTCCGAAGTTATATTGAGATTTCAGAAATTCAGATTAAAATTATTTGCTTATTATGTTTACAACTTTTTTGTTTTTAATTTTTCCACACGAAAAAAAAATGTTTCACTGGTTTGTTCCGAAAACATCCATTGACTCATCTTGTATCCACAATTTTGTTTGGGGAAAACACAAGGCATTTTCGAGAGTATTTCTTTATAAATGACCACACCGCTCTGAGAAGCGTTCTTTGGTGGTGCCCTAGCAGCCAGCTACTTTGTTTTATATCTGATAAGCTATAATCCTCGTATCCTGCCGACTCGACTCACTCGTGGGCCAGCGCGGGTAATAGCTTGTTTCATAATATGCTAGCGTATGTTAGATTGTATAACGAACAGATCCGAGCGACCAGCCAGTTTGGTCGAGTTTTCGCAATTTCTGGAATTTGTCCTGTTTCATAATGTCCGTAAGATGTGTCTTAACTCATAAGAGACCTCATAAAGGAGGCATAGTTGGGGAAGATCGTTTTGAAATCGATCTTTTAAAAAGATCAAGATCGTCGTCAAAAAACGATCGCGATCGAAGATCGAAGTTCGCGATCGTTTTTTTTTTACGATCAAATTCAAATTCGTTTCTATAAAAGATCAAGATCGTTTTCGAAAAAAAATCTTGTGATCAATTAGGTAGAGAAACAAAGTTAATGTTACAGTCTCTGCGTGAAAGATGGCCGCCAAATGGCCACCTTACCGACAAAAATGCAGATTATCGGAACATCACGTTAAGTGGAGCCACTGTCGTATGAAATTTAATTTCGATATTTATCGTGGTTACTCGCTTTTTAATATCGTTACATGTATATCAATCGTTGAGGTTAACATTGATGAAGATTTTTTTGAGCTTGTAAGGTCTAAAAAGCGAGATTGTGCACGCATATCGGCGTGCAATGGTGTTTCCTACGTTTAATCGCGAATGCTGTAAGTGTCAAACTATTTCAAACCTCGGGGAACTAGAAGGTACGTTGAAAACACCGATTGGGTCCCACGAAGAGTTCATAATGTTCATATCGTTACCTACCGTTTATCGGAAAAAGTTTAGGATGTATTGTTAAAATGCTCTGGCCATTCACTCTTACCTTCATGTACCTTTTCAAATTTGAAGAGTTGGTGCTGTTAGCTGCAATTTCCTTATGCACCGGCATCCACAATAAACACTTTACTTTGAAAACCACCCCAAGATCGGGAACATTTCCCTCGTGGAGAAAAAAGAATTTCTTTAAATTTTCCCACGGCAGAGCATTGGTCTCCGTGGCCGCGAAATCGTGATTGACCACTTTGTCTCCGTCACCCGAATCAATCGAACTCATTAAATTAAAAAAAAATAAAAATAAACACGGCTTGCTTCGACCAAGCGGGAGCAACGAGTGGGTGGAAATTCTCAGTGGTACAACCGTGCCTTATTCGATGAAATTAAAAGTAAGTTTAGAACACCTTATATACGAAAAATGTGAGAAATATTATCAATGGTTGACATCGGTGATAGAGAAATGTTATGAAATTTCAGCAGAAAACTCAACCTGCGAACTGTAACTTGTAACGTTAGGTCGTTAGCTTGGCTAGCAGCGTATTCGTAGGTTCTCTTGACCATCGACTCCATCGAGTACCATCGACTCGCTTATCGCGCTTCTACCCTTTGTCGGTCAGCGCCGACAAAGCAACGCGACAGTATGGAACAAAGACAACTACGTATAGGGTGGATTTTTTCTAGTTACTGAATGAGAAATTGTAGGCAAAATAGAACATTTACGACGAATTTTATGCTTGATGGAATGTATTGCCGTTTAGGATTTTTGGCATAAAACCCCCCCCCCCCCCCCCCCTCACCACCTACCAACAAGGGCCCATTGGAAAGGTTTGCTGACAGCCTTTTGAGTCTTAGATCCGCCCCTGAGCGCACACACAGCTCATTCCGAATGAGTCAATCACCAATATCCAGCTAAAGCTCGATTCGAAAATGCAAACACATCTCTTACTGCTAAGTGCTAATACCCGTGTTAGTATCTTTTCGAAATAAGAACTGCTAGACTCAATATTTTCGATCGTCGCCTACGATTTACATGGAAAGGATGAGAGAGTTGAGGCTAATGGGTTTCCAGCGTACATTTTTGTCCAACAACCCAGCAAGAAATGATTATGGAAATGAAACGATCGTGCTCAAATTTCAATTGCCAAGTGTTGTTCAACTATAAACATAAAAAAGGAACGACTGTGCAAACGATCTTGATCTTTTAAAACGATCTTTTAAAATGATCTTTTGAAAGATCGTAAAAAATTCGATCGCGATCAAATTAAAAGATCGTGTTACACAAAAAAGATCGCGATCAGTTCGAAGATCACTTAAAAAAGGATCGCGATCGCACGATCGCGATCTTTTTAAAAGATCCTTCCCCAACTATGAAAGGAGGGATGCAAATCATACTCGTTGAGACTTTAGCTCAGTGTTGGCGAAATCGTGGTTACAATAATAATTATAATAATAATGTTTTTTATTCCGTTTAAACACATCGTGCCATTTGGAAAGTTCAAAGTATTACATTTAGGTGACCAACAATTAAACAACATATACGTCTTATGTATCCATAGCAACATTTTTAGGTACTATAATATTTACATTTAAACTACAATTTATCATTGTCTCTACCTTATACAATAAAAAATCTTTTATAGTATAAAAACATTTTTTAAGTAGAAAATTCTTGAGCACAATTTTGAATTTCTTGTCCTTTTTGATTTGAAGATCCGCCGGCAATGCCCTATAAAGCTCACAACCCGCATAGGTGGGCCCCCTTTTATAATTTTGAAAAGTTGGTTTATCCATGGTTTTTAGACTCATGTCTATTTAATTTATCCTTAGCACAAGTTTTTAGAAAAACTATTTGAACTGGGTTTTGAATGCTAAGTAAAGGGCTACTAAATTTCCCGACGTTTCGCAACATATACTAGTTACTTTTTCAGAGGTTTGAGCAGTCCTGACAATTTTCCGATAATATCCAGTTTATAGTTAATTTTATGTCTAGTGTTAAATAACCCTTTGCCTGTCCCCATCAGAGTGTAACCGTAAATCCATTTCTTTACATTTTTTACTTGATAGCCTCAAACAAACTAACCCCTTGTCGAGCATGCTTTGTCTTATAGAGATGGACTAGCCTGCCTTTTTTACTCCGTACTAGTAGTACTCTGTACCTCTACTGGTGCAGAGAAATTGAATCAAAAAAATTACTACGACTTCGTTACACTCCTATCTTTTATGCAACTGGCTTCGTGTGCTTAAAAACCCAATGTGAGGTAAAAGACCTGTCCCTGGCAGATGGAAAAACAAAACTAAGTGTCACTAAAAAGTAAAAACCACTAAAACTTGAACCTGTACAACAGCAAAATTTAAAAAAAATAACGCTTTATTTATTAAGTGGAACCGGAACCTTTTTATAATTAAAGCCGGAATCAGAACCCTTATTTGAGAAAATTAGGAACCGGAACCGGAACCGGAACCCCTCTTCACAATATGGAACCGGAACCGAAACCGGAACCTTTAAAAACGTAAAACCGGAACCAGAACCAGAACCCTAATTTGAAAAAATTAGGAACCGGAACCAGAACCTTTAATCATTTCGGTTCGGGTCCCTGGTAACAAGGGTCAACTTGTCAAGATAGTCTTTTGTCACGGGCCATGAATCGCCATTCATGGCCCGTGAATACTAATTTTGCGAGACTGCAATTCTTCGAAATTGGAATTCTGAACTATACTCAGAATTGCATGGGAGTGAGAGGGGTCTTGGAAAACCACAACTAGATTGCATGTGAGGTTTGTATTCATAACTGCAGCTCGTTCAAATCATTTTTTCATTTTTTCATATTGATTTTATTTTACAGAAAACTGTCAGGATAAAACTAAAAGCTAATTAAACCATAACTAAATACACATAAAAACTTTCTTCTGATGAAGTTCTTATTTAACTTTTTAGTGACCATACATCAATATCTTCCAAACTAGGCACGACCCAGGAAAAGTTTGCGGAAAGAAACCATTTTACACGCTTTAAATTATAAGCTAGAACTAAAATAGAAGTTTGAAAATAAATGAGCTTAATGCAAGTACCAAAAATTGAAGCAAAGCTAAATGAAAAGCATGAAAAGCTGAAATATAGCACTCAGAAATTATAAAAAGGTAAGAGCACAAAAGCAAATGGTTTCTTCCTTGTTCAGGTGAGATAGTAAAGATATTTATCAGTCATAGAGGTACACCTATCCGAATCAATCAGTCGTCGAGTACATTCAAGTAAAAATCTATCGGCTGTTTCTAACAGGTGAACAAGACAAGACAGCAGCCAAAACATCATAGGGGTACATCTCTTCATCTGCTGCAATAGGTTACATTCCTACCCAGTGTCCGTGAGTTTATTTCTTTGCGCAACTATATGGCACTAAAACCTCTTACTGCTTATTAGCACCCTTCATGTCTTTGTCCCTTTCAAATTGAATGAAAACTTTATTTATGCTTAGAATAATTAGTACATATTCGGTGGCACATTGACTTATATTAACACATTTACTTAATAATAACCTAAATTCTAACTTAATTCTAACACTCTCTTCCTAAATAATTTAACTGGTGGCCTGTTTTCAAAAACTTTCTCAGGCAACCCGTTCCTTTATGAAAATATTACTAAATCTATACAATTCTATATCTATTCAAATATAGATATAAATATAGACAATATTTATTCAAATCTATACAATACATCTACAACAATTATTATTAATTATTATTATTATATGGGTCTGACTCAGTGAGAGTCCAAAAATTGTCCACTCGCGCCAAAAAGTTCTGCACTTTCAGCAATGCATGACCTGATAATAAAGAACTAGCAATTATTTCTGCAAGCCTAACTAGCATGTTGAGGATGAAATGATATTTTCTTGAATTGGCCATTGGAGGAAAAGTGTCGTCGCTGAGCACCAAGGTACGTCGTTTGTTTAGTGGAATTAAAATTTGAAATATTGAAGCTTTACAAAAACTTGCATATTCCAGATGGGTGAAAATTAATTTCCAGCTCAGCTAAATGTGTTAATAAATTATATGACAGTTGCAAGTTTTGTGTGGTCAATGGGACAAAAAGTAGACACCTGAGCTCATTGAGAAAGCTCCGATAAAAATCAATTTTACCTGCGTTAAGCAGCGCTGTTTTCATGATGCTAGCTCAGAATAGAGTCATAATCCCAGGAAAAAATTCAGTACAGAAATCAAAACAGAAATTTAGTTGTGTCAAAAAAGTGGCTATTTGAAAAATTCTTCTTTGGTAAGACAGTAACTATTCTATGATGAATTACACTAAATTAAATTAAATTGTTTGCCTATGAAAGCAACACATCAAGTAGAGTTTAAGCACCGAGCATGCTCTTAAAACGGGGGAATCAACAATACCAACGAGCAGCGGAAGTTTTCAATGCGCTGAATCAGAGACATCTTTATCTCTTCCTCCATGGCAAGCGCCAGCTGGCGCCGTGATAGCACGTGATAGCGTTCCATGGCCGAGTCTTTATTAAATAAAGATTTAGTGATAAGAATGAAACTGACAGCAGAAAGAAACACTGCAGACAAAAGATTCAGCAAATAAGATATGTAAGTCAACTCATCTTTAATACCAGCATCACAGGAAAATTCCAACCCTTATAATATCCATCATACAGACATCGAACAATACAATAATTCATTTTAATAAATATCTACGCATGGAACCAAACTGAAACATGATCTGAAATCATGAGCTACTCAGTGAGGTGACTTCGCTCGTTTTGTTTAACTCTCCAGTACGGGTCTAGGGAGCTGAGAGGATCAGTGTTAGCTGCACCAGATGCTGGAGGCAAGACCATCACTTGCTGACCACCATCTTCAACACGGTCTGCAAGACAAAGCATACAGACTTTCAAGCTGAGGCCACCATCGCAGCAGTCCCTGTATCAGTTTTCACCACTTGACTGGTTCAAATTTGCTAAAGTAAAAACTTTCAAATAAGAATTGAAATCAAAGACAACTCAGATTTTGGGATTCCTACCTGTGGCCAACAATGGATGGACAGGCTTAAATTATATCAGCTGGCTGGATCCTATGCTCTATCCAGGTTATTTGAGATCAGCTGGCTGGATCCTATGTTCTATCCAGGTTATTTGAGATCAGCTGGCTGGATCCTATGCTCTATCCAGGTTATTTGAGATCAGCTGGCTGGATCCTATGCTCTATCCAGGTTATTTGAGATCAGCTGGCTGGATCCTATGCTCTATCCATGCTCTATTTGAGATCAGCTGGCTGGATCCTATGCTCTATCCAGGTTATTTGAGATCAGCTGGCTGGATCCTATGCTCTATCCAGGTTATTTGAGATCAGCTGGCTGGATCCTATGCTCTATCCAGGTTATTTGAGATCAGCTGGCTGGATCCTATGCTCTTTCCAGGTTATTTGAGATCAGCTGGATAGATCCTATGCTCTATCCAGGTTACCTGAGCTCGATGGCTTTGCAGCCACTGGCTGGCTCTCATTGGATGCCAGAATGAAGTCGTCTGAAGGATGCCGGGCGTGTCGGGTTCGCTTGCCCTCAAAGCTGCCCGGTCGGCTGCCTAGAACGCCACCTGCAACGCACCAGACGCTTTGATACTCGATCGGAAAGACAAGTCTTGCATTGTGAATCGAAGCTGACCGGTCGCCACTGAAAGATAGGGGCAATTACTTGATTGTTGGTAGACTTTTACGAATTTAATTGTTTATTAATTTGTCATAATCAAGGCAACAGTCAACCAGACGCTGAGTTTGCAACCTGTTAGTGGTTTATCGTGCCACTTAACGACTTGTTTGAGTTGAGTTCGATGAAGGAAAGCATTGCTGAAGAGTGACATTGAGCAATAACAGCCTCATGGAGACTGGGCTGTGTAAAGCTGTGGTCCAGTTGCTAGTGATCTCACTCACGCTTCAGTAGTAGGTCCTGCGCATGGTACAGCAATGCTTGATAAGCAAAGCGAAGGTGTTCACGATCCCGCAAGGCTTGCCTCCGAGCGGAACTCAGTCTTGCAGCCAGCGTAGAAGGGCAGCCCAGACCCTTGCCCTACAAAACAGAAACACTCTTTTAACCCTAAGCAGGAGTCCCTAGCCTTGACATGCCCCATCCTGTCATAGCTGTAGGGTTGCCATACGTCCCGCTTTTCACTCAAAAGTCCCGCGTCCCGCAGAGCGGGACAAATGTCCCGCTCGATCGTAGTTTTCTTTAAAAAAATCTTGAAATCGATCATTGCATTTGCATTGTACCTTATCAATAACTAATTGTTCCTCTCATTGTGCCAATGACATTATGATTGTACGTAAACTGTCCCAACAAAAAATTTAAAAATCTGTGATGAAATATAGATGTTTTTTTAATAGTTATACAAATTATACCTAAATTTCCTGCTGATAAATTGAAAGTTGATGCATTAATATGACTCAGGTTTTCAAGTGCCAAGAAAAACCTTAATATATCTAAAATGCGTAACTTTGCTGAAAATGGCCCTCAAATCCTGTTCCCACATCCACACCCTTATTTTTTTTGGGGGGGGGGGGGGGGGGGGGCTGTCTGTCCCCCGAGCCTCCGGCCCAACTAATTTTCGTTTGTTAAAATTTGTCCCGCCTTCCGAAATTATAACTATGGCAACCTTAATGCAGAGGGTCAGTCAAGATACCATGAGATTTTCAAGGAATTCTCAGTGATACATCTCATGAACGAGCTTGAGGTACAAAAGAACTCCTGGTAAGGTTTCATCAAATACACTAAAATCGTCTCAAAAAGCCAGTGTCCAAGTAGCTCAATGGTTCAGAGCAACACCCGTGACAGGTGGAGATCGGGGTTCGAGTCCGCGTTTGGGCATCAATTTTTGAGACGGTTATAGTGTTATTAATAATAAAATACCCCGCGCATTGCAAGCTTTTGCAATTTAAATAAGAGTTCATCCTAATACAGCAACGAATCCAACGTCAAATTGGAGTTATTCGAGTTTGACAGGTTGTGACGTGATATAGCGTCACTAGAATCAGAGTGACTGTGAGTATTCACAGCCTCTTGGTTCTACTCCTTGGAGATCCGTCATTCTCATCAAATACACTAAAATCGTCTCAAAAAGCCAGTGTCCAGATAGCTCAATGGTTCAGAGCAACACCCGCGAAAGGTGGAGATCGGGGTTCGAGTCCGCGTTTGGGCATCAATTTTTGAGACGGTTATAGTGTTGTTAATAATAAAATACACCGCAGGGCAGTCAGAAAGGTCATGTCAAAGTTTGGGGCAAGACACAGCCCCATCGAAATGATGCAAGACCTGGGATGGGAAACCCTGGAAGAGCAAAGAAAGGCTGCAAGGATGATGGCCATGTACAAAATAATATCGGGAGAGGAGGCCTGGAAACGACTAGAGGAGCGTCTGAGGAGAACGAGTTTCCATGGAAGAGGAGGCCACCTCTTCAAAATTGAAAAGATGGGCTACAGCACCAACGTTGGCACAGGATCTTTCCTGGGAGCTTCAATTATGGAATGGAACCAGCTGGACATGGACGTAGTAGAGCCATGGCCGAAGTCAGCTGAAGAGTTTAGAATTAGAATTAAAATTAATAATATTAAGAAAAATGTAAACTAGAATAGCTAGGTATAGAAGACATTATATTGTAACCAAGCCAGGGTGCAATTAACAATAAAACATTAAATACAATACAAGTACCTGTCCCAGTGATGCCAACGCAGCCAGCAGCAAACAGAAGAGTCCTGTGCGTCCTACACCCGCAATGCAATGCACCACAACGGGATGCGTTGGACTTCGCTGCTGACCCTGAAGCCAGAGCGCATCTCTCACCATAGTGAGCAGTCCCACGGGACTGGGCGGGAAGGAACTGCGGGACAAGCAAACCAATCAGAGATGCTTCGTTAAGTTACCAAGGACAACACTTGACAGGAACTGACCTTCCTGGCCAGGACGTCAGCTGCAACAACACCAAGTTCAGACTTCCTCGCGGACAAGACATTGTGACAATCCGTCGGGTGGCGTGCGCGGAAACATCACGGCTCTGCAGCGAGATACGGAACTCCCCTGCCTCGCGCGGAATGCCCCGCTCATCTGGCCAATAGGCTGCGTCTGGAAGCTGGAAAGGGAGGGCTTAGTAGACCATGCCCTTTACCTTGACACACATGTCCCTGGCTCCAATTGAAGATGCCAACCTAGCTGTACACATCCATGCTTGCACCATGCCCTTTACCTTGACACACATGTCCCTGGCTCCAATTGAAGATGCCAACCCAGCTGTACACATCCATGCTTGCACCATGCCCTATACCTTGACACACATGTCCCTGGCTCCCATTGAAGATGCCAACCCAGCTGTACACATCCATGCTTGCACCATGCCCCATACCTTGACACACATGTCCCTGGCTCCCATTGAAGATGTCAACCCAGCTGTACACATCCATACTTGCACCATGCCGTATACCTTGACACACATGTCCCTGGCTCCCATTGAAGATGCCAACCCAGCTGTACACATCCATGCTTGCACCATGCCCCATACCTTGACACACATGTCCCTGGCTCCCATTGAAGATGTCAACCCAGCTGTACACATCCATACTTGCACCATGCCGTATACCTTGACACACATGTCCCTGGCTCCCATTGAAGATGCCAACCCAGCTGTACACATCCATGCTTGCACCATGCCGTATACCTTGACACACATGTCCCTGGCTCCCATTGAAGATGCCAACCCAGCTGTACACATCCATGCTTGCACCATGCCCTTTACCTTGACACACATGTCCCTGGCTCCAATTGAAGATGCCAACCCAGCTGTACACATCCATGCTTGCACCATGCCCATTACTAGGTCATGATCACTTGCATCCTACCTCTGCGTCCCCAAGCAGACAGACCACAAGCTCGGCCTGCTGTTGCCAGATCATTGCCCAGAAGTCGGTTAGCGTGGATGACAACGGAAACTGAGTGGCGATCATCGCCGGGGCCTCGGCTGTCAGTCCCTGCAAAGAAATATGAGTGGTGTAGGAGCAGTCAATCAGGACTCTTTGCCGCTGAGGAGAGTTCGTACTCACGGTTATGTGGCTGGCGTTGATGTAGTCATCCTTGGTGCCCGGCAACTCCACTCTCGAGTCATCATAGGGCAACACGTCGGCACAGCGGTTCTTGGTTGGGTAGCATCGTGCCACCGAGATGCTGCGTCGAGCCCCCTCACGTTCCTAAGCAACACCATGCTCTCGTAATCTCTCCGACAGAGACAAAGTTGATGCAACTGTAAGCTCTTAAGTCTTTAGAGTTTAGGTTAAGGAAGGATACCTGTAAGTCCAGCAACTCTTTCCACTTGATGTCCAGCGGAGTTGGCCCGTTCAGTGTCTTTGCCGTTAGTCCCTCCACAAACTTGTCAAGTTTGTCTACATCAGCTGAGAGCTGCCGCAAGGCCTCGGGTTCGGAATATGGGTCCTTGGCTCCTCCCTCCTTGATGCCTGCAGGAACCACGCCTGTCTTAGTTAAACCAACTTCCAAACGTTTGGGAAGGCAGCGGGGAAATGATTTCAAGCTCCAAACTACAACGTAGAATCAGCTGGAAGCCAAATTCACTAACCTCAAAGTACCTGGACAATAAGTAACAAGAGCAAGACTTGACTGCGATGTTTCGGAGTCAGAACACAGACCATGGTATGAGAGTGCGGGTGATTATTTGCACTGGACAATAAGTAACAAGAGCAAGACTTGACTGCGATGTTTCGGAGTCAGAACACAGACCATGGTATGAGAGTGCGGGTGATTATTTGCACTGGACAATAAGTAACAAGAGCAAGACTTGACTGCGATGTTTCGGAGTCAGAACACAGACCATGGTATGAGAGTGCGGGTGATTATTTGCACTGGACAATAAGTAACAAGAGCAAGACTTGACTGCGATGTTTCGGAGTCAGAACACAGACCATGGTATGAGAGTGCGGGTGATTATTTGCACTGGACAATAAGTAACAAGAGCAAGACTTGACTGCGATGTTTCGGAGTCAGAACACAGACCATGGTATGAGAGTGCGGGTGATTATTTGCACTGGACAATAAGTAAAGAGCAAGACTTGACTGCGATGTTTCGGAGTCAGAACACAGACCATGGTATGAGAGTGCGGGTGATTATTTGCACTGGACAATAAGTAACAAGAGCAAGACTTGACTGCGATGTTTCGGAGTCAGAACACAGACCATGGTATGAGAGTGCGGGTGATTATTTGCACTGGACAATAAGTAACAAGAGCAAGACTTGACTGCGATGCTTTGGAGTCAGAACACAGACCATGGTATGAGAGTGCGGGTGATTATTTGCACTGGACAATATAAAGTGGTGTTCGTTCAGATGTTTTAACTACAGACAGCAAACCGAAATTTTCATCATAAAATTATCATAAAATTTTGAATCATTTACACTATTGTTGTGTTGGAGGCGGCCATGCTGTGAGCGTATATCAAACACACCTAGGTCAACGGCAAAACCTATCAGAAATAAGTCCACAAGACCAGGGTAAATCTTTCATTTATTAGCAAACTACGAACAGTTTTTATAGGAAATGTGAAATACTCTCAGTCATCTGGGAAAGAACATGCTTTGGATGATCCCTGATAAAAAGTCAGATTCTACACTCACTGTCCTTGGAATCCTTGTCCACGGTGCTCACTGTCTCCAGCTTCACTTTGGTCGGCTCTTCTTCTTGATTGGCTAGTTGGCTGCTAGCTGGGCCCTGATTGGCTGGTTGGCTGCTAACTTGTCCCTGATTGGCTGGTTGGCTGCTAACTTGTCCCTGATTGGCTGGTTGGCTGCTAGCTGGGCCCTGATTGGCTGGTTGGCTGCTAACTTGTCCCTGATTGGCTGGTTGGCTGCCAGCTGGGCCCTGATTGGCTACTTGACTGCCAGCTGGGCCCTGATTGGCTACTTGACTGCCAGCTGGGCCCTGATTAACTGGTTGACTTGTAGCCTTGTTTGAGGGTGTAAGAGGCAAGGGCCCTGCAGTAAAATCAAGCCCGGCCAGAAGGTCTACACTTGACGAAGATGCCAGCCCAGCAGTGGTTGTCGTGGTAGCCGACTCGTAAGTCCCAGTCGATGGTTGCCCTCCGAACCCACCGCCTGCCGGACTTGAGTACGAGGGATCTGCGTAGTGGCTGTACTGCACTTGGCCTTGGGATTCTGAGCCAACCGGTTGTGAATATGGACCGGCTTGGTACCCCTGCGTGGCGTACGAAGTCACGCTTTGTGGGAACGTTCCCCCCTGCGAGGCGTACGTTCCTGTTTGCCCGGAGTATGTCCAGGTCTGTCCGGGATATCCCGCACTCTGGTTCATGGATTGGCTGGGATAGCTTCCAGAATATCCTGTCGGCTGGCTGGCTGCTTGCCCGGGATATGTTGCAGCCTGCGTTGAATACCCAGTGTTGGCCTGGTAAACTCCCTCCTGGACCTGGTTTGTCCCTACTTGGGCTGTATATCCTGCATTGTATCCAGATTGCTGTCCTATTGCTTGTCCAGCGTAACTACTGGCCTGACCCTGGAACGACCCCGGCTGCCCAGAATACGCTTGGGGTTGTGTTACGTAGGCGCCAGTTTGCTCTGTATATCCTGTTTGGGCCTCGCTGGAACCTGATTGGTTAGAATATCCTGTTTGGACCTGACTGCCTACTGATTGGTTAGAATATCCTGTTAGGGCGTGGGCGCCTCCTGATTGGTTAGAAAATCCCGTTTGGACCTGGGCGCCTCCTGATTGGTTAGAATATCCTGTTTGGACCTGGGCGCCTCCTGATTGGTTAGAATATCCTGTTTGGACCTGACTGCCTCCTGATTGGTTAGAATATCCTGTTTGGACCTGACTGCCTCCTGATTGGTTAGAATATCCTGTTTGGACCTGACTGCCTCCTGATTGAGTGGAATATCCTGTTTGGACCTGACTGCCTCCTGATTGGTTAGAATATCCTGTTTGGACCTGACTGCCTCCTGATTGGTTAGAATATCCTGTTTGGACCTGGGCACCTCCTGATTGGTTAGAATATCCTGTTTGGACCTGACTGCCTCCTGATTGGTTAGAATATCCTGTTTGGACCTGGGCGCCTCCTGATTGGTTAGAAAATCCCGTTTGGACCTGGGCGCCTCCTGATTGGTTAGAATATCCTGTTTGGACCTGACTGCCTCCTGATTGAGTGGGATATCTTTGATCCTGGATTTGCTCTTGATATCCAGGTTGCTGAACTCCAGTGAATACAGAATATGTTCCCAACTGCATGGGATACCCGGTCTCGACCTGACTTGCTCCTGTTTGTGTGGTATATCCCAACTGGGCCTGGATTGCTCCCGTTTGTTCTGGATACCCCGTTGTTCCGGAATATGTTCCTGCCTGCTTGGCATATCCTGCTTGGATCTGGCTTTCTCCAGCCTGCGTAAAATATCCTGTTTGAGCCTGGTTTGCCCCCGGTTGCTCTGAATATCTCGTTTGCTGCATCCCAGTTGGTCCGGCATTTGTTCCTGGTTGTGTGTAATATCCCGTCTGTCCCACATCGCTGTTGTTTCCAGACCAGGAGGTCTGCGTAGATCCCTGGCCTGTCGATAGCGACAGTGCTGCCAACGCGCTGGCTGCTTCCAAGCTAGCAGGTTGGCTGCCATGCCCAGGATAAGCTCCACGATTGGCTGGAGCATAACCCGGGTATCCAGGGGCGTTGCCAAACTGGCTGGCGTAGCTCGGGGGCAGGTCACTGCGCTGTGATTGGCCGACATCGTAGTCGTACGATTGGTGGGCAGGTGAAGCGTAGGGCATCGGCTTGTATGCGTACGACTGGCTGGGCTGTGATTGGCCGGCTGCTGGACACGCCCCCTCAGTGCCTTCTTGCCCCACGGGGGCGGGGCGAACAGATGGCCAGCGCTGCCCGCCTTCACCCCCTTCGGCAGGCTGCGACAGGTAGTCTTTGAGTCGGGGGGTGGCGCCACCTGCGTCACCCAGGTAGTCCTGCCAATACGACAAAACACATGGCCTTGAATAAGAGGACAAGAAATGGAATGTACAGGAGTAGGTTACAGGAGGAGGTTACAGGAGGAGGTTACAGGAGGAGGTTACAAGAGGAGGTTACAGGAGGAGGTTACAGGAGCAGGTTACAGGAGGAGGTTACAGGAAGAGGGAACAGGAGGAGGTTACAGGAGGAGGTTACAAGAGGAGGTTACAGGAGGAGGTTACAGGAGGAGGTTACAGGAGCAGGGAACAAGGGTAAATGAATGTCGGTGTATGAGTGGATGATGATGAACCTAACCTAGCCTAGAAGGGAGGAGGGGAAACCCGGTGCCAGCACGTAGCCTACTCCTGTCGAAGAGCACCAAATGGGACCACCGGCTTAACGTCCCTTCCGAAGGACGGTACAACGCGAACAACAGGATTCCTCCACAAATCCATGCTGTCGAGAAGTTGATAAGCAAGGCGAGTGAAGTGCGTACCTTGAGTCGTGGACGTGAAGGGGTGGAGCTTGCAGTGGCCACGCCCAGCCCGGCCTGGATCGTAGCTCGTTCTTCATCTTGTACGTTGCAAGTGCCCTTCACACGCTGGAGGAGCTTGCTCACGTTGGTCTCCAGCTTGCGATAGAACTCCAAGCCCTTGCCAGACTTGCTGCAAGCATCAGTTAAAACAATCATCTTAAAAAATGGATCCTATGCTCTATCCATGCTCTATTTGAGATCAGCTGGCTGGATCCTATGCTCTATCTGGGTTATTTGAGATCAGCTGGCTGGATCCTATGCTCTATCCAGGTTATTTGAGATCAGCTGGCTGGATCCTATGCTCTATCCAGGTTATTTGAGATCAGCTGGCTGGATCCTATGCTCTATCCAGGTTATTTGAGATCAGCTGGCTGGATCCTATGCTCTATCCAGGTTATTTGAGATCAGCTGGCTGGATCCTATGCTCTATCCAGGTTATTTGAGATCAGCTGGCTGGATCCTGTGCTATGATTTTGACAGTTACCTGAGCAGGTCCTGGTATGCATCATATGCAGCAACGAGGCTGGCAATGACTGATTCTCGGCTGCGCTGGATTTCAACAGCTGCGCGGCGGGTGCCTGCGTAGCGTGCGTTTGCCTCTGTTAGCGCTGCCAGGACGTTTGCCTGTGCAGCCAGGTTCTGCTCTAACGTGCTGACCTGGCCCAGGAGATAATATCTTGACTCAGTATTTATACACATAAGAAAGTCAAACAATATTTTAACTTTTGCCAGATAAACAAAAGAACAATACACTCTTTCAAAGCTCAATTATTTGTCATTATGTTTAGAAATGATGCTTATTAATGTGCCTGGTCCCAGCTCACCAATCTCTGGTGTTTCTGTATCTCTCGTTGAAAGAGAGCTTCTATTGGTTGGTTCTGATCGCGAGTGACCAAAGCTGCTGTGATGTCATCACGTGCCGTAGCTGCACGGAGAGTGTCACTCAAGGTCGCGCGCTGCGCCGTCATCTCTGCGACCTTGGCAGTCAGACGCCGCATCTCAGCCACGCTGGCCTCATCTGCTGATGCTGTCAAAGAAACACATGTGTAACTCAATATAACTTGACATGTCATGTCATAGAAACACATGTGTAACTCAATATCACTTGACATGTCATGTCATAGAAACACATGTGTAACTCAATATCACTTGACATGTCATGTCATAGAAACACATGTGTAACTCAATATCACTTGACATGTCTTGTCATAGAAACACATGTGTAACTCAATATAACTTGACATGTCTTGTCATAGAAACACATGTGTAACTCAATATCACTTGACATGTCTTGTCATAGAAACACATGTGTAACTCAATATCACTTGACATGTCTTGTCATAGAAACACATGTGTAACTCAATATCACTTGACATGTCTTGTCATAGAAACACATGTGTAACTCAATATCACTTGACATGTCTTGTCATAGAAACACATGTGTAACTCAATATCACTTGACATGTCTTGTCATAGAAACACATGTGTAACTCAATATCACTTGACATGTCTTGTCATAGAAACACATGTGTAACTCAATATCACTTGACATGTCTTGTCATAGAAACACATGTGTAACTCAATATCACTTGACATGTCTTGTCATAGAAACACATGTGTAACTCAATATCACTTGACATGTCTTGTCATAGAAACACATGTGTAACTCAATATCACTTGACATGTCTTGTCATAGAAACACATGTGTAACTCAATATCACTTGACATGTCTTGTCATAGAAACACATGTGTAACTCAATATCACTTGACATGTCTTGTCATAGAAACACATGTGTAACTCAATATCACTTGACATGTCTTGTCATAGAAACACATGTGTAACTCAATATCACTTGACATGTCTTGTCATAGAAACACATGTGTAACTCAATATCACTTGATATGTCTTGTCATAGAAACACATGTGTAACTCAATATCACTTGACATGTCTTGTCATAGAAACACATGTGTAACTCAATATCACTTGACATGTCTTGTCATAGAAACACATGTGTAACTCAATATCACTTGACATGTCTTGTCATAGAAACACATGTGTAACTCAATATCACTTGACATGTCATGTCATAGAAACACATGTGTAACTCAATATCACTTGATATGTCTTGTCATAGAAACACATGTGTAACTCAATATCACTTGACATGTCTTGTCATAGAAACACATGTGTAACTCAATATCACTTGACATGTCTTGTCATAGAAACACATGTGTAACTCAATATCACTTGACATGTCTTGTCATAGAAACACATGTGTAACTCAATATCACTTGATATGTCTTGTCATAGAAACACATGTGTAACTCAATATCACTTGACATGTCTTGTCATAGAAACACATGTGTAACTCAATATCACTTGACATGTCTTGTCATAGAAACACATGTGTAACTCAATATCACTTGACATGTCTTGTCATAGAAACACATGTGTAACTCAATATCACTTGACATGTCATGTCATAGAAACACATGTGTAACTCAATATCACTTGACATGTCATGTCATAGAAACACATGTGTAACTCAATATCACTTGACATGTCTTGTCATAGAAACACATGTGTAACTCAATATCACTTGACATGTCTTGTCATAGAAACACATGTGTAACTCAATATCACTTGACATGTCTTGTCATAGAAACACATGTGTAACTCAATATCACTTGACATGTCTTGTCATAGAAACACATGTGTAACTCAATATCACTTGACATGTCTTGTCATAGAAACACATGTGTAACTCAATATCACTTGACATGTCTTGTCATAGAAACACATGTGTAACTCAATATCACTTGACATGTCTTGTCATAGAAACACATGTGTAACTCAATATCACTTGACATGTCTTGTCATAGAAACACATGTGTAACTCAATATCACTTGACATGTCTTGTCATAGAAACACATGTGTAACTCAATATCACTTGACATGTCTTGTCATAGAAACACATGTGTAACTCAATATCACTTGACATGTCTTGTCATAGAAACACATGTGTAACTCAATATCACTTGACATGTCTTGTCATAGAAACACATGTGTAACTCAATATCACTTGACATGTCTTGTCATAGAAACACATGTGTAACTCAATATCACTTGACATGTCTTGTCATAGAAACACATGTGTAACTCAATATCACTTGATATGTCATGTCATAGAAACACATGTGTAACTCAATATCACTTGACATGTCTTGTCATAGAAACACATGTGTAACTCAATATCACTTGATATGTCATGTCATAGAAACACATGTGTAACTCAATATCACTTGACATGTCTTGTCATAGAAACACATGTGTAACTCAATATCACTTGACATGTCTTGTCATAGAAACACATGTGTAACTCAATATCACTTGACATGTCTTGTCATAGAAACACATGTGTAACTCAATATCACTTGACATGTCATGTCATAGAAACACATGTGTAACTCAATATCACTTGACATGTCTTGTCATAGAAACACATGTGTAACTCAATATCACTTGACATGTCTTGTCATAGAAACACATGTGTAACTCAATATCACTTGACATGTCTTGTCATAGAAACACATGTGTAACTCAATATCACTTGATATGTCATGTCATAGAAACACATGTGTAACTCAATATCACTTGACATGTCTTGTCATAGAAACACATGTGTAACTCAATATCACTTGACATGTCTTGTCATAGAAACACATGTGTAACTCAATATCACTTGACATGTCTTGTCATAGAAACACATGTGTAACTCAATATCACTTGACATGTCTTGTCATAGAAACACATGTGTAACTCAATATCACTTGACATGTCATGTCATAGAAACACATGTGTAACTCAATATCACTTGACATGTCATGTCATAGAAACACATGTGTAACTCAATATCACTTGACATGTCTTGTCATAGAAACACATGTGTAACTCAATATCACTTGACATGTCTTGTCATAGAAACACATGTGTAACTCAATATCACTTGACATGTCTTGTCATAGAAACACATGTGTAACTCAATATCACTTGACATGTCTTGTCATAGAAACACATGTGTAACTCAATATCACTTGACATGTCTTGTCATAGAAACACATGTGTAACTCAATATCACTTGACATGTCTTGTCATAGAAACACATGTGTAACTCAATATCACTTGACATGTCATGTCATAGAAACACATGTGTAACTCAATATCACTTGACATGTCATGTCATAGAAACACATGTGTAACTCAATATCACTTGACATGTCATGTCATAGAAACACATGTGTAACTCAATATCACTTGACATGTCTTGTCATAGAAACACATGTGTAACTCAATATCACTTGACATGTCTTGTCATAGAAACACATGTGTAACTCAATATCACTTGACATGTCTTGTCATAGAAACACATGTGTAACTCAATATCACTTGACATGTCTTGTCATAGAAACACATGTGTAACTCAATATCACTTGACATGTCATGTCATAGAAACACATGTGTAACTCAATATCACTTGACATGTCTTGTCATAGAAACACATGTGTAACTCAATATCACTTGACATGTCTTGTCATAGAAACACATGTGTAACTCAATATCACTTGACATGTCTTGTCATAGAAACACATGTGTAACTCAATATCACTTGACATGTCTTGTCATAGAAACACATGTGTAACTCAATATCACTTGACATGTCTTGTCATAGAAACACATGTGTAACTCAATATCACTTGACATGTCTTGTCATAGAAACACATGTGTAACTCAATATCACTTGACATGTCATGTCATAGAAACACATGTGTAACTCAATATCACTTGACATGTCTTGTCATAGAAACACATGTGTAACTCAATATCACTTGACATGTCTTGTCATAGAAACACATGTGTAACTCAATATCACTTGACATGTCTTGTCATAGAAACACATGTGTAACTCAATATCACTTGACATGTCATGTCATAGAAACACATGTGTAACTCAATATCACTTGACATGTCATGTCATAGAAACACATGTGTAACTCAATATCACTTGACATGTCTTGTCATAGAAACACATGTGTAACTCAATATAACTTGACATGTCTTGTCATAGAAACACATGTGTAACTCAATATCACTTGACATGTCATGTCATAGAAACACATGTGTAACTCAATATCACTTGACATGTCATGTCATAGAAACACATGTGTAACTCAATATCACTTGACATGTCTTGTCATAGAAACACATGTGTAACTCAATATCACTTGACATGTCTTGTCATAGAAACACATGTGTAACTCAATATCACTTGACATGTCTTGTCATAGAAACACATGTGTAACTCAATATCACTTGACATGTCTTGTCATAGAAACACATGTGTAACTCAATATCACTTGACATGTCTTGTCATAGAAACACATGTGTAACTCAATATCACTTGACATGTCATGTCATAGAAACACATGTGTAACTCAATATCACTTGACATGTCTTGTCATAGAAACACATGTGTAACTCAATATCACTTGACATGTCTTGTCATAGAAACACATGTGTAACTCAATATCACTTGACATGTCTTGTCATAGAAACACATGTGTAACTCAATATCACTTGACATGTCTTGTCATAGAAACACATGTGTAACTCAATATCACTTGACATGTCTTGTCATAGAAACACATGTGTAACTCAATATCACTTGACATGTCTTGTCATAGAAACACATGTGTAACTCAATATCACTTGACATGTCTTGTCATAGAAACACATGTGTAACTCAATATCACTTGACATGTCTTGTCATAGAAACACATGTGTAACTCAATATCACTTGACATGTCATGTCATAGAAACACATGTGTAACTCAATATCACTTGACATGTCATGTCATAGAAACACATGTGTAACTCAATATCACTTGACATGTCTTGTCATAGAAACACATGTGTAACTCAATATCACTTGACATGTCTTGTCATAGAAACACATGTGTAACTCAATATCACTTGACATGTCATGTCATAGAAACACATGTGTAACTCAATATCACTTGACATGTCATGTCATAGAAACACATGTGTAACTCAATATCACTTGACATGTCTTGTCATAGAAACACATGTGTAACTCAATATCACTTGACATGTCTTGTCATAGAAACACATGTGTAACTCAATATCACTTGACATGTCTTGTCATAGAAACACATGTGTAACTCAATATCACTTGACATGTCTTGTCATAGAAACACATGTGTAACTCAATATCACTTGACATGTCTTGTCATAGAAACACATGTGTAACTCAATATCACTTGACATGTCATGTCATAGAAACACATGTGTAACTCAATATCACTTGACATGTCTTGTCATAGAAACACATGTGTAACTCAATATCACTTGACATGTCTTGTCATAGAAACACATGTGTAACTCAATATCACTTGACATGTCTTGTCATAGAAACACATGTGTAACTCAATATCACTTGACATGTCTTGTCATAGAAACACATGTGTAACTCAATATCACTTGACATGTCTTGTCATAGAAACACATGTGTAACTCAATATCACTTGACATGTCTTGTCATAGAAACACATGTGTAACTCAATATCACTTGACATGTCATGTCATAGAAACACATGTGTAACTCAATATCACTTGACATGTCTTGTCATAGAAACACATGTGTAACTCAATATCACTTGACATGTCTTGTCATAGAAACACATGTGTAACTCAATATCACTTGACATGTCTTGTCATAGAAACACATGTGTAACTCAATATCACTTGACATGTCTTGTCATAGAAACACATGTGTAACTCAATATCACTTGACATGTCTTGTCATAGAAACACATGTGTAACTCAATATCACTTGACATGTCTTGTCATAGAAACACATGTGTAACTCAATATCACTTGACATGTCTTGTCATAGAAACACATGTGTAACTCAATATCACTTGACATGTCTTGTCATAGAAACACATGTGTAACTCAATATCACTTGACATGTCTTGTCATAGAAACACATGTGTAACTCAATATCACTTGACATGTCTTGTCATAGAAACACATGTGTAACTCAATATCACTTGACATGTCTTGTCATAGAAACACATGTGTAACTCAATATCACTTGACATGTCTTGTCATAGAAACACATGTGTAACTCAATATCACTTGACATGTCTTGTCATAGAAACACATGTGTAACTCAATATCACTTGACATGTCTTGTCATAGAAACACATGTGTAACTCAATATCACTTGACATGTCTTGTCATAGAAACACATGTGTAACTCAATATCACTTGACATGTCTTGTCATAGAAACACATGTGTAACTCAATATCACTTGACATGTCTTGTCATAGAAACACATGTGTAACTCAATATCACTTGACATGTCTTGTCATAGAAACACATGTGTAACTCAATATCACTTGACATGTCTTGTCATAGAAACACATGTGTAACTCAATATCACTTGACATGTCTTGTCATAGAAACACATGTGTAACTCAATATCACTTGACATGTCTTGTCATAGAAACACATGTGTAACTCAATATCACTTGACATGTCTTGTCATAGAAACACATGTGTAACTCAATATCACTTGACATGTCTTGTCATAGAAACACATGTGTAACTCAATATCACTTGACATGTCTTGTCATAGAAACACATGTGTAACTCAATATCACTTGACATGTCTTGTCATAGAAACACATGTGTAACTCAATATCACTTGACATGTCTTGTCATAGAAACACATGTGTAACTCAATATCACTTGACATGTCTTGTCATAGAAACACATGTGTAACTCAATATCACTTGACATGTCTTGTCATAGAAACACATGTGTAACTCAATATCACTTGACATGTCTTGTCATAGAAACACATGTGTAACTCAATATCACTTGACATGTCTTGTCATAGAAACACATGTGTAACTCAATATCACTTGACATGTCTTGTCATAGAAACACATGTGTAACTCAATATCACTTGACATGTCTTGTCATAGAAACACATGTGTAACTCAATATCACTTGACATGTCTTGTCATAGAAACACATGTGTAACTCAATATCACTTGACATGTCTTGTCATAGAAACACATGTGTAACTCAATATCACTTGACATGTCTTGTCATAGAAACACATGTGTAACTCAATATCACTTGACATGTCTTGTCATAGAAACACATGTGTAACTCAATATCACTTGACATGTCTTGTCATAGAAACACATGTGTAACTCAATATCACTTGACATGTCTTGTCATAGAAACACATGTGTAACTCAATATCACTTGACATGTCTTGTCATAGAAACACATGTGTAACTCAATATCACTTGACATGTCTTGTCATAGAAACACATGTGTAACTCAATATCACTTGACATGTCTTGTCATAGAAACACATGTGTAACTCAATATCACTTGACATGTCTTGTCATAGAAACACATGTGTAACTCAATATCACTTGACATGTCTTGTCATAGAAACACATGTGTAACTCAATATCACTTGACATGTCTTGTCATAGAAACACATGTGTAACTCAATATCACTTGACATGTCTTGTCATAGAAACACATGTGTAACTCAATATCACTTGACATGTCTTGTCATAGAAACACATGTGTAACTCAATATCACTTGACATGTCTTGTCATAGAAACACATGTGTAACTCAATATCACTTGACATGTCTTGTCATAGAAACACATGTGTAACTCAATATCACTTGACATGTCTTGTCATAGAAACACATGTGTAACTCAATATCACTTGACATGTCTTGTCATAGAAACACATGTGTAACTCAATATCACTTGACATGTCTTGTCATAGAAACACATGTGTAACTCAATATCACTTGACATGTCTTGTCATAGAAACACATGTGTAACTCAATATCACTTGACATGTCTTGTCATAGAAACACATGTGTAACTCAATATCACTTGACATGTCTTGTCATAGAAACACATGTGTAACTCAATATCACTTGACATGTCTTGTCATAGAAACACATGTGTAACTCAATATCACTTGACATGTCTTGTCATAGAAACACATGTGTAACTCAATATCACTTGACATGTCTTGTCATAGAAACACATGTGTAACTCAATATCACTTGACATGTCTTGTCATAGAAACACATGTGTAACTCAATATCACTTGACATGTCTTGTCATAGAAACACATGTGTAACTCAATATCACTTGACATGTCTTGTCATAGAAACACATGTGTAACTCAATATCACTTGACATGTCTTGTCATAGAAACACATGTGTAACTCAATATCACTTGACATGTCTTGTCATAGAAACACATGTGTAACTCAATATCACTTGACATGTCTTGTCATAGAAACACATGTGTAACTCAATATCACTTGACATGTCTTGTCATAGAAACACATGTGTAACTCAATATCACTTGACATGTCTTGTCATAGAAACACATGTGTAACTCAATATCACTTGACATGTCTTGTCATAGAAACACATGTGTAACTCAATATCACTTGACATGTCTTGTCATAGAAACACATGTGTAACTCAATATCACTTGACATGTCTTGTCATAGAAACACATGTGTAACTCAATATCACTTGACATGTCTTGTCATAGAAACACATGTGTAACTCAATATCACTTGACATGTCTTGTCATAGAAACACATGTGTAACTCAATATCACTT